>ML685865.1:4584459-4680126 GCA_007922175.1 Pelusios castaneus
GAAGAGAAAGGAAGGCAAAGAAGAGAAGGAAGGGAAGAGAAAGGAAGAAAAGAGAGAAGGTAGGAAAAGAAAGGCGGAGAGAAGGAAAGAAGTAAGAGAAGGGAGGGAAGAGGAAGGAAGGCAAAGAAGAGAAGGGAGGGAAGAGGAAGGAAGGCCAAGAAGAGAAAGGAAGGTAAAGAAGAAAGAAAGAAAGAAGCCGAGGCCGCTGGCGGTGGGGACCCGAATGCGGTCCCGGGAGGCTGCCGGCAGGTCAGAGCAGACCCCGGCACCGGAGACCGATCCTGGCCCCGTGCCGGGAGGCCGAGGCTGTCGGCGGAGCGGAGCCGACCTCGGCCTCGAGCCGGGAAGTCGAGGCAGCCGGCGGGTAGGAGACCGGGAGCCTGCCCCGGCTGCGGCCACACCGCTGCCCCGGCCGCATGGGGCAGGCAGGCAGGCGCACGCACATGCCCTGGCCCTGAGCCTGCCTGCTCCGCCCTGGGGGTGGGGAGGGCCAGCCCAGAGGCCGGGCTCAGGTCTGGTCTGCTGCAGCAAATCCGCAGCCCCGGGGGTCTGGAGGGGGTGGTGGGGGCTGCTGGCCTACGTGGGGGTCCGTCAGTGCTGCACGGGGGTTAGCTTAGAGGGAACACTGATAACAAGATCTGTGATGATATCCAGACCTGAGTTAGGGTCTCAGTTTAGGCTAGTTCGTCCTTAATCTCATCCCGCAAGCTCCATGGAAATTGACCTAACTGGACCACCTCATTCCATTCCATTCCATTCCCAATAGAAGATGCTGGATGTGGGCTACATGGGAGATTTCTGTGCCCGACCCTTTTTTAAGTAAAGTGAACATTTAGCTATGTCTGTGCGCTTTCTGCTTTTATAGATTCCCATCTTTTCCCTTTTTTTCTTTCAAGGAAATTATCACATTATTCTCCTCATTCTACTTTGAACTTCTACAGCCAAGTCATAAACTCTGCGTCTCCATGCAGAGGGAGTCCTGCTGATTGCACAATGGTACAACTATATAGTAAAATTTTATCTTCTGGTTGCAGGAATTTCTGTGGGGCAGCTTCATGGAGCAGGCAGGTTGGGATAGTCAAAGATGGTTGATATTGCCCCCCGAAAGGCACCCAGTTAGATAGAACTGGACTACACTTCAATCCAACACCTCCCCTGTCAGCAGGTTGACTAAGCTTACCTTGCCATGGTCAGGAGCATGCATCTGTGGTTAAAGCAAGAACAAGAGGCAGCCCTGATTCATTAAGCCTCAAAACTTTGAGTGTCTTGCATCTGAGCGTTGGACAGAGGGATAGCAGGTCCCAGCTTGGATGACAGCACAGGCTCTGAGGACCGCATTTTCTGTGTGGAGTTGCTGGGCTGGCTTCCGCAATGCCTGGTGCTCAGTGGCCATCTGTGCAATCTGCACCTTCAGTGCTTTGTTTTCGGCCTGGATGGAGATCACATGCACTTGCAGGATATGGCAAACTCCACTAGGTCCAACCTTTGGCGGACTCAAAGCAGTTGATAGAGGCGCAAGCAAGCTGGAGGGACTGTAGGGGTGTGGATGGTCAGGCCTAATGGTTAGAGTCAGTCACCTGGGACCAGAGTCAGGGTCAGAGTCAGGTGCCAAGCCAAAGGTCAAAGCTGGAGACAGAATTAGATGACACGCCAGTGTCAGCAGCATGGGTAGGGCATAGGGACAGGGACCTGGGGCATGGCAGGAATCAGGAAAAGATAGAGGTCTGGGGTAAGGAGGACAGGAACCAGGCATAGGTGGGAAGGTAGGGCTCAGGAGTTAGGCAAGTAGGCAGGGTTTGAAGTAGTAACAAGCCAAGGATTCCTCTAGTTTCCGCAACTGTAGAGAAATATTTGTAGAAGATTATAATTCAGAGACATTCCCTCATCAGGGACCATTTTATTAACCGAGAGTTTGGGTATGTGCCCTGGAGGTGGGGTGGCCAGGAGATTGGGGTCACTGCATGGCTCAGGGTAGCAGTTCACCAGAGATGCTCTCCTGTATGTTTTATTAAAGTTTTATTCCTTTCTCAGTCACTGGTTTGTTATTTAATGAACCCCAAGATCGTTACAAGACAACTTCCTGTGACTTTCTGGTTTAAGGTGAGCTTCTCAGCTACTCAGTAGCACTGGACATTTCCCTTTAAGAGGAGCTTTGTGGACTGGGGCCTTTTCAAGCTAGAGAACTAGTCTGAGTATAGCTTGGTGACCTGCAGGCCCAGGTCTGAGGCCCATGATCCCTCTCAGATCCAGATCTATTTATTTTACCAAAACCACCTGTCCTTTTATGGGGGAAAACACTTTTTTCCCTCTATGAATAATTGTTGATTTTTTTTAAATAAATTTTTAAATAGTTGGTAGGAAATCTTCTCATCTTAATTGATAACTTTAAAAGTAAGGTCTGTGTATCCATATTTCTGCAGCTATATTCCTGCTGAGTCATAAAAACAATATTCTGGATCTAAGTGAATAAGACAATTACACTCAGCACTTCTCAGTGCAACATGGAGGCAGCTGTTCTCATACAATTTATACACCTTGTCCCATCTGTTCAATGTAACACAAGTATGTATAGTAAAAGCCTTGGGTCCTTGCATTGCTCTGATTGAAGTCCACAGGAATTTTGCCATGGACTTTTGTACTCCTAAATATGAAAATTAGAGAGAGCTTGCATCAGAACCTCTACTGTGTCTCTAACTCTTTTTATATGATTAGGTTTAAGGAAGTAAGGGCTATAACAGATTCATATGAAACACTCCTGAAATTGCTAGATTAAAACTGACTGCCTAGTCCTAATTCTTAGAGATTAACCTTGCAGCGATTGCTGTAACTGTGGGATTTGTAGAGCTGACATTCGAGGTCTGCCAGTGCTGGAGGCTTTAAAATAGTAATTTCCTTTGTAATACTGTAGCTGTCAAACCAAGTACATTTGGGATTTCCATCCAGATTTGAAAATCTCATTTTCTGGGTGGCATTCAGAGGTGAATCCTAAAAGGATTGCCAATACAGAGAAGGAGCGGGATACCATACAGAAAGATCTGGATGACTTTGTAAACTGGAGCATCAGGAATAGGATGAAATTTAATAATGGGAAGTGCAAGGTCATGCATTTAGGGACAAATAACAAGCATTTTTCCTGTAAATTGGGGACGTATCAGTTGGAACGGACTGAGGAGGAGAAGGATCTGGGAGTACTGGTTGATCATAGGATGACTATGAGCCACCAATGTGATGTGGCCGTGAAAAAAGCTAATGTGGTTCTAGGATGCATCAGGAGAGGTATTTCAAGTAGAGACAGGGAGGTGTTAGTGCCACTGTACAAGGCACTGGTGAGACCCCATCTGGAATATTGCGTGCAGTTCTGGTCCCCGATGTTTAAAAAGGATGAATTCAAATTGGAACAGGTGCAGAGAAGGGCTGCAAGGATGATCTGTGGAATGGAAAACCTGCCCTATGAGTGGAGACTCAAGAAGCTTGGCTTGTTTAGACTAACCAAAAGAAGGATGAGGGGGGATATGATTGCTCTCTATAAATACATCAGAGGGATTAATATCAGGGAGGGAGAGGAATTATTTGAGTACAGCACCAATGTGGACACCAGAACAAATGGTTATAAACTGTCCATCAAGAAATTTAGGCTTGAAATTAGATGCAGGTTTCTAACCATTAGAGGAGTAAAGTTCTGGAATAGCCTTCCAAGGGGAGTTGTGGGGGCAAAAACCATAACTGCTTTCAAAACTGAGCTTGATAAATTTATGGAGGGGATGGTATGATTAGTTAGCCTATTTTGGAAATTGACTGATATTTGGCTCAGGGGGTGGATATACAAGTGGCCCAAGAGGGGAGAGTACATGGGGTGGGTTCTGAGTTATTACAGAGGATTGTTTCTTGGGTAACTGGCTGTTGAGACTTGCTTACATGCTCAGGGTTTAACTGATCGCCATATTTGGGGTCAGGAAGGAATTTTCCCCCAGGGCTGATTGGCCTGGGCTCCGGGGGGTTTTCGCCTTCCTCTGTAGCACAGGGCATGGCTCACCTACTGGTGAATTCTCTGTATCTTAAAGTCCTTAAATCATGATTTAAGGAGGTAAATAACTCAGTTATAGGTTGGTGGCCTATTGCTGGAGTGGGTGGGTGAGGTCTTGAGGCCTGCATTTTGCAGGAGGTCAGACTAGATGATCGTACTGGTCCCTTCTGACCTTAAAGTCTATGAGGATGTGTAACCCAGGCCTCCTGGGATAATCACCTGAATATGCAAAGATCAGGGCAAGCTGTGAAAAGGAGAGCAGATTCTCCCAACACTGGTCGATTATTACCTGGAGCTAAACTCCCCCACTAGTCACAAACAACGCTTCTGATCCCTCACACAGGATATCAAGAAGCCACCTTAAAATATACTCAGCCTGCTTTACTGCATTTCAGCCACCAGTCCCCAATACAGTCACTGGGTCTGGTAAAGAGAAAAATTGCTTAAAACTCCAAGCTCTTTACCCAAAAAGGTTTCTCCTGACCCTGAAAAGTCAGCCACATTACACAGAACAGTATAGGTTTGGATCTTACCCAAAATACCACTCTGCCAGCCAGTCCTTTAGGTAAGTAAAACTAAAGGTTTATTGTTCAAGGAAAGAAACAAACTATGAGAGTACTGTTAAAGTGATCACATACATACAACGATTGAAAGTCAAATATATCAGGTTTCCAGTAGAATTTGAAGTTTGCAGATCTTAGGCTTACATCCAATACCTGGGTGGGTTTAAGTCCTTGGTTCACAGCTTCAGTTGTTAGAAATCCAGTTCAAAGGAATATAGACCAAATAGTTCAAGTGTAGAGTTTGCTTTAATTCTCCCATGAGAATTAGCAGGGTGATTCCAAACCGGTGCTGGATCTCAATCCTGTGGCCCTAACTTTCCCTGAAAGGCTTGGACAGATGTGAGATCAAGGGATTATGTTCCCAACTTCCTTTTATAGCTGTAGCAAGGTAGGCATTTGCAGGTCATTTCTTCATGTGGGCTTTGATAAAGTGCTTTTTCTTTAAGTTGCCACAGACCTTTTGAGCATTTTAAGTGTCTGTACACAAATGCGAGGAGCCTGGGAAACAAGCAGAAAGAATTGGTAGTACTGGCACAGACAAGGAACTATGATGTAATTGGAATAACAGAGGCATGGTGGGATAACTTGCATGACTGGAGCACTGTGATAGATGGGTATAAATTGTTCAGGAAAGACAGGCAGGGAAAAAGAGGTGGAGGAGTAGTGCTATATGTAAAAGAGCTGTAGCATTGCTTGGAGCTCCACTATGAAAGTGGAAACAAGCTGGTTGAAACTCTGTGGGTTAAGTTTAGAGGAGAGTGCAACAAGGGGGATGTCGTGGTGGGTGTCTGCTACAGACCACCAGACCAGAAGGAGGAGGTGGATGAGGAGTTCTATGAACAACTAGCAGAAGTTTCCAGATCACAGGCCCTGGTTCTCATGGGGGACTTCAATTATCCTGACATCTGCTAGGAGGGCAATCCTGGATTGCCTGTGCACTGCTGTAAGTTTTTGGAGAGTGTTGAGGACAACTTCCTGGTACAAATGCTGGAGGAACCAACTAGGGGCCTTGCACCTCTTGACCTGCTGCTCACAAACAGAGAAGAATTGATAGGGGAAGTAGAAGTGAATGGCATTCTGGGCAGCAGTGACCATGAGATGGTAGAGTTCAAGATCCTGATCAATGGAAGGAAGGAAAGAAGCAGAACACACACCCTGGACTTCAGAAAAGCAGATTTTGGCTCCCTTAGGGAACTGATGGGCAGGATCCCTTGGGAGGCTGATCTGAAGGGGAAAGGTGTCCAAGACAGCTGGCTGTATTTTAAAGAAATCCTGTTAAAGGCACAGGAAGATAACATTCCGATGTGCAGAAAGAACAGCAAATGTGGAAGGCACCCAGCGTGGCTTAGCAGAGAAATCTGTGATGAGGTGAAACATAAAAGGGAAGCTTACAAGAAGTGGAAGCTTGGACAGATGACAAGGGAGGCGTATAAAGATATTGCTCGGGACTGCAGGGATAAAATCAGAAAGGCCAAAGGACAATTGGAGTTGCAGCTAGCAAGGGATGTGAAGGATAACAGAAAGGGGTTCTACAAGTATGTCAGTAACAAGAAGAGGATCAGGGATGGTTTGGGTCCCTTACTGAATGAGGCAGGTATCTTCATGGTGGATGATGTGGAAAAGGCTGAAGTACTCAATGCTTTTTTTACTTCAGTCTTCACAGGGAGCGCCAGCTCCCAGGCTACTACACTGGGTAACGCAGAATGGAGAGAAGAAGAGTGGCCCTCGGTGATGGAAGGTCAGGTTAGGGGACTACTTAACGAAGTTGGATGTGCACAAGTCTAGGGGGCTGGATGAACTGCATCTGAGGGTGCTGAGGGTGTTGGCTGTTGTGATTGCAGAGCCACTGGCCATTATTTTTGAAAACTCATGGCGAATGGGGGAGGTCCTGGAGGATTGGAAAAAGGCAAATATAGTACCTTCTTCAAGAAAGGGAAGAAGGAGGATCTGGGGAACTACAGACCCATCAGCCTCACCTCAATCCCTGGAAAAATCATGGAGCAGGTCCTCAAAGAATCCATCCTGAAACACTTGGAGGAAAATAGAGTGATCAGGAACAGTCAGCATGGGTTCACCAAGGGCAAAACGTTCCTGACCAACCTGATTGCCTTCTATAATGAGATGACTGGATTTGTCAATGTGGGAAGAGCCATCGATGTGGTATAACTTGACTTTAGCAAGTCTCTTGATACGGTTTCCCACAGCATTCTCGTCGGCAAGCTCAGGAAGTATGGGTTGAATGAGTGGACCGTAAGGTGGATAGAAAACTGGCCAGATCAATGGGCTCAGCAGGTAGGAATCAATGGCTTGATGTCTAGTTGGCAGCCAGTAACTAGTGGAGTGCCCCAGGGGTCGGTCCTGGGGCCGGTTCTGTTCAACATCTTCATTAATGATCTCGATGATGGGATAGATTGCATGTTTAGTAAGTTTGCAGATGACACCAAGCTGGGGGGGAATGGTAGACATGCTGGAGGGCAGGGACAGGATTCAGGGAGACTTAGACAAATTGGAACACTGGGCCAAAAGAAATCTCATGAGGTTCAACAAGGACAAGTGCAAGTGCAACATCCTGCACTTAGGACGGAAAAATCCCATGCACTGCTATAAACTGGGGACTGATCGGCTAAGTAGCAGCACTGTAGAAAAGGACTTGAGGGTTATGGTGGACGGGAGGCTGGATATGAGACAACAGTGTGCTTTTGTTGCCAAAAAGGTCAATGGCATATTGGGCTGCATCAGTAGGAGTGTTGCCAGCAGATTGAGGGATGTGCTAGTTCCCCTCTATTCGGCACTGGTGAGGCCGCATCTGGAATACTGTGTCCAGTTTTGGGCTCCCCACTACAGAAAGGATGTGGACAAATTAGAAAGAGTCCAGCGGAGGGCAACGAAAATGATTAGGGGGCTGGGGCACATGACTTACGAGGAGAGACTGAAGGAACGAGGCTTATTTAGTCTGCAGAAGAGAAGACTGAGGGGGGATTTGATAGCAACCTTCAACTACTTGAAGGGTTGCTCCAAAGAGGAGGGAGCTAGGCTGTTCTCGGTAGTAACAGAGGACAGAACAAGGAGCAATGGTTTCAAGTTGCAGCTGAGGAGGTTGAGGTTGGATATTAGGAAAAACTTTCTCACTAGGAGGGTGGTGAAGCATTGGAGTGGGTTAAGTAGGGAGGTGGTGGAATCTTCATCTTTGGAGATATTTAAGGTTTGGTTAGACAAAACCCTGGCTGGGATGATTTAGTGGGAACGGGTCCTGCTTTTAGCAGGGGGTTGGACTAGATGACCTCATGAGGTACCTTCCAGCCCTATGATGCTATGATTGGTACATTCATTAGAACGAAAACCTAAAAGACAGGAATTGTGTATTCATTTTGATTTCTTTTCAAGACCAGTGTTAGCCTGGCTATCCTTTCTTTCAGCTACAAAACAGAATCTGAATTCTATGGGTGAAACTCTAGCCCCAATGGAGTCAGATTTTGAGTTTTACTGCATCTGTCATGAGCTGATGCCAACATATTCTTCACTAATCAAGGGTTCCCCGAACTCTTGAAAGCTGAGTCCCACCTCAGGAAAATAAATCAATCACATCCTCTCTGTAACCTCACAATATGTTTAGGCCTGTGTATTTTAATGAGTACAACAACCATCATTGGCTAGGCAATGCACATTCCAAAGGCTTTTTAACAAACGTTATATATACCTCAGGGTGCCAAACCCATTTCAGACGGCAGGTCTGCCACCTGGCATCAGCCACATTCAACAAAAGATTTTAAAATAGAAAAAAAGATAAATCAGGTTGACAAGTTTTTACATTCACTCTTTAACTCACTTGATATTTTCTTTTCTTCGACTTGCCAGGTTGGGGTATTTACTCTCCAGACAGTGGGTAAGCACTTTTCAGTGCCATTTTCCCTCACCTGGACAATTACCTTTTTTCTATCAGACTTGTGCCTCTCTGGCATCTCTTAAATATGACCAAGTGGTTCTATGCCTGCACGTAAGGCTTTGCTCAATTGCTTTGCCAGAGTCTGGGCTATGGGGGTGTGATGTGTAGCGCACACCCATGCGTTGTGTTCTAAGTCCCCTGTCTGGACTGTTCCTTAGGGCTCATTGAACCAGACTACATCAATATGTACTAAGATGGTCTACACAGGGCAATACATTGGTGCGCTCTCCAGGAGTGTCACTGCCTCTGGACATAGGGGGCACAGGCCGCGAGTGTCTCAGCCAGTGCCCTGAGTCCTGAGCCCTGCTAGCACAGGTGCAGAGAGCCTGTGGCCTGCCTGCCCTGAGATTCCCCACATCTCTAGGAGAACCTCAAGTAGGGCTGGCGATGGTGAGTTGGATCCGGCCCTGGGGCTGGCGGTGGTGAGCTGGATCCCGTCTCGGGGCTGGCACTGGGGCTCAGGGCCAGCTGCAATGGGCTGGGTCGGGCTCGGAGCCGTTGTGGTGGTGGTGGGAACTGGGAGATGGATCCAGAGCTTTGCCCTGAATGATTTTTTGGGGCAGTGACTCCCCTGGCACTCTCCAATCATACTCCTGTAAGTGTGTCATGGTGTCTGGAGTGGCTTAGAGCCATGAGTGCCACCTCATGGCATGCTGTCAAGAAGCAAGGCAGAGACCCCAAACTGGTGGTATGTTCTGTAGTTAGATTTCATCAGCCCAGTTACAGACAGTCGCATTGGGCAGTCCAGTCTATCTTGCCACCCAAGCAATCTGGGCTTAGTGACAGTTGGTTGCTTTACACCAAAGATTACAAGATATTAGGGTTTCTTCCAGGCCCAAGAGACCGGTTACTTATCGCAGATCAATGTTGTACCTTAGATCTCTCTGCAAAGACAACGCTTGTAGCCAATCCTGTAATAATAGAACTAAAGATTTATTAACTAGGAAAAAGAAATGAGAAAGTCATTACACGGTTAAAGCAGGTGAACACATGTAAACAAATGACTTATTCTATGGTTTTAAAAGATGACAGTTGTTGTAGTCTGACAGCTCTGAATGTCTGTTAGCGCTAACCCAGGAGATCTCTGTTTCTGTTTCGTGTCTCCAGCCCTAGAGACTCCATACAGCCAAAGAGATGAAAACATTTCTTGCCAGCTATTTTTATTTCCTTCTTCCAGAATTCAGGTTAATGGGATGAGCCCTTTTGCATGTAGCCACCTCATGGGTTCGCAGGTGTAATTAACAAAGTCTTTATATTGCGATGTCCCACCTTAGTCCCTTTAGTTTTGATAGCTTTCTTGATAGGCAGGAGCTGATCCTTCCTGGTTGGGTTCGTGTTTCAGAGCAAATTTTTTTTTACAGTTATAAAGCAAAAATTTAAATATTACCTTATAGCAGGTAATAAAGATGTTATTAGTGAGATTAATGCATGCAGCAATTTACAGGAATTTCATAAAGTCTAGCACTAAACACATAAATCCAATGCTCATCTTAACCATCTCAACACACAGATGAAACAGACTGGCATGAATTTGTCAGTGCTTAACTGAGACCTAAAGCCTTGGCAAGAGCTAGCACCTGCTCTGTTACATCACAATGTACATTCTCGACTGTGCGAAGATTAATCTGTTCTGTGGGCTGGGTCTGGCCTGAAGGCCATGCATCTGACACCTTGAGCTAGTAACATGTCTTTAAAAAAAACAAAACGCAACCACCCCAAACCACCTGAGACTCTGGGGAATAATGGAGTGTCAACACCTCCTGTTCTCCCACCTACTCTTTTGTCCATAGGGTTATGCACTATCTTTGGGGAATGCTGCATTAGGCACTTGGCAAAATAACAGAACAGAGCTACACATTTACCTGCAATCATTTTAATTTATTTATCTATTTCAGATATGTGCATCGCCACTGCAATTTCTCTGCTTATGATTTTGATCTGTGCGATGGCTACATATGGTGCCTATAAGGTAATCAATCCGACTAAACAAAATGTTTAGTCCATCTGAATCATTCTGCCTATGAAACTCCTAACCAGCGGACATTAAAAAATCCATCTCCTTATTTTTAAAATTTATCTTAAGATTTAAAGAACAATTTCATTTCTTCTATGAGATTATAGGGAACCTTTTTGTTTGTTGAGATCTGATTATATCAAGTGATGCTAAACTGATCAGGGGAATGCAAGACTAAGATTGTCTGTGTTCATTCAAATGTAAGATTTGTTAATACATTTTGGGAAAGCTTTGAAGAGAAATGCCCATATCTTGAGTTTATAAAAGTGAATGACATTTTTTCCCCGTTTACTTCCCTGTGACTGGGATTTGTTCCAATTAATGTATTTATATTAAGCCCATTCAGAAGTTTGATATTCAAGGAAGCCAGTGCAGTACTGTATGATTGATCGATTTTAAACCTGTTCCTGTATAAGTTCTCAGTAGACTCATTCACTTGAATGTAAATATATCTCAATTTTGCTGCCCAGCATCTTTGGCTGCATCTCATAATTTCTGGTAAATTTAACAAGTTATTTTTCCATTGAGAAACATAGTCACAAAAGAGTATTTCATTGCAGTGTGTCAGTAGCACTGTGGATTTTGAAGCATAAGGAAATAATAGCTATGCTTTAACCTAAAACTATTCTTTCTTCTTCTTTCTTTTTTCCTAATAGCAACGTGCAGCCTGGATCATCCCTTTCTTCTGTTACCAGATCTTTGACTTCGCCCTGAACACGCTGGTTGCCATCAGTGTGCTTGTTTATCCGAACACAATTCAAGACTATCTACGACAGTTGGTAAATGACTTTGAGTGAACAGTTGTTTTCATGATCTAGAGAAGATATTGGAAACATATTTCATCTGTGTTCTTCTTCATGGCTTTGTCAATGATTTCCTGGGCAGCCTTTGGCAAGTGATACCCCCTTTTCGGCCTTATTTTGCCAATATGTAAAATGGGGATATTCATTTACCGAGCTGGTGCTAGGAATAAGAAAATTAAGCAATTCCTTAGTGTCCTGAGCTCAAGGGGGCCCTCAATTTGCTTTTTATTATGAGTTGGTGGAAGAGGTTAAAAAATTTTCTGCTTAGGTCCCCCAATGGGCTAGCATCACCACTGCTCGATTAATTACCTCACAGGAATGTTGGAAGGACTAATTAGTTAAAATATTTATGCATTGCCTTGGAGTCTTGCAAGGCTATATAAGTGTGAACATGATTAAATGGCAAGTTAGCCTGCAGTAGCAGGGGATTGGATTTAATGATGTAAGCCACATGCCTAACAGACAGATCTCTTTAAGAGATTTATAGAGAAGGGGGAGAGAGTTGTGTCTGAGTCATTGTTAGAGCCTTGCAGATCCACGGATATCTGCATTATATCCACATCCATGGAAGCAACACAGATACCCGCAGACCATTTCTTGCAGACGCAGATCAGATGCAGATCCACATATTGTATTCGCGCAGGGCTCTAGTCATTGTGAGGCAGATGCACAATTATTTCTCATCCAGAAGTTTCTGGAGGGCATGGTAGTTTTGGGCATGCTCAATAGGTTTTCTGTAGTAGGACTCAGATACTAGGGCAGCTGCTTTATAAAAGTAAATGTGGGTTGGGAGGGGTTCAGCCACAGGAGCAGAAAGCAAGTTTTCTTCTTTGAGTCGTTGCGTATGTCTGTTCTCAGTTAGGGATGTGTGTGCCACATGCATCCGTGCGGGAAATTTTCCTCCTAGTGGTATCCTCTACAGTAGTGCATGTATGTCCCAGTATATAGGGTGCCATCTCCCTCCCACCTCAGTTCCTTCTTACCGCCTGTGACAGTGCTGGAATGCTCTCTTGCTATAAGAAGTTTTTCTCTCAACCTGCTGGATTTGATTTTTTTTGTGTATATAGTTTTAAGTGACTATTAAAAAGTTAGAAGAGTTTTAGTTGTTCCAAGACAGGGCATGCCCTGGTCTCTGGGCATCAAACCCTGCGCTTCATATAAGAAGCCTATGCCCGTCAACAACCCACACCAGAGCTGTTTAAAGTGTCTGGGAGAAGCCCACGTGTGGGAGAAGTGCAAGATTTGTAAGAATTTCTGTCCCCATACCTAGAAGGACTGGGACGTTAGACTAAAAGCTATATTAGTGGAGTCAATGTTTCAACCAGCATTGGAACTGGGCCGATCAGACTCAGTGCCAAGTATGTTGGCTTTGGTATAGAGTGCTCCTGCCCCCTCCTGGCACTATCATCTTTATGGCACAGATCACTATTTCCAATGCCAAAGAAGAAACCAAGGAAGGTGTACACTGAGTGGGGATGCTCACCAGCACAGAAAAAGGATGGGAAAGACATAGGAGATCAAGCAGGACCTGTGTTGGGCCACCTGTCTCTGTAGCATCCTCACCCATCCAGGTTTCAAGCCCTAACCCAGACCTACTGCCAACTCCTGGGAGCAGCAAGAGCCCTCAACATCTAGCGGTCTCCACCATGCCAGAGGCTTTCCAAGCCATAAAAGATCACTTGGTCATTCCTGTGCCCCAGATGTCCCGAGAGGAAAGGCTCCTGCATTGTGATCAAGTACCACCTCATCTGTACAGCCTTCAAGGGGAAGCCTGCAATGAGACTCCTGCAGTGTTCCCCAATGTGGAGGTGCTGGTCTCTGACCTGTGAGTGGTCCCCAGACCCATAGTACCAGCTTGAAGAATGGCACTATGAGCTATCTGGCTCTTGCCGAAAGTCCTTGGTTCCACAGCACTTGGCTGCGGAGGAATGGTACTTATCTCCAGGATGTCATTAGTCTCCCTGTAACAAGGTCCGTCCTACACTGCGGTCGGTGGCCTCCCAGCCCTCAAGCAGGGCGAGGCACAGGCACAGCGCTCGGTGGCCTCTCAGCCCTCAAGCAGGGCGAGGCACAGGCACAGCGGTCGGTGGCCTCCCAGCCCTCAAGCAGGGCGAGGCACAGGCACAGCGTTCGGTGGCCTCTCAGCCCTCAAGCAGGGCGAGGCACAGGCACAGCGGTCGGTGGCGTCCCAGCCCTCAAGCAGGGTGAGGCACACCCAAGAGTCAGTTGCCTCCCGGCCTCCAGGCGGGGCGGGACAGGCCCAAGAGTCACAGCCCCTGAATAGGATTGTTAAGGGGTTGAGTGTTTCGGGTGGTCAGGGGTAGGCAGAGGGTCTATAGGTGCATGGGAAAGGAAAGGAAGGGGACTCAGGCCCACCCACTCCACTGCGTCCCAGCCCAGGGCCCTATCCAGTGACAGAGTGGTCTGCCACTGGAGTCAGTGGGGTATAACCAAACCCGGCTGGTCCAGGTTTGACCGGCTGTACTCTGTGGCCTCCCGTGGGCTGCTTCCTCCTTACCTTAAGCCTCTTGGCCCCCCCTCGGGGGGGATAAGGGTCTGGGTAGGTCGCCAGCGGGAGGCTAGTCAGGCCCTCTACATCTGCTGGCGGCAGGTCTGGCAGCTCCTCCTCTAGGGGTAGTTCCTCTAGGCCGCAGGGGGCCTCAGGTTTCTCAGCAGAGGGCAGCTCCTCTAGGTCGTAGGGGTGGTCCTGGGCTGGCTCCTCTCCCTGGCCCTCGGAGGGCCCTGGCAAGGGCAGTTCCTCCAGGTCTTCCCCCGGGGGATAATACTGGAGGGGCCCCCTCCCCGGGATGCCCCAGGATTCGGGGTATATACCAAGAGGGGCGGTAGGTTCTGCCCCGGGTGGTTGCTCGAGTGGCCGGTCCCTCCATTGCTGAGGAGGCTCCGGCAGCAGCTCAGTCCGCCTCCTGGGAATCTCCCCCTCTGGAGGTTGGGTCCGTCTCTTTATACGGCCCCCTCTCCCCCTGACTCCACCCCTGGAGTTCCTACCCCCGCCCCACGCAGGGCTGTCCTCTGGCCAGTAGGCAGAGGGTAGGAGTCCTCCGGGGCTGGGCTCCCAGGCCTGCTGCCTCACCTTGCTACACACCCCCCTCTTCAAGTCCAGCTCCCGCTTGTCGGGGCTGTGTCCCTCCCCGCCCCCTATGCGCGACAGCGCGTCCGCGTTGGCGTGTTCCTTACCAGCCCGATGTTGGATGGTATACCTATAGGGTTGCAGGGACAGGTACCAATGGAGAAGGCAGGCGTTTGTGTCTTTCATTTGGTGGAGCCAGCGGAGAGGTCCATGGTCGGTGATGATGGTAAACGTGGTTCCCAGCAAATAATACCACAGGGCTTCTACTGCCCATTTTACCGCCAATGCTTCCTTCTCGATTGTGGCATACTTCTGTTCCCTGGGGAAGAGCTTGCGGCTGATGTAAACGACTGGGTGTTCTTCCCCATTCACCTCCTGGGCTAGGACCGCCCCCAGGCCTACCGAGGAGGCATCTGTCTGCAGCAGGAAGGGGCGGTGGAAGTTGGGGCTGTAGAGGATGGGTTCCGAGCAGAGGGCTGTCCATAAGGTCTGGAAGGCGTCCTCCCCCTCGGGCGTCCAGTGTACTTGTACCGGTTGGGTGTTGGAGAGGAGGTCAGTGAGGGGGGCGGCAATGGTTGCAAAATGGGGTATAAATCTCCAGTAGTATCCCACCAGACCGAGGAATTGGCGTACTTGCTTCTTGGTCTGTGGTTTCGGGTATTCCTGAAGGGCGTGTACTTTGCTGACCAAGGGATGCAGGGACCCCCGGCCGATGGTGTAGCCCAGATAGGTGGTCTCTTGCCACGCTATTCAACACTTCTTCGGGTTCGCAGTCAACCCAGCGTTGCGGAGGGTCCGGAGGACAGCCGCCACCTGAGGGAGGTGTTCGCCCCAACTCCGACTAAAGACCACTACGTCGTCTAAGTACGCGGCGGTATATTCATGGTGCGGCTGGAGGAGCCGGTCCATCAGTCGTTGAAAGGTGGCAGGGGCTCCATGGAGGCCAAAGGGCATCCGAACGAACTGATACAGCCCGCTAGGGGTAGCGAAGGCTGTCTTTTCTCGGGAGGTGGGTTCAAGTGGGATTTGCCAGTAACCCTTTGTAAGATCCAGGGTAGTGAAGTAACGCGCCTCTCCCAGCCGATCCAGCAACTCATCCACCGGGGGCATTGAGTAGGCATCGAACTTTGAAATAGCGTTGACCCGTCGGAAGTCGATGCAGAACCGACGGGTTCCATCCGGTTTTGGGACTAACACAATCGGGCTGCGCCATTCACTGGTGGATGGTTCGATAACCCCAAGGTCCAGCATCGCCTGGACTTCTTGCTCCACCTCGGCTCGCAAGCTCCGGGGGATTGGCCGGGCCCCAGTGCGGATGACTTCCCCGCGTGGGGTCAAGATTTGATGTTCCACCTGATCGGTTTCCCCCGGCACAGCTGTGAAGGTCCCCGCAAACGTGTCCAGGAGGCGTTGGGTCTGGACTCGTTGCTCTCGGGTGAGGTCACCTGCGACCTGCGGACATCCTTCGTCGGTGGGGTCCGGGACTTGGGGACCCAGTTCCAGATCTGGCGGGTAGGGCATTATTAAAAAATGCTCTCGTTCCCTCCAGGGTTTTAACAGATTGACATGATATATTTGTTTTTTCTTTCTCCGGTCTGGTTGTCGGACCTCATAATTGACCGGTCCCACCTGCCGGATGATCTCATACGGCCCTTGCCAGCGTGACAATATCTTGGACCCAGCGGAGGGAAGTAGCATGAGCACCCGGTATCCTGGTTCAAAATTCCGATGCTGAGCCCCCTGGTTGTAAACGGAGTTCCTACCCCCGCCCCGCGCAGGGCTGTCCTCTGGCCAGTAGGTGGAGGGTAGGAGTCCTCCAGGGCTGGACTCCCAGCCTGCTGCCTCACCTTGCTACACTCCCGAATCCCAGCACCTGTCCTTGGGCTCTGGCACAGATCTCTGGCTTCTCAGCACTGGTTACCAAGCCCATATAGGAAGCCCAAGGATAAGAGCCAGGCCCGAAATGTGAGATACTTGAGTTCCAGAAAACCATTCTCCACCACCAGAGTGCCCACACCCCACTACGGTACAGAAGGGCAGTTGGCTTGGGCACCTCCGTGGTCACCAAGGAGCAGCTCAGGCTCAGAGGGGTAGGAGGTGAACCTCCCAAAGGGACAGTTTGCTACCACAGTTGCAGGCTACCTCGTGGTACCCCTAGTGGCGGTATGGCCACAAGGGGACAGAGACACAAAAACACGGACATTTTCCAGCAAGGTGTTTATAACACGGAAACCTACAATTGCGCATATCTAACCAGCAAGCCCTTCTAAGTAGATATGATTTTAACATCTGGCAGTCATTGGAGAAATTTGCGGACTCTCTGCCACAAACCTCAAGACAGATATTCGAGGTGGTCATGGACAAAGGGAAGGCACTAGCCACAGCTTCCCTTTAGGCAGCCTCAGATGCAGTGGATTCAGTGGCCAGAAACATGGCATCTGCGATGTCGATGGGAAGGGCATGATGGCTCCAGTTATCAGGCCTCTTGGTGGAGGTCCAACAGTCCATCCAGCACTTCCTCTTCAGTGGTGCAACCCTATTTGCAGACCAGACAGAGTCCAGGCTGCACAGGCTAAAGGACTCCGGGGCTACATAATGCCTCCTCAGACTGTATGCTTTGTCATCCACTAGAAGGCACTAAAAACCTGAGCAACTGCAAAGGTTTATGGGTCAGCCTAGAGGAGACTGCTACAAGAGGAAAAGCAAGGGTTATAAGAGATATCCGGGCCAATCTCTGGCCACGGCCCTCTGATGGGGCTTGAGCCATTACTACTTGGGGGGACAACAATCCTTCTGACAGTGCACCTGAGGGTGTCTTACCAGCCATTTCCCAGGATCTAGACTTCCCATTGTTTTCACACTGCCTTGCTCCTTTCCTCCCAGCATAGGCTACCATAACATCAGAACATTTGGATTTTCAACACAGTAGCAACTGGGTATACCTTTCAGTTTGTTTCACTCTCATCTTTCCACCCACCTTCCCCATTCTTCGTCAGGGTCCCTTCTCACGAGAAGCTTCTGCCGAGAGGTGAAAGCTCTCCTGTGAATAGGAGCTGTGGAAAAGGTTCCCTGAGAACTGAGGGGGAAATAGTTTTATTCTCACTACTTTCTAATACCAAAGGGAAAAGGAGGCTTGAGGCCTATCCTGGACCTGCGAGACCTCAACAGATATTTTAAGAAGTTGAAGTTCTGTGTGATCTCTCTAGGCTTTATCATACCCCCTCTGAATCTGGGTGACTGGTACATCGCTCTCATTTTAAAGGACGCCTATTTCTGTGTCTCCATCTTCCAGGGCTACAGGAGGTTCCTGCGCTTTATGGCCAGCAAGCAGCATGTATCAGTTTGAAGTTCCCTTTTGTCCTATCAGCTGCACTGAGTGTACTCATCAAATGCATGGTGGTGGCGGCGGCAGCCTACTTCAGATGGCAGGACGTACAGGAATTTCCTTACCTGAATGATTGACTCAACAGGGGTTGCTCAAGGTTGCAAGTCTAGTGCAGCATTGAGGTTGTCCACGCCACTTGCCAAGTGCTGGGCCTTTTAATAAACAAACAAAAGTCACCACTCATGCCAATCCAGAAGATAGCATTTATAGGTGTGGTTATGGACTCCACCCAAGCCAGAGTGCTCCTACCAGAAGTCAGGTTCCTGGCCATGTCAGAACTCCTTGCCCAAGTGTCAGTCCACCTTATCAGCAGAGCAAGGGTATGTCTCAGGCTACAGGGTCACATAGAAGCCTGTACTTATGTGGTCCAGTATGCCAGGATGCCCCTCAAACCTCTGTAAATATGACTGGTGACAGTGTCTCCCTGTCCAGGCACCCTCTGGACATAGTCCTTATGGTCCCTCCACCAGCACTCATCTTTCTATCATGGTGGAAGAGGCCACATCATATAAGGAGAGGGGTACTTTTCACGGCCCCCAAGGCCAACATTGTCACTTGTATTGAACACCTCGGATCTAGGGTGGGTGGTTCACCTTTTTACCCTCAAGTCTCGTAGCCTCTGGGCCAAGGACAAACTGGCATTGCATATTAATGTCAGGGAGGTCAGGGCATTCTGACTGGCATGCAAACTGTTCCTGTCTCAATTATCCCATATGACGGTTCAAGTACTGACAGACAATACAACCTCAATGTACAACATCAACAGGTAGGAGAGACCCAGGTTCCTGGCCCTTTGTCAGGAGGCCCTTAGCCTATGGAACTTCTGCATAGCTCACAATGTTCACCTGGAAGCTGTACACTTTCCAGAGATCAGGAACCCGTTAGTGGATCACCTCAGTGGAAGTATAATAGGGTTGGAAGGGACTTCATGAGGTCATCTAGTCCAACCCCTTGCTAAAAGCAGGACCACTCCCACTAAATCATCCCAGCCAGGGTATTGTCTAACCAGACCTTAAATATCTGCAAAGACGGAGAGTCCCCCACCTCCCTACGTAACCCATTGCAATGCTTCGCCACCCTCCTAATGAGAGAGTTTTTCCTAATATCCAATCTCGCCCTCCCCAGCTGCAACTTGCAACCATTGCTCCTTGTTCTGTCCTCTGTTACTACTGAGAACAGCCTCGCTCCCTTCTCTTTGGAGCAACCCTTCAAGTAGTTGAAGGTTGCTATCAAATCCCCCCTCGGTCTTCCCTTCTGCAGACTAAATAACCCAGTTCCTTCAGTCTCTCCTCGTATGTCATGTGCCCCACCCCCTAATCATTTTCGTTGCCTTCTGCTGGACTCTTTCTAATTTGTCCACATCCTTTCTGTAGCAGGGAGCCCAAAACTGGACACAGTATTCCACATGCAGCCTCATCAGTGCTGATGCAGCCCAATATGCCATTGGCCTTTTTGGCAACAAGAGCACACTGTTGACTCATATCCAGCTTCCCATCCACCGTAACCCCCAGGTCCTTTTCTACAGTGCTGCTACTTAGCCGATCAGTCCCCAGCCTGTAGTAGTACATGGGATTTTTCCATCCTAAATGCAGGACTTTGCACTTGTCCTGGTTGTAGCCTGGTTTTGTAGTAGAAATTAAGCTATTATCAGCCACCCAAAGATTTCAGTGACACAGGATGCCCTTTCTAGTTCTGTGTTCCTAAGCATCATTACCATTATTTTATGTTGGAGAAGGAGGAGTATATGAAGAGAAGTAGAGAGGATTGGTGTTAGATTCAGAATCACTGGTTGAAATCGGCCCAGTTCAGTTCATGTCTTCGTGTTACCATTATTTTGTGACTGCGTGAATGGAGGTGGTGTGGAATGGAGTTCAGTGCGGATTTCTAGTGGGCTGGTGTCTGTATCATAGAGGTGTCTTGTTCCATTTGGCACCTTCATTGTTAGCATTTTTAGGAGAAAACGCAGCAGAAGGAGGCTTGTCTTTGCTGGAAAATGTTACAGCAAAGTTTAACTTTACCTGGCTGAACACTATTTGTCCTGATCTCAGAGGCAGCTTTTGGGGTAAGTGAAGCAGGCGCACCCTAAGGCCCCAAATAGTAAGGGGCCCCATTGCCTGCTTCGCCTACCCCAAAAGCCATGTTTGCCTCAATCGGCAACAGGAGAAGGAGCTGGGCCAGGGGATTGGGGCCGCATGGGGGTAGCTGGGGTTGGAGGGGAGAGGATCACGGTGGTGAAGGGGGCATGCTGGCAGCGTGGGCAGGGCTACAGAAGAAGGCCCCCATGGGCCTATAGTGGGCCCCGCAATGGGCTTTTGCAGAGGGCCCCCAATAGCCAAAGGCTGCCTCTGTCTGATCTATGGAAGCAGCCAGTCAACCATCATCATATTAGCCAATGTGCTTTTCAAGCATTCTCATGTATTCTTGTGAAGACAAGCCCTGGATGAACTGCACTAGCCTCATCCTAAGAATTGTCCCCTTCAGGTCAGGGTTAAGAAAGTCACAGAGTGCTAAGGGGAAGCTTATTTGGCAGCTGTCTCACAAAATATACCTAGAAAAATTCAAATGGGCTTGGATATAAATTTGATCATGCGAATGGAAAACTAGCTAGAGGACTGTAATAAAGGGTAATGAGAAACTGCAGGCTGAGTAATGATAAACGTGAATGTACCAAGTCATGGAATGTGGCATTGTAATAAGTCCATGAGAGTGGGGTGTCACAGGAGTCTTGTCCAAAATATCCTCTGTAGTAGTCTGGATGTA
Organism: Pelusios castaneus; assembly: GCA_007922175.1. Taxonomy (NCBI): domain Eukaryota; kingdom Metazoa; phylum Chordata; order Testudines; family Pelomedusidae; genus Pelusios; species Pelusios castaneus. Next base: position 4,605,040 of record ML685865.1, read on the forward strand.
GGAGTAATTACGCCATACTAAAGAAATTCATAGATGAGTTTACACTTGGAAGTGAAGGAAGAGGAATAAGTCAAAGGACAGCTTGATTACAAATGTGGGTGGAAAATAACAAAACATTCAACTTGGAAAAATTGAAATCAGTGCATCTGTGATAGAGGAAAAAATAATCCAAAGCACAGATGCAATGGAGGAGAAGTACCTGTAGAAACAGTATTGCTGAAAAAAGCCTAATGTCTGGGGAAAGAAAGACTGTCAAAGAGAGAAGGAAAGAGAATTTAGTTTTATCTGTTCTCTTTCCCTTTGATTTAAAGGAGAAAAAGCTAGTACTTTATAGGTTATTTTATAGGGAAAATGGATGCCAAAGTGTTACAAACAATGCCTGTGCTTGCAATATGTTTAGCTTTTAAAATTACGTATCAGGGGATGTGACTTCTGTAGACTGAGGGCTAGAGAAACATGGTTAGGAAAAGCGGGATAAGATTGTTAGCTTCTGTGCACAAGCAATGGGAACAGCCAGTTTAATCTGTTTTTTATTACAGTGTTGATGTTGGCTCTCTGCATGTTTTCATATGTGTTTTTGTGCATGGCTGGGTGAAATGCAAGGGGACCATATGGTCTGGCTGCATGCTTAGTAGTATTACCAAATTGTCATTTGTCATTCTGGCAAATTATTCCTTTACAGAATTTCAGAAAACTAGCAGGGAAAAGAGTTGTGCTTTTGCCATTTTCATCACATTCCAGGAAATGACACTATTTTTTTTAAAAAACACTCAGCTTTGGAAAGAATCTTTAGGAGCCCTCCCTTCCTGAAGCATCCAGTACTGGTGTTGGAGAGACAATACTGAACTATATGGATGATGGGCGGTGCCCAGTGTGGCATTTCCTACCTTCCCTCTGCCTTCCAGTCACAACACCTCATCTCTCTTGCTTGGCTGACTGCAGGTCTGGGTATAGCTAAAGTAGTAGTCTTACAAAAATGATAATGCCACATCATTTTTGAATCGAGCTGTAACACAGTCCTATAGACAGTCATGCAGTCCAACAGTATACGTTCAATGGTTGTTCCTCTGTTCGTACTGCTCTGTTGAATTGGAAGGTGTGGAAACTGCAGATGCACAAGGCCCACTTCTGTGAGGTTCTTAGGGCCCTCAGTTGCCATTCCCCTCAGATAAGGTTGAAAATTTGACCAGGGTTGGGTCCAAAACTTTGGACTCCAAAGTTTGTAGCTGATTTTGTGGAATTCTTCCCTAGCATTCTCCTCTGAGCTGTTACCCGTGGACAGCGCTTGCTTTTTTAGGTTGCATTCTGTTGCCAATTATTCTGAGCCTGATTCTCGTTTACAGTAACGCCTCTCTCATTACTACTCAGGCAGCATAAAGCATGACCTTAAAATGGTGTGAATTCATGCTCACTTTTAGGTCCCTCTACACTGCCAGAGCAAAGTACAGGCACTTTAAAATAAATGAGAATTGCTGTCTGGCTTAATACTGTACTAGATACAGGCTGGGTACAGAGCTTGCTTCTGAGTAACATGCCAGATGTGTTCGTCATAGATGCTCTTAACTACTGCCAGGTATGGCTGAGGTTAGCTTAAATAAATTTGTTAGTCTTTAAAAGTGCCGCAGGGCTCCTTGGGTGCGTCTACACTTGTAAATTAAGCAGCTGCTTAAGTCGACATAAGGAAAAATTAAGTCGACTTTACTAAATCTCATTTAAAGTTGACTTTTGGCTTAAGTCAACTTTCTAAAGTCGACTTAAGCCAGTGTAGACCTGGAGTAGCTCTAAGTCGACTCTAAGTCGACTTAGGGCTCTCCAGGACTCCCCCACTGCCCTCCCTGCCAGGGGGGCTGGCACAGCGAGCCTGGCTTGCACCCCAAAGGTGCCCTGCCAGACTCCCTGTCCCCCTTTGCCCCATTGTACCCGGGTACAATGGGGCAAAGGCTGAGCCCCCTGGCACTTGGCAAGGGGTGCTCCCCCTGCCACCATGGACCAGTCCCAGGTCCACCTTGCTCCTACAAGTCGACCGAGGCATCCAGTGTGAACGCTTTCGGTCGACTTTGTGGGGTTCCCCAAAGTCGACTTAAAATTTAGGTGTGGACATGCTAAGTCGACTTAACAGAGTCTTAACATTGTTAAGTCGACTTAGCTAAGTCGACCTAAATTTAGAAGTGTAGACATAGCCCTTGTTTGTTTGGCTTAAATATTGTATTTTACACACAATGCCACTTAGTGGCTGAACAGTAAAATACAGTTTAGCATTGCTACAGATCCCCGCTGGGGCACAGGGACTTCCCCACTCCCAGGAAGGAACCAGTCCTTTGTGCTTGCCTGATCCTAGCCCAAACCCCACCTAACAGAGGGGCTGCAGACACCCATGCCTGGATTACAGCGAGGCCACAGCCACAGGGCTGCGAGCCCAGGTGTGGGTGGCTGCAGCCTAGGTGCCGCCCCAGGACGCCGGCAAACACTGTGCAACTACCGCTCTAGGATGCCAGCAAGCCCTGCTCAGGTGCAGCCGTGCTGGTAGCCCAGGATGCTGGCAAGTCCTGGTTGGCTGCAGTCCCAGGACTCTGGCAAGCCCTGGATGGCTGTCACCGTGCTGATGGGCTGCTGCTGCCCATGGCTTGCCAGCATCCTGGGGCGGCAGCCAACCTGGGCTTGTCCCGGCTGGAAGCCCATGTTCCCTGGGCTTGCAGCCAGGCAGCAGCTGCCCATGACCTGCAGCGGAAGCCCAGCGACTTACAGAGCTGGTTTCCAGCCCCCCACTCTCCTATCAATTTCACTGTTCTAGCAGAGCAAAGAAGTATGACAGCCCCTCTGCCACTCTAAGGCAGTGGTTTCCAACCTTTTCTCTGCAGGGCGCACCTTGATACCTTTAATTATTTTGAGGCACATCAACATATAGTCTCCAAATGAACTCATAAATATTCATGAGCCAATCCAGAACTCAAGTAGTTTTTTCAAAAAATTCCATGGCACACCTGCTCCAGCATGTTGGCACACCTGGTTGGAAACGCTGCTCTAAGGGGACACAGTATCTAAACTGACACTGTCACCCTACCTCTGCCGACAAAGCCTCACACCTCTTGTGGAGAGGGTTTTATTTTGTCAACAAAAGGGTGGTTGCAGTGTGTACACCAGAATTGTTTTGTCAGCATAAGGTGACTGTCAAACTCTAATGTAGACCAGGCCTTAGATATCGACTTTTCCCAAATATCTGCACAAATGACACCATCATAGGACCTAATCAAGCCAGCTACTCCATCAAGGGTTCATTCACCTGCTCATCCACCAATGTGATTTTTGCCATCATGTGCCGGAAATGCCCCTCTGCCTTATTTATTGGACAAACAGGACAGTCTCTGCGCCAAAGAATAAATGGACACAAAGCTGACATCAGAAATAACATTCAAAAACCAATAGAGGAACATTTCATTCTTCCTGATCACTCCATTAATGATCTGTTAATAGCCCTACTCAGACTTCCAGCTTGGAAAATACTACAGATCTTTTCACTTTGGGGAGGAGGTCATCCAGTGTTGGGAGATTTTTTTTTTCCTCACAATTGTTTCATTGTCTTCTAAGATCCACACGGATTCATATTTTCCCATTTATCTTTATACTTAGTACCATTCGAGCATACCCTGTGTTGGCTGAGAGAATTTCTTGATTATATAAAACACTGGAGCACCTACTGCTAACCTGCAAGGCAAAGTAAAGGCTGGCATTGCTCATAGGAGAGTGCTTGGGTGGCTAATACACTGCTGGTGGCAGGGATCCAACATCCAGCTAAGCACAAAGTCTCCTTCTCATTAAAGGCAGTGGGGAGAGGGAGGAGGTAACAAGGTGTCTCTCATTTCTTTTAGGCCCTAAGGCTTCGTCTACGCTGGTAAATTAAGTCGACTTAAGCTTGCTTAAATCGACTTAATTTACCCTGCGTCTACACTACAGTTTCCTTAAGTCGACTTAAGCAGCTTGCTTAAGTTGACTTAAGGAAAATAAAATCGACAATTAAAATTAAGTCGACTTTATAAAACTTGCTTTCTAGTAGACCTGAGGCTTAAGTCGACTCCCTAGAGTCGACTTAAGCCAGTGTAGATGTGGGGTAGCCCTAAGTCGACTTAGGGCTACCCCAGGGCTACACCAATGCCCTCCCTGCCGGGGGGGGCGTACAGGGGTAGCCTGGCATGCCTCCCCACAGGGCAGGGCAGAGCCCTTCCCACCCTGCCCCTATGCCCTGTCAGGGTCCCTGACCCCCTTTGCCCCATTGTACCTAGGTACAATGGGGCAAAGGCTGAGCCCCCTGACATTGGGCAAGGGGTGCCCCCCTTGTCCCTGTAGACCTCCCCTAGGTCCCCTTAGCCCCACAAAGTCGACCTAGAGCATCCAGTGTGGATGCTGTAGGTTGACTTTGTAAGTTCCCCCCAAAGTCGACTTAAAATTTGTGTGGACTTAGTTAAAGTCGACTTAAATTCACAAGTGTAGACATAGCCTAAGAGCTGTCCCTCAAGATAACTTATAAATAAGCTCTGAAGGGATCTTGGCCAGATGCCTTTGGCCAAAGCCTGTGAAAACCTCAGGGTGGGAGGAGGGTGAAGGACTAGGGCTTGTCTATTTACTTTGAGGAACTTTTATGACACTTATATCTGTATGTCATTGTAAATGTGGTGAGTGATGCTGTGAGGCACACAGCTCTTTCAGGGATAGTCCTCAGAGAGAAGTTAGTAATATACATCTGGAAAAACATACACATCTGCTAATATAATTTTTTGGCAGCAACTAAAGGAAATTATTAAAATGGCACTCCTAATTCTCTGCTGCTAATGGTTAGTGGTAGGCAAAAACCAGCCCCCTTTTCCTATTGCTTCTGTCTGAACACACAGTGTTGTTAAAATTTTTTGCTTTGGGCAACTTTATGAACTGGACCTTAACATAAAAGTGCTCACACTAATTTCCATGGACCTATGTGTGGAATGAGGCACAATTCAACATAGGAGATGACAGAACTGGGTCCTTTATTAATATCACTATGTATCAGAAACATGCACTTTGCAGTTTTCTAATTCCAACCTGCTTTTTAGCAGTTCAGATATCTTTGGAAAGCTGTTATCATTCACATGTACTTGCACACAAATACATCATTTCACATGTTCCATAAATCTAATGATTGAAATCTTTGATGATGGTGGGCAGCCACAGACCAATGGTTCTAACCTACATTAAACACCTTGATCATTACCTCTGTAACTATTTAAGAGAGAATGTTTTAATTTGTATTAAATTTGTACTTGGATTGCACTTGTAAAACAAATAGTACCCAGTGATTTATTTAAAGTAGTTTGATATAACACATGCTCCTTTTTCTTTACCCTCACTAAAGCTTTGATGCATGTGTGGGTGCGGGAAGAAAAAGGGGCTCAGTGCTGGATCAGGCCTAAGGGAGCTGGGGGCAGGATCTAGGCAAAGGGGGCCTTAACTAGTCTCCACAGAAACCTCCAGTTTAGCAAAAAGAGGCAAGCACCCCTTGTAAACTGTCCACAGGACAATACTTAAGAAACAAGCATGTAAGTACACATCTACCTATCTGTAAAGCAAACTGAGTCCCTGACCATAAATAGTAATACTCCCTGGGTTGAGCAAACAGCCCACTAAGTTAGGGTTGGGGGGCGAATAGCAAGTAGTTAGGCTTATGCTAAATGGGGAAAGAGTGGGGATGACTTGACTAAGATCCCCGTGTAATGCATGCCCACTACTTTCCAGGTTTCTGTGCAAAAGAAACTAATGAAGTAAATAATATTAGAGGCGGGCTTAATTATATTCACCACGAAGGGTAAAACCCAGCCAAATATGGCCAAGCGCTAAGTGTAGGTAAAATGAATAAACATGCACATGAATATGTATGAACATGAATTATGTATATGGTACGAGAGAGAAATAGTCATGAATAACAGTACTCGGGGCTCACTTTGTTGGTCTCGAGAGATGAAGAGGAACAAATGGACTAGATGCCGAACTGAATATACTGTTCCTCACTACTCCATCCGGTTGTGTATTTCATCCTTCGACCCTGCAGCAGCATGTACTTTCTAAAATCTTAAAATTAAATCCTTCCTCTTCTATCGTCTGATGCAACACAAAGAATGAATTAAGCCACAGGCATGGAAACATGCTATTCTGAAAAACGTGTATGCAAGCTTGGTTTTTATTAATATATGCAAATATGAAAGCTCTTCAGCTAATTTAATGGTACATTTCAAACCAAGTGTGTTAAATAGCTTCACTGTGCATCTGATTTCAGTGCTGCTTTGTGACACTTCAGTTACGGCTGTGTGAGCCATGGGTGGTCGTAGCTATGGGGCAGGCTAGGCAAGTGCCCCAGGCCCCGTACCGGGGGACAGCTCCTGTGCCGGGGGTGGGCGGATTCCAGCACGTGGTTGGTGGAGGGCCCTGGCAAGGACGGGTGTGGCATAAGGAGGCTGCAGTGGGGAGGCGATGGTGCATGACTAGCTAGCTCCCAACTCACTTGTGAACTAATTTTTGCCCCAAACAAATCAAACTTTTATATTATATATAACTCGGGGGAAAAACTGTCAAATGTGTTTTTATGACTGTTTTTTCCTGAGTACTGCTTCCGTCAGTTGTGCACCCACCAAGTTCTTGTTCTGAAACTTGTGTCCCAGGCCTTTTCTATACTGGATTTGTAGTCAGTGGTGTAGCTGACCTAGTGTGGAAATGTTTTGTATATCTGTGGCTTACCCTGCGTGTGCAAATCACACTGTGTTGGTGTAAACGGTATGCCCATAAGGAACTTGCAATGGTGAAATCCCAGTGTGGACAACAGGAAAACTAATGCTAGCCAAAGTAGAGGGACTGAATTTCTTTGAGTCTCATCAAGTTTCTGCTTTTTTTCCTCATTACTATGTACCAAATATGGCCCTGTATTCTATTCACGTATTGCCTGTAACCGTATCACCTGTACAACATGCCTCACCATGGCTATGTCTACACTTGCAAGTTAGTTCGAATTAAGGAAGCCTAATTCGAACTAACTTAAGCCTTGGCCACACTAGGCTTTCATTAGTTCGAATTAAGGGCTTCTTTAATTCAAACTAATAAATTTGATTGCTTAGTTCGAATTAATGGTTAATTCAATCCATTAATTCGAACTAAGTCAAATGTGGCCATATTAGTTCGAACTAACTGCTTAGTTCGAACTAATGGGCAGATTGACCTTCCTGTAACTGACTAATTCGAACTAAGCAAGTGCCCTGCATGGCCATGGCTAGTTCGAGCTAGCATTCTAGTGGGGCCATGCTAGTTCCAATTAAGTTAATTCGAACCAAGTAAAATTATAAGTGTAGCTATAGCCCATGATTCTAGCTGAGAATAATGCCCTTCAACATGCTTATAAACTCTCTCCACATAAGGAGATCTTGGTGCTAATTAGATCACAGCCTTGTTGAAACACAATGTTTTTCTTCCAGGTTGACCATATGCTGTCAGTTAGCCTTAGAATAGCCTTGTCCTCCCTCACAGGACAACATGTAGGACCACCAAGTGGGGGCATGGCTTGAGCTTTCACACTGATCATGAGATACTGAAAGAGACCTGACTGCATACTACTGCTGCCATAAAGCTCTAATTTAGGTACTGAATAAGGCATAGTCCCCATGGAAGGAGACCTAGGGGAGTCCCTCCTGAGGCTTTAAAGTCAAAACTGGGGAGGGGTGAAATCATCTGAGAAGTAATTATCCTGACTGTCATTCTGTAACATTCTCATTAGCATCAACTCTTCAAAAAGTCACCTATTTTTAAACTACTTATAACTTGCTGTGCTGCTTCCATAGACTCTGACATTTCTATTGACTGACATTTAGGGTCAAGCCTAGACCTGATGAATAGCACCTGCTACTACTGAACTTGGCTAGCTAAGAGTTCATGACTCTAGCAGATGTTCCTGCTCTTCAAAGAAGTAGGAACTTTATTGGCCATTTCCTCCTCCCCACCTCCCCAGTCTCTTTCCTTCAGAGGAACAAATTCCAGCCCAGTTGAAATATGCCATTTGGACTTGGCTATGTGTCAAGTCAGTATTTTGTTCAGTCTTGGAACAGAGGCAAGGAGTCTAACATGACAAAGGCTGACTCTACGTTCCAGTTACAAATTGGTTCTAGAGCTTTTTCAATACAAGTTCAGTGGCAAAGAAATTATATTCAGGAAGTTTTTATTATAATTGTTCCTTATTGGCTGCTGACAACAGACTTAAGGTTAACTATCTAACAAAGTACAAGACCCCACAGCAATAGGCAGGAAGTGTATGCCATGGCATGACATTTTTTAAGTTTTCTGCCTATTTTAAAAGGCTCCCTCCCCCCCCCCCCCCATCAGGCTTGTTATCGCCACACTTCTAGCTCTTTCGGGTCTCTGGGAAATTGCATCCACTGTGTTTGTGATAAGGATTTTGTGTGAAATAGTGATTGATAAGTAAATTCTTCTGCAGACAATGAATCAGTGAATTTTAGATTTAGCTAAACTTCTGCAAGAACCAGGAAATTTTATAATGAAAATAAAGTATCAAAACATTAGTCATGAAATTCAGTGCAATAAACACACTTCTCTCAAAGAGCTGAAAACGTTATTTCCAATCTGTTGTACCAATTGGTGATCTTAAGCATTACAAACATTTCATGTAAACTCTAAATAAAGAAAACTTCCCACAAACAGCTGAAAAAAAAGAGAACTTTCTCAGACACAGGGCTAAATTCTGCTCCACATAACAACAAGGAGTTCATCTGGATTTACCCCACTGTAACTGAGAGCACAGTTTGGTTCATTTAATGTCTCAGGGGAAAGACTGAGCTGCCTTCCTCTAAAGTAATGACATGTAACATGTAAAGAAAAAGTGTATTCAAACCTGTTGGGTACAAGAGGTTTACAGTGAATTCCTCTTTAGAAGGAAGTTGCCTTTTGCAAATAATAATTTAATTTATAAGTAGATGCTTACTCCAGCTGCAATGGCAAGTTGCACATTGCAGTGCTTCAGAACAATTGGATAATCTCACTTTTCATGTTTTCCACTCTTTAAAAAAAAAAAATCAATGAAGTAAATAACAAAAATACTCTAACTTCTTTTGTCCAATGATCTTAAAGTGCCTTTCAAATGTTAAACCATAAAGTCTTTTAGCAGTTTTCCTGTGAAGTAGAAAGTATATTTTCCTGATTGTATGGATGAGGAAATTGAGGCATAAGTCACAGCTCATAAAGAAAGTCTGTGGCAGGACTAGCTCCCAGCTCTCCTGATCCCTAAAGACTGTACTTTTGCCACTGGACCATGTGTTGTGTTCCCAGCCAGTTATTCCTGCCTCAGCTGAATGGAGAATTGTACATAGGACAATAGATGTTATCACCATGAGGTAATTATTCATTGTGAACCTTGCTCTGACTTGCCAGTGTAGGCAGACTGTCATTCTCTACATTTCTGTCCATTCTCCTTTGGATTAGCTAGAGGGCTACTAGGCAAAAAACAAACTCCAAACCTAAAACAGCCTTCCAGGTAGAAAGGATGTGAATATTACATTGACTTGTCCTGTCTTCTTATTGTATCCAGATGTGCCAGAAACTAAAATACAGGTTCAAAAAAGAGCTGTCAGATTTAACTCCCTTCTCGTAAGCTATTAATTAAAGATTCTGGAGAATGACTCTCTAATGTTTCAAGATGTTTATGGTTCATTTATGTTTTTGTTTCTGCAGCCTGCTAATTTTCCCTACAAAGAAGACATTATGGCAGTAAATCCTACCTGTCTAGTTGTGATTATTCTACTCTTTATAAGCATCATCCTGGCTTTCAAGGTAAACACATACATATAAAATTCATCTTCTATATATGGGATGTATTCGGAATAGCCCTCCCAGAACAACTGTATTTTGTTGGCTTAAAATGGCTGAATGGTGACTGGGACATTACTTACCATTAACGTGGATTTGATAGCAAGGAAGGAGACAGTAGGTAATTGCAGCAGCTTTTAAAAGCACAAAATTTAAAGCTAAATTAACAATCTTAGAATGCTGTTGGATGTGACGATCATCTTTTTACATGCTACTCGAAACATAATTTATCATTATCTGCTACCTTTGCAAGTGTGTGCATGCACTGGAAGACTTGATTTAGTATGTTGTTCTGTGTGAATAAATATAAAAAACATATAGTCCAATCAAAGGATTATGATATTTTCTTAATTTATGAGACTGTGGGGTCAGCTCATGTCATTTCCAAATGTGTTTGATATTTTATTTAATAAATATTGCCTTTAAGTTTTTGAAAAGACTAATCAAAGGCCTGTATAGAAAAGTGGCAATGCTAGGAAATTAATAGTGAGGAAAAAAATCCTTCCATGTCATGTGCCAGTGTATATTTTTTCCAAGAATATAATGGCTAATGCAATTTAAATCAATTAATGTCCCTTTCTTCTCCTATTCACCTAATTTCCCTAAATCTGGCATTATTGCAAACTTTGTTTCCTTAATGTTCACTCTGGCATATGTGTCTGAAAAAATATGACTCACTAATAGTGGAAATATATACGAAAATTCCAATCAGCATTGGCATTATAAGTTGAATTGCTTATGTTTGCAAAAAGGTTGTTCTGCAGATTTATGGAACCTGCTTAATGAAAAGAAAGTTGCCCAGTGTGATGCATTCAATGCTATTTATCACTCTGATAGACAAAACAGATGGTACCATATTTATGTATTGAAATGGAAAGGAACTGTGCATAAAAAATATTTGAGTGCTTTCATGAGTTGGAGTTTTAGTGGTAAAAGTAGAGAGGGGCACACCCACAGCCTAGCAATCATCACAGCAGGGAACTTTGATTCTTAGTGTAAGAACTTTGAAACAAAAGAAAAGGTGTAATTAAAAACAATTGGCAGCATGACATTCTTAAATTTGACTGGGGGTCTCTGTATAAAGCAAATTATTTTTAAGGAGAAATCTAAATGGGGAGCATAGTTCCCTTTGTGGCTTTGCTAATATGGAATAAAACAAACAATCCCAAAGCACTGGTCCCTTTTGGCTTTCAGTTTTCATCAGGATTCCCTGATTAAGTAAAACCAAAACAAAGAAGGAGTTCTGTGGCACTTTTAAAGACCAACAAATGTATTTATCACATGTATTTACCCTTGAAAGCTCATGTGATTAGATAAATTTGTCAGTCTTTAAAAGTGCCACTGAACTCTTTTGTTTTGGTTTTACTGGACTAGACTAACATGGCTACCCTCTGGAAGCTGATGAAGTAGTTATTGGATATTTCATGGGTGTTGCATTGGAATGGAATCTCCTGAAGAGGAAGAAAACACAATAAACCAGAAATGTATCATTTCAGATGTTGAATCTCTCCAGACAGAGAACCAGTTTTAAGGCGGGTCTACACTTGAAACATTGCATTGGCACAGTTGCACTGATGCAGCTATGCTACGGTAGCACTTAAATGAAGACACACCTATGCTGATGGTAGAACTCCCTATAGTGTAGTTAATCCACCTCCCTGACAGGCAACAGCTATATTGATGGCAGAAGCTCTGCTGTCCACATAGCACTGTCTACACAGGGCGTCTGGTCAGTATAACATCATCACTTGCGGTGTGGATTTTTCACATCCCTGAGTGATGTAGTTATACCAGCATAGGTCTTTAGTGTGGCCCTGGCCATAGACACCATGAAATGTAGGAGTTGCCCATCTGGACAAGGGAAGACATACAGCACTTTAGGTGTATTTATTAGAACTCTGCAAATATCTGATATTTTTTCCTGTTTGCTGACATTTCTGAAAAATTGGGGCAGTGGGGAGGATGGATTTAAAGTCAAATAAAACATTCCATTCCACATGAAATAAAACCATGAGCTTTTAAAAAACTCTTAATGAAGTTGAAAGAAATTTTGAAACAAAAATTTCACATCTAAAGTTGAAATTTCAAAAATGCCACAATGCAATTTTTTATTTGAGAGGATGGGATGGAGAGTGGGAGCTGTTTAACTAACACAATTTGCTAAAACTGAAATGAATTCCCAAAATTTTTCAGTTGACCGAAATCTGCATTTATTTATATATGTATGCAAAAAAAAAAGTCTCAAATGTTTCACCTGGTTCTAGTATTTATACGTTAATGATGAATACTAGTTTTGACATTTGGGCATACTACAGCAACAGAATATCACTGAATCTTTCATAAGGACCCATGCCCAGATCCTTGTCTGTGTTCGGGCTGCTCTGCACATTACTTGTTGTTTAAAGCTGGCACACTCACTCAGATGTGGAGGGAATCTCTCAAGGCATAGGCATAGGCTCTGCATAGTATCATGGCTCCTAAAACACCCTCTTCCCCACAGCTGGCTTAGGGAGTAGGGTCAAAATTTCCTGCAATTTCCAGCTGCTATGGTGAACATTTGGGAAAACCCTTCCAATTGCTTCCTTGGGACTGGCTTAGTGCATTACTGACCCAGGTCATCAAGTGAGCACAATGTGGCAGAAAGCCACCTTTGCATCTCCTCGTAGGATGCACTGGGTGCTCTTCAGCCACAAGGCTGGAGCTCTAGTTTTCTTTCTTTGCAAATGAGATCCAAAAAAAAAAAAAAAACCCCTTCCAATTTTTGCACATTTTGCAAGATAAGTTGATCTCAGCACTAGGGAATATTCCTTTCAATTATATGCATACATCCTTCTGCATGGCCTGATATGAAACCGTTCTCTATGTTTCCTTACCCTAGGAGAATTCTGGGGAGGTGGGGGGGAGAGAGGCCTTGCAAGATGAGGTTTTGTATTATTTATTGAAATTTGTAATTGCAAAGTTCTGCATCCATTTCTGGACATACTTCAGTGAGAAAAGAGGCATGATGGCTGCGTCTACACTGATAAATTAAGTCGACTTAAGCAAAATAAAGTTGACTTAATGAAAATTAAATCGAATTTATTAAACCACCTTTCTACTCGACCTAAGGCTTAATTCGACTTTCTAAAGTCGAATAAAGCCAGTGTAGCCCTAAATCGACTTAGGGCTACCCCAGGACTACACCAATGTCCTCCCTGCCGGGGAGTGGGGGGCACAGGGGAAGCCTGGCATGCCCTCCAAAGGGCAGGGCAGGTGGGTAGGGTGTGACACTGTCTGGATTTAGGAAAGCATTTATGATATTATTTTCAATGGCTATCTCATAAATGCTATAATCCATAGGAACTATGTCATGTCTGGTATCAATAGAAAGGTAGTAGTTTGCTGGGAATGATTATATAGTTTATGTCTAGGAATTCTATTTCGATTAGAAGTTAGGAATTTGATGTTATATCCATACTTTAACTTGTGTCATGCTGGAGGAATGCCTTAGACGGGAGGGTGTGAACAACCATTGTCTCCTTAATTTCTAAGGAATCTGCCAGGTGATATGGTCCCAGGTAGTAAACTGATGAGCCATTAAGGACACAATGGTTGTATTCTTTGTCCTTAATGGCTCATCAGGATACTCCCTAGGACCATTTTAAATTCCTAAACATTGAGGAGACAATGGTTGTTCACATCCTCCCGTCTAAGGCATTGCTCCAGAATGACATAAGTTAAAGTATGGATATAACATCAAATTCCTAACTTCTAATCGAAATAGAATTCCTAGACATAAGCTATATAATCATTCCCAGCAAATTACTACCTTTCTATTGATACCAAACATGACATAGTTCCTATGGATTATAGCATTTATGAGATATCCATTGAAAATAATATCATAAATGCTTCCCTAAATGCAGACAGCATCACACACAGGGCTCTGCCCTGCCAGGGTCCCTGTCCCCCTTTGCCCCATTACACACAGGGGGTGCCCTTCCCCTGCCACCGTGGACCTGCCCAAGGTCCCCCTAGCCCCACAAAGTTGACCTAGAGCGTCCAGTCTGGATGGTCTAGGTCGACTTTGTAAGTTCCCCTTTAAGTCGACTTTAATTTTAAGTGTAGACACACTAAGTCGACTTAAAAGTGCAAGTGTAGACATAGCTGATGAGCCTCTCTAAAGCGCGGGAGGTTACTTTTATTAAAGATAAATTCACATTTGAATTACAAGGATGTTTTGGGGCCAACAGATGAAGCCCTTTTCCATGTCAAATGTGACTGAAACCTTGTAAAACCAAATCGCTAGATCATACTAATTCTTGGCACTCAGCACAGCTTTGCTTTGGGGTTTCCTTTATACAGAGTGTTCAGCCTCCCTTCCTTTCTGAAAGTGTGTATTTGTATTGTGCTCACCAGATAGATTTAACCGCAGATTGTATTTGCACCAGTAAACCCCCGATTCTCTAAAGAATTGCCGCTGGGCGGGAATTCGTGTAAGAGAGCCGCTGGGTGGGCGGGAGGGCAGCCGTGCGCGCGAGCTATCTAATCCACAGGCTTATGCACGGCATGGATGTGGATTCAGCTGCTGCGTGCGCATAGCTGTATCAGTTATATGCGCGCGCAGGAGCTGCGTCCACGTCCTGCCGTGCATATATACAACTGTGGCTTAGTTATATAGATAGGCCCCTGTGAAATGGCCCTTTCCGCTACATCTACACGGACTGGCAGCCTGTTGCAGTGGGTCTCAGAGCCCGGGCTGGGGCTCGTGTCACTGCTGTGCCTCTGAAAATAGCTATGTAGACATGTGGGCTAAGGCTGGTGCATAGGCTCTGAAGCCTAGGGAGCCAGGGTGGGCTTCAGAGCCTGAGCGCCAGCCTCAGCCACAATTCCACACAGCTGTCTTTTTAGCACCATAGCACAAGTCTAAGTCTGTCCAACCAGGCTTACCCTGGGCTGTGCAGACGTGCCCATGGAGACTGTTGTATTGCTTCTTATGCCCCCGCAACAGGTAAGAAGTAGGAATTGTTCATCTTTTATACTGGCCAGTTGAGCCCTTATTCCAACACCTGCCCCTTTTATGGCATGAGGGAGACACTGGCGCACATCTGTCTAGAATGCGCCAGGCTGCAGCCCCTGTTCCAGCTTCTCAGGTTCTGCAGGTTCTGGCTGCACTTTCCCCCTCACCTATTTCTATATGTGCTCCCCACCTGTGGCCTCACAAAGTTGTGGGACCTCCTTCTGGCCCTAGCCAAATTCGCCACTATAACACCAGGGAGAGCAGGTTGGCTGAGGTGGTTCTCTGCGACTCTGCGGCCTATTTCCATTCCTTCTTCCGATCATGCATGTGGGCCGACTTCTTCTCGGTGGTGTCCACTGGCTCGCTAGACACTTTCCAGGAGCAGTGGGCACTGTCAGGTTCTCTGCTCCTTGTCCCCTTCCGGTTCCTTCCTTTGTACCTTTGACCCCCATGCCCGTTCCTGTTTTTTTAATCATTTGTCCCCCATTCTTAGTTGAATCCCGGGCCCAGTGACTCTTTCCCTTGGGCTGGCAGAGGGGTTTTTAGCAATGGGCAGGCTTGTGCCAGTACCCGGTTTTCAAATAATACCATGGTATTATTGTGATCTGTGCTTTTGGGCAAATGGAAATTGAAGTTTAACGAATTTTAGTGTTCTTGAAATGGAGATCGTCAGGCCCTGGGCAGGTTTCCACACTCAGTTCTTCCCAAGCAGCTTTATTCTATCCTCCCATACCCTTGTGACTTGGCGCTTGTGCCTCTTCTGAGCAAGGATTACATTCCTACTGACTGGGTGTATATGCATGTGTGCAGTTCGGTATGTGATGTGCATAAATACTGTTAAGGACGGGCTAGATTGAAATCCTTGAATTCCTTTCACATGGCTCTCCAGAGATAAGACTAACGTATGAACTGACTAAGCTGTTCAGTGACATTTTTTTAAAGCTCTATGTCGAAGTTCAGTCCAAGTTTTTTGGGGGGAAAATGAATTCATAAATAGGGCAATGACACAATCTAATGATGTTTCAACTGTGTCTTAAAAACAAATCTAAAGGAAAGTTGCTGGACGTTCAGTTGCTGGGCAAAATGAGTTTCCATTACTAATATTTAGCTGGCCAAGAATGTGTGTGTCCAAAACTCTTGGCCAGTAAAACAATGTCAGCTGCTTGTATGCTCAAATGAGTGTGGGTTAGCTTTCCAGCAGCCAATTGCTTGTTGTATGCTAGCTGGTGACCCCTTTAATTATGGCACTCCCATCAGCCTCTCCCACTGAGAAACAGCTCCTGCTTTCAACAAGTGAAAATTAGCATGGCTGTTAGGAGTAAGTGATTAACACTGTTGCAGAATTCTGTCAAACACATACTGTAACTTTAAATACATTTGTATTCACCTGGTCAAAAACTGCTTTGCTTAGAATTCCATAAACCTCTTAGTCTCATCTGTGAAGGACTAGTGTATTGTTTAACATTATGGTATCAAGAGAAAAGGACTCTGTATTTGGATTTTGACAGCAGGAATTTTAAAATTGAGTTTTAAATGACGAGCCACTACAGCCAAAACTTTTATAAATCAAGAATTAGTGTTCAGAGGTCTATAAAGTCATGAATGGTGCAGAAAAAATGATCAGAGAAGTGTTATTTACTCTTTCCCACAAAAACCCAGGGTCATGCAGAGAAACGAATACGCAACAGGCTTAATACAAACAAGAGGAAGACCTTTTCCACACAGCACACAATTATCCTGTGAAACTCATTGCAATAGGATGTTGTAATGGCCAGAAGTATAACTGGGTTAAAAAAAAGAACTAGATAAATTCATGGGGGCCAGGTCCATCATAGAATTCAATGGCTATTAGCAAAGATGGTCAGTGATGCAAATCCATGGTTGGGGCAATCCTAATTCTATTCCTGCTGGTCGAGTCTCTGTATTTTAAAGTCTTTAAATCATGATTTGAAGACTAATAACTCACTCATAGGTTAGAGGTTCATTACAGGAGTGGGTAGGTGAGGTTTTGTGGCCTGTAATGTGTGGGAGGTCAGACTAGATGATCATATTGGACCCTTCTGACCTTAGAGTCTGAGACTGCCAGAGGGTGGGAGTGGAAGATGAGGTGGATCACCCCAGAACTGCCCTGTTATGTACACTCTACCAGAAACTCTGGCCTGGCCATTGCTGGAGACAGGACTCTGGGCTAGATGGACTATTTATCTGCCCCAATATGCCAGCTCCTGTTCTGTGTTCTGTATAGGCTCTTATACTGCACTCATCACCATAGTACAGTATTTGACTTCTGAAACCACAAACCTAAAGTGAAAACATGCAAAACTACTGAAGTATTTAGTATTTAATCATGGGGAAGATCAAATTCCTCAATATGTACTTTGATATCTGTAGGGCATCTTTTTATTTTGCTTTATTCAAATATCTTGAGGCTGCTATTTCTTTACAGGGCAGTGATCATATTTTGGTCTTAATGAACTCTGAGGACAAAAGCAGGAAGTTTATTAGATCATGATACAATTATTAGGGAGTTTAATATTAGGCTTTTATTATACTGAAAAATGTAAATATCTGTGACTAAGAATATAATAATTTGAATCAGTATACAAACTGTTTGTTTATTAAATGAAGTGTATTGTTTAAGCTGTAACAGTACAATAACTTTATATTTGCAATAGTAAAGGTTAACTAACTTGGGCCAAATTCTGAATAAGAACTCTCCCAATGGAATTTTAAATGTACCATGAAACAAATTCTTTAGTATTCTTGTGAAATGACCACTTATGTAAAGTTTGTTTTAAGCAAAAGTGTCGTTTTGTTGATTTTTACACCTTTATGTAATAACAAGCACATTCTCTTTGCAGGGTTATCTGATTAGCTGCGTGTGGAACTGTTACCGGTACATTAATGGCAGAAACAACTCTGATGTGCTGGTGTACATTACCACCAATGACACTGCGGTAAGCATGTGTTTTAACATTTCGTGTTTCATTTCACCATTCCTTCAGTGCTACTGACAGCTTCTTAGCCTTTAACCCACAATTCTTAATTATCGCCTTTGTCCACTAAATGCACATTATCGTCATCCTTGTATCCAGGTTCCAACTCAAGATGGTGCAGATCAGTCTGTTGAGGACAGTGTTTTTTACATAGTTCCTAGCCATTATTTGTGTGGGTGTATGTAGACACAATAAAATAATAAAATACACCTACACAATGTGGTTTGTGAGAATACATACACGTATACACACACGTGTGTGTACAGTACACTCTCACTGCATTCCCATTAGGAGGAGGGCCTAATATGATAGCTACATCACTGCAAAATGCTGCAGTTGTGACTTGGTGCACAGCAGCTGAGAATTAGGTCCATACATTTGCATGACTTGGCTGTTATTTTTATATTATAAGAACACTGAGTAAAATGAAGACTATGTTGAAATAAAATTATTAGACAAGTCTTGACCTTAATGAGTAGGAAGTTGTCAGTCCTTTCTGCAATAAATTAGTGGAAGTAAAGTGAAGAACTTCGTGTGCTGTTTGCTCATTGTAAACATAATTGAATGAATAAACAGGAATGGGTAACTTGAAACTGCTGATTCCACATAGTATGACATTTTTGTAGCAATACTACACATATGGAATCAAATTCTGCTTTAGTTCAGCCAAGCTATCCCACTGAGGTCAATAGGCTAAATTCATCCCTGATGTAACTCCACTTACTTTTAAGTGACATGGGACTGCAATTTAATTCTTGAAGTTACATCAGGATGAGTTTGGCCAGTTGGGCTAGCATGGGTAGAAGGGAGGGCAGATCCAGATAATGAAATTTCAGTATTGTCAACCTCAAATATTCAAAGTTCATGATACAGGCTCTGAAACTTGAGTGGTTTAAATATAAGAAGTTTTTTTTAAAGTAAAGTTAGGGTGAGGGGAGATTGCTTTTTGGTTTCTGAACCTTTAGGATGAAGTTGATTTATATTTTTCTCTGCAGCTGTGAGTACTAGAAACTTACTCTTTATCTTAAGTGGAAGCCAAGTTTCTCATGTAATTGCTTCTCTCCATTCCATTGATACAAGCTGAAAGAAAATCCACTTGCTAACCAGTCACAAGATATTGTAGCTCTGGAAATAGCTTAATGTCTACTGAGAATTTTAATTTATAGCTAAGTTTAAGAAATCAAGCTTTGGTTCTGGTGGCTGCAAAAAAATTTTAGTGAATCTAAAATCATTAGTATCCTAAACATTTTATTATTGTGTCCTGTAATGTAATTAGGGTGAAATGTGTTGGGTTTTTTTTTAAACTAGAGTGAACACTTAATTGTCCCTCTCATTTCATTTCCCCTTTCAGTCATAACTGGCAATAACTGCCAACAAATGCTGATGTGAAATCTAGTAGTAAGTTTAACGTTAGTCCCTCCACATGCACGAATGCAAAAAAAGTATGTGATTAGCTCCATCTCCCCTGTGAATTCAGAATTCTGCATATTAGGAAAATGTACAGAAAATGAGAAGAGAAGGGGAATCCAGCTGATGTTCCTAGATTCCAAGGCCACAAGGATCATTGTGATCATCTAGTCAGAGTTTAGCACAGGTTCTTCAAAATAATTCCTAACACATATCTCTTACAAAAACATCCAATCTGAACTGAAAACTTATCAGTGATGGAGAATCTACCAAGGCCCTTGATAAGTTGTTGTAAAGTTAATTATTCTGACTACTAAAAATGTACGCCTAATTTCCAGTATGAATTTGTTTAGCTTCAACTTCTAGCCACCAGATCCCACTGTACCTTTCTCTGCTAGATCGTAGAGCCCATTATTAAATATTTGTTCCCCATGTAAGTGCTTATAAAGTCTAATCATGTCTTTCCCTTAACCATCTCTTGGTTAAGCTAAATAGATTGAGTTCCTGGAGCCTATCACTGTAAGGCAGGGGTCTGCAACCTGCGGTTCTTTTGCTGCCACCTTGGGACTCCGGGCTCCTCGTGCCCTTCCCTGCCGCCCACCTCCAGGATATCCTACAGGTGGCCCATGCCAGGCTCCGGGCTCCCTCCCCGCTGCCACCAGGGGACCATGTAGCAGGCACCCTGGCCCAGCTCTTCTCACCCCCTACCAGGAGATTACACCCATTGCGGCTCTCAAAACACTTGATTATTGAAGAAATTTTTTTAAGTGGCTCTTCTTACTTTTTGGGTTGCCAACTCCTGCTGCAAGGCATGTTTTCCAATCTTTTAATCATTCTCGTAGTTCTTTTCTGAACCCACTCCAATTTATCAGCATCTTTCTGGAATGGTGTGCACCTGAACTGGATGTAGTATTCCAGCAGAGGCCACACCAATGCCAAATACAGAGGTAAAATAACCTCTCTACAGTCCTACTCAAGAGTCAGACCTTTTTATGCCTCTATTCTAAGGATTACATTAGCCAGCAGATCAGAGATTTCACTTTCTAATGAAGTAACAGCAGTCAGGGCCAGGATCCCACTGTGCTAGGTGCTTTGCAAACAGAACAAAAACACGGCCCCTGTCCCAAGAGCTTAAAAGTATAAAATGAGACAACACATAGGTACAGACAGATGACTGGCGAATAGAAGGAAACAATGAGACAATATTGGTCAGTGTGGTAGGAAGCAGTCTCAGCACACCAGCTGCCAAACTGTTATCAAGTTGTTTGTAGGTGTCAAAATAGGGTTGAAAGGGTGAGTTTTAACTTGAGAAAACACAAAAATACTAATAACCACACGCTGTCTCTCTCTGTCTTCGCTCTTTTAAAAGCAGCAGGTGCCGGAGGTAACGGGGGACATTTCAGCAGAAAGGGGGAAAGGCAGACAAAATAGCGAGCAGAGGGCTAGTGGCAGTGGCTAGTGACAGCAAAATGGCAGTTACCAGTGGTATACCAATGGGAGGTTGGGTGGGGCCATGTCCTTTGGGCTCCTGCCTGGGGTTGGCTCCAGCTGGGCCCTCCTCAGAGGAATCCCCATTACCCCCGCTGACATCCCTGGTGGCTGTGTTGACCAGGAGTAGTGCCAAAAGCTCTGTCCAGCAGAGTTTGTGACTGGTCCCTCTGCCCCCCCTCCTCCCACTGCGTGCAATACAGAGCTACAGTCTGGGTCAGTGCAGCTGCCAGAGATGTCAGTGAGGAAGGGGGGGCAGGGGAGGTTTCTCTGAGGAGGGCCCAGCCAGCATTACTGCAGGCTGGTGCCCAAGGGTATGGCCCCCTTGGTACAACACTGCACCTGCCACTTCCTCAATAGGGGAGAGAAGAGAGTGGGGGAGAGCCAGAAATGGGCCCGCAGACACTCCCCACCCTTGCGGTGTGCTGCTGCTCACTGGGATGGGGCGCAAATACATGTATTGGCCCCTGGAGGCCAGATACCCACAGTACACCACCGACAGTTACATGATGCAGGGGACTGGACTTAGAGAACCTCTTAAGGTCCTTCCAGTCCTAGGATTCTGTGATATAAGTAGAACTGTGCAGCATGGGAGGTAAAAGGATGAATATGTGGCATTTGTGCAGCCACATAATCTCAAAGTATATGGTGCAGCAGCTTGCATGGAACTTGGAGGCGTTTCTCTAAGGTTAGATCTGTTTTGGTAAACAATCCTTTCCGTAATTGGTATCGTGTGTCCCACATATTATCCGATCTTTAATTAGGGAAGCCAGTTTTCAGCTCTGTAATATTTAGTGCTGCTGCTGCTGCTTGGTTTCAGGTTAAGCAGCAAATAAAAAGCCAGTATCTCTTTACAGTCTCACTAGCTTGAGCTCATTCAGCATCGTCAGAGGCTTCTTGCCTGCATATCTCTAGCAACGGTAATTTGTATGATGCATTTTTTCACCAAATACACAGGATGGTTAGCAAAGGCAACAATTAAGCACTATCTCTTTGCACGTGTTTAAATTATATATTTAGGTTAGCTCTACCTAATAGACTTAACTAATTATGCACTTGGATGGCTGATTCGTTTAATTGGAGTGGTAATTTTAGAGCAATACTGCTCTCATATATGCTGCTGGGTAAATTACATAATGCTCTGCCATTCTCCTTTCAATCTCTAATGGTAGTGTCCATGCCTAGTGTGGATTTCTTTTCCTCTCTATAGTTCCAGGCATACTACAGTTAGCTTGCTACAGTATGTAATCTATATTATAGTCATCCATCTGCAGTGAGCTCTATTTTACCTGAAGGACCATTTTCTTTCTCTGTACATTATTTCTTTATCTCATTAAAATATTATGAAATTTAGTAATCCTGATGACTTTTTATTCAGTATTTATACCATTTATTCACTCATGAAGATTATCTCATTATTAAAGGTATCACTACATTTTCAACATCATCGCCTATAAAGAGGAGCCCAGACCACAAAATCTGAGTCTGGACTTTGAACATTCAGGAGTTTTGGGGGCAATTTCATCTGAGACTTTGGTTTGGCCCATTTTAGCAGTGCGGACTATTTATTAATTTGGATCAAGATTTCAGAACTCTGCTCCTGAAGTCTGGGAACATTCAGGCCTAGGACTTTGGTTTGGGGCCTCTCTCTAGCGTCCATAACTATTCTGCATGAAATGCTATTTTAAGCATTTATTTAAACTTTTCCTAGTGTATTGTGTACAGTTAGTTAATAGTCAGGAGATAGTGACCTGGTGATGCCCTCACTGGGATTGAAACATTGTCCTTCGTGTGGCAGGGCAATTGATACAAGGAACCCCCCCCCCCCCCCAAATACAATGCTTGATTGTCTTGGTGAGGCCCACATTAAAAAGCATTGTTGGATCTGTAAATTGTTAGGAAAGCTGACTCAGATGGCAGAGGACCTTCGCTGCAAGCAGCACCTGCTTGAAAAGACCACATAGCCTGATCTGGCACTGATGTCTTCCTTGGACTGCAAGTCGCCTTCAGGCTCAGAGAACGCTGCTGGCTCTCATTCCAGGGTAGGCATCTCTCCACAGAAGCAGAGGAATTGTTTGCCATTGATGGATAGCAGGTGATGAATAGGTCTCCTAAGACCAATTAGGACTGATTCCTCTGTCCCCTTCAGGAAAAGCATAGACCACACAGCCCAGCACCAGTTCTGGCAGATGGTATGGCATGGGTACCTCTGACCCTTCCCTAATACCAAGTGGGAAGGACAGAAACCCGGTACCGTCGACTCTGACTTGGGCATCCTTTGAGACCAGGACAACAAGGAGGATGCCAGTACTGATTGTGTCCATGTCATCAGTGTACCAGATAGCTGCAGATGCCTCTGCCTTTCAGTCCTGATCTCAGCATTGGTCCTGGACTTTCTTAGGGCTATGCCACCTATAGCCCCTCCAGTGGAGTGAGCCACTGAACCCTCATGTTTGTTGGCACCACATCCAAATGCTCCCCTTCCTGTGATGCAGATGGAGCCAGGACTGGAATCGGTACAGGGACCTCAGCACCGGGACCCTCTTCAGCTCTGCTGCATTTGATGCCACTTATGTTCCGATGGCCCCTTTTGTCATCCTTGATGTCGACACACTTGGGTGCTCCAGGACGACTCTGCAGTGGGACTGAGGCTCTCTGCGGCACTGGAATGTTCAATCCTGATGGTACTGCCTTCATCAGGAGAACTAATTCCTGCCTCATTCTGAGCGGTGGATGAATCGAACCATCTATTGGCTCGGTGGGCCTCACTCTGCCCATATCCCCGTGATCTCAGGATTCTTCCAATTCTTAGTCGAAGACATTATCTTCTCACTTTGCATCATCTAACAAGCTCAGAAGGCCACCAGTGGACCAATATTGGTTCATCTCTACCATCAAGGACAGACATGCCAAGCAGTTGGATCTTCTGGGTAGGAAGAACTATAGATCATCACCCATGCAGATGAGACTCACACATCAACAAGCTTTGCTCTCGAAACTATGATTTCCTCAATTGATTAGCAATGTCTAAATTTGAAGACTAGTTGCCCTAAGTTTGTGTGAGGAGTGTCAGGTATTTGATGCAAAAGGCTGCTTGGTGGCCAAACCTTTCCTGCCATCCACCCTCGACATTGTGGACATCTCAGCCAGGGTCTTGACCTCAATGGTAACTGTGAGGAGGGCTTCCTGACTGCAAAACTCTGGGATCACATTGGATGCCCAACAGGCCATCAAGGACTTTCCACTTGATGACCAAGTCTTGTTCTTGGACAAGACTGATGACATTCTGCACTTCTTTAAGGATTTCAGGGCTTCCTTGAGATCCTTGGGAGTGTATATGCCATCAAGCAAAGATTCCCTTACAGGCTGAAGCAACAATGTCACCTGCAACAACTTTCCCACCTGAAACAGTGGGGCTGTCTTAGAAAGAGGTATAGCTTCCATGAAGCAGTGTGGCTTAGGCTCAGACATTCTGCATATACTCCCTTGATGCTGGCACTGGTCCAGTCGTTTCTCCATCCACCTGTCCCTTTAGGGACAGGCTGGCCCACTTCTACAGTGCTTGGGATTCAATTACCTCTGACAGTTGGGTTGTCACGTTGGACTATGTGAGCCAGTTCCTCTGCACGCCCTCTCCCAACTCTGCCTCCATATCTCTTTTCAGGGACTCTTCTTACAAGACACTGTTCATTGGGCACGTGGCACTCTGTTGATGTTGGGAGCAGTGGAGGAGGTTCCACTGGGACACCAGTGCCACAGTTTTCACTTCTGACACTTCCTGATACTGCAATCCAGGGTGGGAGAGGCTCATTCTTGAACTTCATGGCTTCAACAAATGAATCACGCACATGAGATTCTGCATGGTCACTCTATCAGCTGTTGTCCCCATTTGCTCTCAGGGCGACTGGTTTACTGCTCTGGAACTTCAAGATATTTACCTTCATGTGGCAATGCAGTCGAGCCACAAGCAATTTCTTTGTTTTTGTGGTAGGAGATTCCCACTTTCAATATATGGGTCTCCTGTTCAGCCTATCTTCTACCTCCCAAGACTTCACCAAAGGCATGGCTGTGGTCATAGCATATCTCGAGAGGAAAGAATCCACATGTTCCCTAGCTTGAGGACAGGTTACTGAAGGTGGTTCCAGAAAGGAGATTCTCACCTATGTCTACATCACATTGCATTTGCTCAACCATCTGGGACTCATTTCAAACA
The DNA here is from genome assembly GCA_007922175.1 of Pelusios castaneus. Classification (NCBI taxonomy): domain Eukaryota; kingdom Metazoa; phylum Chordata; order Testudines; family Pelomedusidae; genus Pelusios; species Pelusios castaneus. Next base: position 4,630,025 of record ML685865.1, read on the forward strand.
AGGCTAAGTCAACATTGGCTCCCACTCAAAAAATTGAGTTCATTGGGACCCTGTTAAATTCCACGAGGTAGAGGAAGTTCCTGCAACATGACCACTTCCAGGCTATTCAACAGCTCTGCCTCAGTCTGCAATCTCAGCTCTCCACGACAGTCTGTGTACGTTGGAGCCTGTTGGGTCACATGTCTGCTTGCCAAGCTATATTGTCACTCTCTTCAGCTGTGGCTCAGGATGGTCTTCTGTCCTGCCCTGCATTCTCTGGACAGGTTGGTTCATTTTCCTCGACCAGTCTTGGCTTCCTTTCATTGGTGGGAGTCCCCACATAACATGTGCCAAAGAGTCCCCTTCACTTGGCCCTCTTCAACCAAGTAAATGATTACTGATGCTTCCCTTATGGCATAGGGGTTGCATCTGGACTCACTGAAGGTGCAGAACCTGCAGCTGGAACAGATCACACCATATCAACATGTTGGAACTTTGGGGCCAAGTTTATCCTCTTTGCTCCAGCATGGCTGAGAGAGTGCTATTTCTCAGGTCTTTCCTTGTTCTGCAAATTCAGTCTCCCATATCGCTTCCCTGCTATCCCAGCCTGCTCACACATCACCACACCCACACACTCTGCCCTATGATCAACTCCCTGCTGTCAAGGCTGTTTCCCCACTCTGGCACTTTGAGTGCAGAAGGTGGTGGCCCACAAAAGGCCTTAAAAACACTGGTCCTAAAGCCTTGTCTTAAAACTCTCCATGGCTACCTATTTCCTGGCCTTGGAGTGGAATTGCTCCACCACCCAAATGCAAAAACCTCTTGAAAACCCAGGAAGGTGTACTTGGGAATTCCTTCCTGCAAGGTACCTTCAGTCAGCCTTATTCCTCCCTCAGGAGAGTGACTGAACCCCAGCTGTAATACAAGCTGAAAATGGGACTGATTTCCCTTTAGCAACTGGCTGTGAAGTTGGAAGCACATGCACACAAAACCTCTTGTCTTTTAGGACACAGAAACAAACTTATGTTAAAGGGATAAATGTTCTTTAATTAAAAGGACAGGTAAGAAACACAGAGAGTTGCTTCTCTGGGATTTAACTTGGGTAGTTACAGGATGGAGGGGGTAGGGGAGGGGGATTTGGGCTCAGCACAGAGGAATCCAAAAAAGAACCAAAACAAAGAAATACTCTGAACACCTGTAGCTACACATTCCCTGGTCTACTCAACCATGCTTGATTATAGATCTGAGCCTTTCCTAGACACAGATGTCATTGGATTCTCCAGACGTTGCTGCCTGGCCACCTCCTGCTCCTTCCAGGAGCTCTGCTGCCAGCAAACAGGAAACAGGCAGGGCTGCTGCTCCAGTTCAAAAACCTACACTCTATTTCTATTGGCTGTCCTGGGACTTCTCTAGGACCCACTGTTAACCCTTTCCCTCCCAAGGTTACTACACCTGCACCTTACTGCATGGCTGCTGCATGGCTACATGAAGAGTCCTGCTCGGAGGATGTCCAATATGTCCTGCTCAGCAATAGAAAGTCACTAATATGACCAGCTTAGCAAAATGGAAAAGGTTCTCAGTGTGGCCCTTAGCCGGCAGGGCCAACTGACAGGGGCTTCCATCCAGAGCATCTTGGACTACTTGTTACACCTTCAGAAATCTGGCCTTGTGCTCAGTTAACTAAGAGTGCCTTTGGCAGCAATATCAGCATTTCATACCCCTATTCAGAGGGGGATGAATAGGAACTTCAGCAATAAAAATTTACTTCAATTTTTTCCCATGTCATGGAGACAAGATTTCTGAAAAAGCTTCTCCATGTACATCCTTGGATCCAAGAACCGGTTTCCCTTTGGGACCTAAATTTGATCCTCGCTTTTTTAATGGGTCCTCCATTTGACCCCCTTCCATCTTCTCTGCTGCCCCTCCTGTCTCAGAAAACTGCATTCATGATAGCTATCATATTTGCAAGGAGGGTATGAGAGTTGCAAGTCCTCATGGCCAAGCCATCTTACACTCTTCTCCAAGGACCAGGTGACGCTGTGACCACACCCAGGGTGGTCTCTATTTCACCTGACTCAACTAGTGTATTTATCTGGGTTTTCCCCCTAAGCTGCAGTCTTCTCCAGAGGAACAGCATCTCCATACCCTGAATGTCAGGCAATGTCTAACATTTGACCTATACAGAACTAAACCATTTTGTGTTTCACCTCACCTGTTCACAGCACGTGCACAGAGCATGAAGAGACAAGTGGTTGCCGCGCAGATTCTCTGGATGGATAACATCCTGTGTCAGGGTTGTGTATCAGAAAGCTTTGGCTAACCTCCTCAGCTAATACAAGGTCACTTCAGAAGGGCACAAGCAATGTTGATAGTGTTCGTCAGTGGCATTTCCATACTAACTATAACTGTGTAACTAAGTAACTGTGGTACTTTGAGATGTGATGCAGCTATGTGTTCAGCAACCCACCCCCTGTCTTCTCTGCATTGGGGCCTACTCTGATGGGCTTTTGGTGCAAAGGAGGCAAAGATGGCTGGAGTGGCATTGCCTCATATAGCCAAGGAAGAGGGCACAAGGCATAAGAATCACCCCTCTACAAATATTGCTAGACAGCGGTCTCCAGCTCCAATGTAAAAGGTCTAAGTGGAATAAATGTGTGCATCACAACTCAAAAGAACTATGCTGCAGTAGGTAATCATTTCTTTTGGTATGGTTTAGGTTTGTTTGAGGTATAGCAATTATAATATGTAAAAAGTGGGTTTAGAAATGGGAAGTTATATTATTGCTTTTATAGAAATAGTGGTTTGTTAGTGTAGGCCCAAGCCTGAACCAGTTTTCAAAGGCCTTAGCATAATAGCTCACATGAACCTATGCCAAGAACTCAGACGTCACATAGCGTGCACCTGCAGCCTTGAACACACAATGTTTCAAGGAGCTCTCTGCATAAGCGCATGAGAACTAATGGTAATGTTGCAAAGGATACATAAGCGAATGGAAACTGATAGCAATGTTGCATAGCCTCAAGAGCGTATGGGAACCGAGGGGCTATGTTGCAAAGGAGTGGAAACGTGGGAACCTCTGCCAAAATCAGAAGAGGCATGAGGGGCAAAAACTTTATAAATATTAGCTCTGGGGAAACTAAGGCAGACAGGTTTGGACAGATTCAAGACGCCCCGTGGCCTCGGCTACGATAGCAAGTGGGGTCTGTCCAGAGAAGCCAGAGAAAGGTCAGGTCCTGGTCTTGAAGCTGACTGGACTGTCACGTAGGCCCGAGCTCATCAAAAAGAGGTCAGCACCTGATCCCCAAGGGTGGCGAAACTGACATGTTAGTAAAGAGTTCGGTGAGTATTAAGAATCAACGATAGGCCTCGGTGAACACTGGTTCAAAAGTAGCTACAGAGATATGAGTTTATAAGACATAAGTAACTTTATAGAGTAACAGAAGTTTTAGCACCCCGAGTCCTGGTGTAAGGACAGAAGTAGTTTAGCACCCTGGTCCCTGAGGGTACGGGGGGGTAGGTATAAGGTTAGGGAATAAGTAGTTTAGCACCCCTGCCTGGGAGTACAGGTAAATAGATTGTAATCCCCTTTGAAGCTAGGGGTGATAAAGTGTAATCCCCTTTAAAGCTAGGGGTGATAAATTGCAATTCCCTTTAAAGCTAGGGGCAATCACAGTATAATAAGAGTAGCTTTAGCAATTAAATATCCAATCATGCGCATTTTCTTTCATTTTTAAGGCCTGCTGCAGCATAACAGCATTACAGCATAACAGTAAAGTATTTAACCTTGCAAGTAAATAACAGTTAAAAAAAGAGTGCACAAATAAACAGAAAAAAAAAGTGCATAAGTCTTATTGTACTCATAATAATCTGCAATAAACATCTGATGCTTATAACTCTCCTGATTCCATTGTTGTTTTCCCTGGTATTATTAATCCCTAGTACCCCTCTACCCCTCTTGTTCTTTCCCCTATGCTATGGGAACAGTATTTAGTTCCTGTAATGATCACCTGGGTTATCGGCTAGATCAGTTCAACCCTTTATAATCTAGCTCCCCTGACCACTGATGTATCTGTCAGTACTGCCTCCTCTCCATCAGACCAAGGCCGGGCTATTATCCCAGTAAACAAAAAACCCGTTGTCAGCCTGCACCCCTCAATAAATAACACCCCAAGGGGGGACGTTAAACAGTGTAGCGGTATGCGTAATACTGTTTTTAAAATGAAGAACCTCAGCATCACAAAAAGTGCTGGATAGATAGTTTTGGAAAATAAAGTCCCATGTTTATACAAAAATCTGATAATGTTAGTGTGTTTATAAAGCACCTGCCATTCAGAAAACCATTCCATTCTGCAGATTTTACAAGCTCATTACATGCATGACCCAGTCCTGCTTCCACTGAAGTCCATAGTAGTTTTGTCATGAAATTCAGTGGGAGAAGATATTACTTTACCGGCCCCTGAAATGTAGCCATTCCTGGGGTGGAAGATCCAAACCTTAAATGCTACAAGTTTATGACAGAAAGTGGAGAATGCCTTCTCCTAATGGAAATACAGAAGGTCAGGGAGTGAACAATGCAGTTGCTCAATTAGAATGTGTTCATGACTCTGGAGCTAATCTAGAAAGCAGAATGGGTCTGATCTAAAGACCACTGACGTCAATAAAAACAGTCCCATTGACTTCATTGACGTTTAGATCCTGCCCCATATGATCTTTAATGACCAGAAATGTTCAAGATTTTGGCTTTGTTATATCCTAAAGAAGGCATCTCCAGTTGCACACTTCTCCCTAATATCACACTGAGCATTAGTTTAGAACAGACTCGGAGAAAGCAATGTCATGTATTGAATCACCAACGGCAACATTTTCCTTTAGTCTCCCATCCAAGTTATGACTAGTATCATTTCTGCCTGCTTACTTTGATATAAAGTATGGTCAGAGACCTAGATATGGGGCTGAAAGATTTCAGGTGCACCATGTCCAAAGGATTAGACCAGAGGAGGAAAAAGACAGCTTAGTCTTTATGTCCATTATATCCTTGGCAAGTCTACTGAGCCTGCCATCCAGGATGCATGTTGTCAGTGGTTTTGGTGTACAGACGCTGGTATAGTTGGAAACAGACTGAAATCTCCACTGATTTTTCTAAGACCATAAAACAGAGGGTAGCAAACCAACCCTGTCAGAAAATAACTGATTTAAAGGATTACTTCCACTTAACAAATGTTATATTTTTCTTTTCCTATGTCATGACACTTGGATTACTGAAACCAGAGGATTTGAAAGATGTAATTTACTTGTCACTACTACTATATGACACTCATCTACTTTTTGTATTTATTTTGTTCAATCTGCCTTCATATGCATCACAAGTCAAAATTTAGATTGTTTAGCTATCTTATTGCTGCATCATCAAGGTTAAGGTTATGTACGGTTCACCTTCCACTTTTCTATCTGGCACTCCTCCGGCACTTCTTGTGGAGTCTCTGAGAAGAGCATAAAATGAAATAAAAGTAGACAAAATGCAGAGTACACTCTTGTTTAATGAGAATAGATAGAATTCTTTTCAGGTTTTTATGTACTAGGATAATGTGAGTTTTTGGGTCGCAAACAATCCATTTTTAAAAAATTTCTATTGTAGATTGTCCATAAATAGTTTGTCTTTTGATCCAAATTTGACTTTATGTAAATGGGATGACTTTTAATTACAAGTGAAAATGACCCTGAAAATCTCATTCCTTAGCGGGTATTTGCCTAAATGTAACATAATTAGTAGTCTCTACCCAAAACAGTACAACTGGGTTCCAGCAGCAGAGTTAGTCTAGTGAGATCTACAGCAAGAAAGAGTGTGATTAATAGGCAAATAAAGCAGCACCTAGAAACAAAATAAACAGTGACCATGGAGAGACTTAGATTACAGGGAATATTGGATTTTCAGACAAAAAACCCTTTCAAAAGCTTGGAAGCAGTAGCAAGAAGAATTGAGACTGAGCATAGAACTGACTATGGAATATAAATATGAGAAAATTAAGGCAGCCTTTTTTTTTTTTTTTTTTTTTTACTATCTCATGGGGCGGTGGAGAAGGATACGAAGTGAGTCTGAGTCTGTTGCCAGGAATAATGCCATAAACGCTGGACCATCTGATAAGTGTTTGAGTACTGTGACCCCAGACAGAACACATTTTTTTAAAGTGTACACTTTGTACACTTTGGTAATTCAGCACTGAGGACAAAGCAGAAGAGTAGGAGCCTGTCCAAGATGAGGTTCACTCAGGGCTGGATTATCAAAAAGGCTTTAGGGACTTAAGCCACAGGCCTCAGCCAAAAGGGGGCCTTGGGCTCCAGCCCCTAAAACCTCTGCGATAATCTGAAGACCCCACACTCCTGTCCTGTCAGTGTTGGCCTTTGTGGAGGAGGGGGGCAGATCGGGGCTTGGAGCTGGGGAAGGGAGGGGCTGTATGCTCCTGCCCCGCCCCTGTGCTGACTGGTCCACCCCTGGGGGGCAGGGCGGGCCAGAGCCTGTCTGAGGCACAACTGGGGCAGCGGGGCCATGCAGCATGTGCATGGCCTGCACATGGTGCCGCTGCATGCCTCTGGGCAAGCCTCTTCTCTGGCCCGGCCTGGCCCGGCACTCAGCTCTTCAGGGCCCGTAGCCCTGGGGGGCTGCATGGGGTCTGCTGTCCTGTGCACCAGCTGCTCCCCCACCCCCACAGACTGGCCAGGGTGGGAGTTCTCTCTGCCCCCAGGGCCCCACCCAGTGATGGGGGGCGGGAGGAGAGGCAAGGGCCTAGACCCTGCAGTAGGGGGGCCCAGGCTAATCCGGCCCTAGGTTCACCTCCAGCTGCACTAGTGACTAGCCCTTCACACCACTCCACTCCTTTGCATGCACAATGTAATTGCTCCATTATTGTGGCTGACTTCTGTCTGGGTGCGCATGGGAAAGGAAGAAATTATATTAGTGCAGGAAGCTTTCCTCTACTCGAGTAACCATAATCCAACCTTAAATATGACTGTGTCCTTGTAATATGTATGTGTATACATGTGCCTGGAAGGCTGAATGAATTGTTTACATCTGTTGTAACCGATTTATGACTGAAATTCATAAATCTTATAATATTTTCTTAAAACTAATCTATCGCTGTTCTAGAAATGTTTACTGGCTTGAATAACTGGTTATTTTTGTGAAAAATAAATAAAATGCACCAACATATGCCTTGACACAGAGCATTTTGCATCAGGAAGGCCTAGTGTTTCATTCCCTTTGGTTATAAATTATCTCTGAGCCATGCTGCTTCCAGTTACTCCATCTGCATTCATTCCAGTGTGGTTTCTAATGGAAATGTCTGCATATAAACATTGGGAGGCTCCCTGTCCGTGTAGGGAGGAGAGGTTCCCTGGGATTTGCTTGACATATACCATATCATGAGAACAAATGGTACTTACCCAGTGTATTTTAGCCACACTGTTCAAACAAACTCTTCTCTCTGCAGAACAAGGAGGGATATTTCACTTTCAACAAACATGAAGTATCTCTGAAGTGAAGCTTCAGCCCTCCAACCAGTTTAGTAGAAGATAAGGTTTTTCTGTTTTGGATAAAAAGGACTTCTTTTAAAGATTTATCTTAAATTCGTTAGAAAGAGGCCTTCTTTATCTGTAATATGTTTTTAACATGCCTGATCTTGGAGGCCCCCGCCCCCACCCCTACCCTGTTGCTTTAGGCCTAGGCGCACACAAATGAAATTATTCCAATTTTTTTTTTTTTTTTTGGTTGGGATGAAAAATTTTGTAACATGTTGTTCAACAAATTGCCATGTCCAGGAAGCACTTAAGTGGCACAGCATAAAGATGTTATACCTAGGGCAACAGCACATAAGCAACTTCATACAATCAATCAAACTGCTTAGTCATTATTCTTTTGATTGTCATCTTGGCCCCAACCAATTCATCTCTTGTCCAATTTTCAGGCCTTTCCTAGGCTTTAGACTGATCTCATCCACCTCCCCAAATGGGTATAGACCCCTGTCCCCTTGTTTTAGGCCTAGAATTTGATTGGGCATGACCTTTGTAAGAGGCCATTCTTAGAATGAGCTGCAGTGAATTAATCCCCAAACAATTCAAGACCAAAAGGGGCTTAAATAAAGAAAAATATATTTAGGAAATTGGGAGGAAGTCAAATTAAGGCAGTGATAAATGGTAAAAATATACCTGCATCTGACTTCACTTATGTGAGCCCCAAACTTTTTAAATAAACAAAAAGGAGCAGAATAAAAAGTGGTTACCTCTTTAGATATCCTGAGTTATATCAGATCCTTTAGACTGTTACTGTTCTCATTTCTGTGTCACTAACATTTCAGCCTCTCAGGCGTCATATGCTCACCACCCTGTCTATCCGCTCCCTTTTCTGTCTGCTGCTCGTGAATACTACATTGAAGTCAAGATATTACCAAATTAGCCATGGAGTTCTATAAATGCATTTGTAATAACAACACGTTTCCTTAGGTGCAATATAATGAGAAGAGAAATGACCTCCACCACTCTTCCCATATGATTTCCCCAATCTTCTTATATACATTTTAATAGATGCTGCTTTCTCTAAAATATACTTATTTTCCTGCTTCTTTATTTGAAAAGCACCCTCTTCCCAAAGGGCTGATAATCTATAATGCGCATCCCTGTTTGAATGTTAATAGGTTTCTCCTTAGAAGGGTGATGTCTTTTCCTGAAGTTTGCAGTATTGTTTCCTGAAGCATCAAACAATAGATATAGCCTTAAAGTTCCTACATTTTCAGTCAATTCCTATTTCTCAGTAACTCCAATCGGTGTCATAGACATTATTGAGTCTTTCAAAGTTATTTATTAAAAGATGGGCTGTTTTGTGCTAAAAACATAGTTGTTCTCACAAGACTCATAATGTATAGCTTAAATTTTCAAAAGTAACTAATGATTTTGGGTGTGTCAGTTTTTGGTATCCAACTTGAGTCACTTTGAAAGGTTCTGCTCCCATGAAAGTCTTTAACAATATTGGATTTTAAATTAGACACCCAAAATTATTAGATGCTTTTTAAAAAAAATTAGACCCAAGTAATACCAATACAATAATTAGACAACAAAGCTCTTTTAATTTTGTAGAAGAAAATAAGTTTGACACACTACCATACTTATTTTCTTTCATGTAAGATTTATTTATGCATCACTGATATTTAAATACTATACTGTGCTCAGTGTTATATGTAGTGCCGAAAGCAACAGCTGCCAATTTTGAATGTTAACATTTTTCAGCAAAAACTGCCTTTCCTATACATAAAGTGAAACAATAGTTATTTATGATATAACTGCTCATGGTCATCTGGAATCTCTCATTGTCCCTGGGTGGTCTTAAAAATGTTTGTATAGACAAGAACACAATGTTTTGTGAGGGCTATTGGGACAGGCTTATGTTGAGCAGGTGCTCGATGCCATGACCTTCTCTTCAAAGCGTCTCCTGAGCTGGCTGCTTGGTTTATTGCAGCATTTGGCTGAATATAGCTGTTTATGTTGCAGTAATGGTTCCTAGCACCACAACAGCTGTGGAAGGAAATTCCTTTTTTTCTGCCTAGGTGAGTGACATGAGGGCAGAGAAGTAAACTGTTTTTAACTCTAACACAATGAGTTGAACTGGAGTAGACACCTGTTAAAAAAAACTTCTACTTTTTCAGGGATCAACGCACCTTAGCAAGTAGCTCCAGGCAGCCTTTTCAGATCAGAGTCAGTTTTAATAGTCAAATGGAATTCAACATTGGGAAGTCTTTAGGTTGATGTAGAGAAGCAAAGGCTAAGACGGAGTTCAGATTGGCCAAAGCCAGAGCTCTACCAAATCACCTTTCTGTAGGGCCCTTCTTGACTCTTCCTCTCTGTGAAATCCCAATCTCAAGTGAAGCCCCAGTGTGTCTCTGAGCCTAGTTCATAACACCTCCATCCATTGTTCTTCCACTGCAAAACCATGCTGAGGTCACACGTTCAGCCTGCTTGAACCTACCATCATTGTGTTCATGTTCAGTCATTGGACTTCCCCTTGTCTTTCTGGATCCTCTACTTTATTCCAGCCAGCCCTTGATGGCTCATTCGTGCTATCCTAGACAGCTGTATGAACCAAACACCTCAAGTCTCCTGCTCTGCTCAAGAAGCATTTTAGCTCTTATGTACCCATTAGGCTGCAGTACCAAGCTAAATAGATCAACCCTATTCATACCATTCATAAAAACAGTACAGAAAATTTCCACTACCATCACATTTTAATTACAGGCTACAGATATGTAAGTGTTTTTATACACTTGCTTCTAAGTGCAGTTGACAGCTCTATAGCGTGCCAGATTCTGGCTCTTTCAGCCAGAGGGCCTCTAGAGAAATTCAGGCTGGCTCAGAATTCCTCTTAAGGCTACCAGGAAGAAGCGGCAGCTCCACGGTCCTTGTCATGAATACAGCATGCATTCCTCTCTGTGATTGGCTGGTTCTGCTCACTTCATAGCTCCTCCACTCACTAACTTAGATAAGAGCAATTGCAGTGAGCAGGCTGCTCTGTAGTCAGTCTGTTAGGAGATGAAGCTACTTCAGCCCTCCTCTGTCTCACCTCCAGGGCATCTGCACAGGGCCATCTGGCTCTGATTAAAAATTCCTATAACTCATTTAGCTATCTGAGGTTTAAAAGTAATTACTAACATAATAATCCATAGCTTGCACTGTTTGGGGGAAGCTTAAAATTTGTAAGTAGATACAAAGTATGCTACAAAATTATGTTCAGCTTGTAAATATGTTTCCACAAATTGGAATCTACCTTGGTTAATAAACATTTGAACATTTCATCCTAAAGTGCTTTACAAACATCATTTGACACAGTCCAATAATGTGCCTTTGTTGCAGATAGGTAAAGTAAGGCATCCTCAGGTGACTTGCCAGAGTCCTACAGTGAATCAATGGCAGGCCAGGGATAGAAACCACACCTCACAGTTTCATGCTCATCATCTGCAGTACAGTGGTCAACTGTCATTGTTTAAATGTGTATTTACTAAGATATGTGTCTTTTGGCTTGTATTTTTACTGAGAAACTCTTAGGTAGATGTGTTTACTGTCATACTCTGAAATTAGTTTACAGCTGTTTAGTGGAATCTTCACCAGTAGAGTCAGGGCTTACTGCACAATAGAAATGTTCCGTCAGCTTTTGAGGGCTTGTAAGTAAGAGATCATCTTCCTTCTAGTCGAGTCAAAGGATGCACTCCTCCCAAATTCATCAGGAAGGAATACATTTGGTGGGGGGCACAGTGTGTGTGGGGGGGTGTTGATTCCTAAGCATACAGTTGTTCAAATGCAGAACATTCATTAGACTGGTCCTAGAATAAACTATCTTGGGAGAGGAGTTCTATTCAGGTTTTTAGGCAGACTCCTGGAACTTAATGTTGAGTGTTTGATTTCACACTGATTTATTTCAATTATCAAAATTTGTTTTAATTACTTTGTTATAAAACTTGGTATTGGTTTGATGATTTAGTCCGTTTGAAAAAAAAATCCAACTGTGTGTCAAACTTATTTCAGACAAGGGGAACTTACGGCTAATTTTTAATAGACGATTGAGGAGTTGTTGTCATAAGGCCACTTGGAAAGGAAAGAATGATGATGATGCAAACAGGACTATATTTACCACTAGCAACTCTACAATGGCAATCTTTAAACCATAGCTTCATTCTTATCTAGGCCAAAGTATTCCAGAAAAGCATTTCTTTTTCTTTTTTTAAGACTTGGACCAAGTAATGTTTTGGCTGACCAAGTCCCTTGCACTGGGAACCCCCATGCCAAAACAGTAGTCCAAATCTAAATAAGCTTTTCTGTAACATCTTGTATTTTTTAATTCACGGAAGTCAGTAGAAAGATCCTTTAATAATGCAAGAATAAACCATTGATTGAACATTTCTTCATTATATGAACTGATAGTGAGTGATAGATGAGTTACTTTATTAAGTTTACTTACATGGGATAGAGCACTATTTGTGAATCCCCAACAGAAAGGTCCTTGAAAGGTGCCAGATCTCAAGTATGGAAGGTATGGTGTTGAAAGCCCAGTTTTAGGGGGCTGGACATGTCACTAAGATGAATGTGACACCAGAATTCCTCCAGCTGTGTTTTACAGCCAATTGAAAAATGGACAAAGATCACAGGGAACACTACGTTTGAGTTACAGGGACACCCTGAAACAAAACCTGAAAGCCTGTGACATCAATAACAACAGCTGGGAGGAGTTGGCCATTGAAGAAGGCCAATTGGAGGCAGCACTGTCACTTAGCCATCAAAAACTTCAAAATCAAACAAGCAAACAAAAGAGTGAATGCCCATCCCAGTAACTCCACCAACTGCAAGTTCTACCCACAATATTTGTGCTTGCATCTATGGATCAAAGATTGGCCTTATTTTGCATATCCATGCACAGAAATAAACTTGGTCACAAAGAGTTACTGATATAACTCATTTGTCGTCATCAAGTGGAAGCTCTACATTGGATAGCACACCACTTGTACTTTAAAAATTAACTGTAAGCTGAAGAGAATGGGGGCCTTATGATCACTAGGGAATAAATCTAAGAGAGTCAGCATGTGTGGTGGGGAAGGAATGTGTTCTTTTGGAAGTTCAGGTAAATGTGGAAACAGCTGCAGAGATGTGGGAGGTTCCTCGCAGTGGTGCAATCCCCAAGTAGACGTGTCAAGCCAAGATTAAATTTAGAATGTTTGAATAATAAATATTTGCCTTTACTTTTATTCAGACATCTCTGCAAACACTATCTTTAGGAAGTCATCTAATATCCCCCCAAAATAGGTGAGTTAGCAAACAGTGCTCTTTCATTAATACACAAACACAATATAACTAATAAGGAGCTAATTTTATAATTATTTCTTCCAGGGAAGGCTGCACAGTGTGATGTGATTTATGTGTTGTTTGTTTTGGGCGGGGGAGGGGAGTTGGTTTTTTTAAGTTTCTATATAGGCTTAGTAGAATTTGATCTTTTTATTCTAATTTTGACACTTTTAAATTATTTTTAAGATTATTTTTCTATTTGTAGCTTTTTGTTTCGACATTTGTGGAGGGGTAAGGTTAGGGCAGGGCTGCTGAGGGCTCACTGTGAGGCCCAGGACCTCAGGGTGCAGAGTGCAAGGAAGTTTGAAGCTGGCTTGGACTGGTGGAGCAGATCAGAGCCCCTTGGGCCAGGCTGTAAGGAGAAGGATGAGTCCCACCACCATGGAGGAGGCCACACAACTGCTAAGCAGTTCCTGGTGCGGGAAAGGCTCCCACACTCCTGGCTGGTGAGTGAGCAAGCAGGGCCGTGACAGCAAGTGCAAAGGTGTCCTTGAATGGCCATCAGGCCTCTGACACCCAATCCCTGGAGGCACAGCACTTGATCCTGCAGCCACAAGGAGTGGGAAAGGCTGTACTCCTGGCAGGGCAAAGCAGAGACCTTACTGATTGGCAGAGTGAATCCATCTTCTTTTATAATAGCCTCCAGAGGGCATAAGGAATTTCTTGAGTAACAAAACGTTTTCATATCCTTTAAGCTATGTCAGTATTTATGGATGAAACAAATATTATGGGCCGGATTCAGAGCTCTGCTACACCGGAAAAAATCCTTTTTAAAAAAAAAAGTCTAACAACCAGAATCTGATCCTCCCTTATCTTTTGAGATCTTGTCATTTATTCTATAAATAGTTATATTCTGCACTATTTCTGAATTTACCACATTATCCATTTTACTGAAATAGACTTAATCTTTCAATTTTTCCTCATTGTTATGGATTGGTGGCAGCCCCCCTAAATTTAGGTTGAATCTCTATCTCCATAATAAGACTATAATTACTAAATTATTATTGGTAGTATTATTTACTATTATAATAATACCTTATATGTTAAGTAGCCTTTGTAGAGAGGACATTGAGTTTTAATCTTAATTTATGTTTACCCTGTTTTGATAATGTTTATGATTTGGGGGGCGGAGTTGGCTGGTGGTTGGGTTTTTTTTGTTTTGTTTTGTTGGGGTTTTTTTTTTTTTTTTTTTTGCAAAGCTACTGGGTACCTAGAACTTTAAATGAAGCTTATTGATATTTTGATTAATGATAGTTCAAAGAGCACTGTAATGTGCTGGAGTGATTGGGAGCAAAAAAGTTAAAATAATATAAAAAGGGTTTTTTGAGTACTTCTGTAAATGAGGAAGTGTAATTAAATTATCCTTAGACCCCCATGACCCAGCTGTCGCCATGTATTATTCTGGCATTTATTGTTTTCCTACAGGTGTTGCCCATTATTCTCATTAATGCATAACATCCTTGTGGGAGCTACTATAATATTAAATTATGGTTATGAATCGTTTATGTCTGACTGTTCTGCTCCATGTAGAAGGGTTGCCATGGTTCATACAGGAACTAAAAATCAGTTGGGGGAATTGATTAAGGCAAGTCACTGAGACTGAACAAGTCAAGAGAAGTTCCACCCCCATGGTAAGGCTGGGTGTTCCAGAGACTAAGAAATAAAGGGGGGTTTGTGTAAAAGGAGAGTTTGAACTAACTTGTGGCCTTCTTTCTGATCCAGCAAGAGGACAGGATGTTCTGTCCAGTGTGGGCCCCAAATCTTGTGGAAGGGTTGGAAAGACTTAGGGGCTATTAGGGCCCTGTGTGATGTATAGCTCATTCCTGCTGTGTTTAGCCAGTCTTTAAATCTATTAAGTGTTTGTATTACGTTTTCTCTGTGATGCTTTTTACCTTAAGAATAAATGTGTTTGCTTAAAAAGAGCTGTGTGCTAACCTGGAACTGGTAGCAATAGGCTTGTCCCAGCCCTTGGAGAGAGAGCTAAGCACAGATGCTGGTCTTTAGATAGATAGTCTTCCTGGGGATATCAGTTTGTCAGGGAGTTGTGTCATGCAGCCTTAAAACTCCCATGCAAGCGGGAGAGAGATACAGGTCTTTGCTCAAAAGAGGTGATGATTAGAAGTCAGAAAACTTAAGCAGATGTCCTCAGGGGATCGTGGAGTTGGGACACTGGCGCAGTTGCCATGTATGTGCAACACTCCTGTCTGTATTTTCTTTGTCTGTTTGGTTACTACTTGAACACCAGGGCCATCCCTAGGGGTGGGCGGGATCCAGGGCCAATCAGCTGTGGGGGTCCCTCGACCCTCCCCCTGGTGTGGGGGGGGTGGGGCTGCCCTGGGCCAGAGGCCAGGCTCTGTGCTCCCACCCCACCCCTGGGCCGGGTCCAGTGCTGTCGCCCCAACTGGCCCACCCTGCCCCAGGACAACCCTGTTAGACACAGATTGTAATTTACAACCTCCTACTACTAGAGCTAGTAAATTTGTAAAGCTTCCTACCCTGTTCACATCAGTAGCATTCAAGATCAGTATTTCTGAATAATCAATAATATACAAAGGGAATAACCTTGTAAACCAGTGGTTTTCAAACTATGGGTCGGGACCCAATACTGGTTCACAGACTTTCAGGTACTGGGTCGTGGAGACCCCTGCCACCAAAAGACTAGAACGCATTGCTGAAAGATGTAATTGTTGGGTCACGGGCATAAATGATTTTTTCAACTGGGTCGCAAGGGAAAAAGTTTGAATACCAATGTTGTAAACACATCATTGATCCAACTCAACAGTTATTGTTTAGATAAATAACGCCTGATAATAAAGCAAGTCTATTCCATAATCATGCATAACTTCTTTAGGGCAATCAGTTAAACCCTGAGCATGTAAGCAAGATTCACCATTCAGACACCCAAAAAAGAATTCTCTGTAATACTTCAGAACCCATCCCATTAATCATCCCGTTGTCATATCTACCATTAGGAGCCAAATGTCAGTCAATTGCAAAACTAGCCACCCCCTCCATGAATTTATCAAGCTCAGTTTTGAAACCAGCTAGGTTTTTTGCCTCCATTACTCTCTTTGGAAGGCTATTCCAGAACTTCACTCTTCTGATAGTTAGAAACCTGCATCTGATTTCAAATCTAAAGTTCCTGATGGCCAGATTATATCTATTAGTTCTTTTGTCCATATTGGCACTGAACTTAAATAATTCCTCTCCTTCCCTGGTATTTATCCCTTTGTCATATTTATGCAGAGCAGTCATATCTCCCCTCAATCTTCTTTTGGTTAGGCTAAATAAGTCAAGCTCTTTGAATCCCCTCTTATAAGGCAGGTTTTCCATTCCTTGGATCACCCTAGTAGCCTAGTTCATCCTCATGCACATGTTCCAGTTTGAATTCCTCTTTCTTAAACACGGGGGGACCAGAATTGCACACAATATTCCAGATGAGATCTCACCAGCATCTTGTATAATGGTACTAACACCTCCCTATCTCTACTGGAAATACCTCACCTGATGCATCCAAGGACTGCATTAGCTTTTTTCATAGCCACATCACATTGGCAGTTCATAGTCCTCCTGTAATTAACCAATACCCCCAGGTTCTTCTCCTCCTCTTGTCACTTCCAACTGATGCATCCCAAGCTTATAGGAAAAGTTTTTTATTTGTCCCTAAATGCATGACCTTGCACTTTCCAGTATTAAATGTCAACCTATTTCTATCATTCCAGTTTACAAGATCATCCAGATTTTCTATACAATATCCTGATCCTTCTCTGTATTGGTAATACCTTCCAATTCGGTGTCATCCACAAACTTTATTAGCACACTTCACTTTTGTGCCAACATCAGTAATAAAAAGGTTAAAAAAGATTGGTCCTAAGACTGATCCCTGAAGAACTCCACTAGTAACCTCCCTTCAGCCTGACAGTTCACCTTTCAGTATGACTCTTTATAGTCTCCCCTTTAACCAGTTCCTTAGCCACCGTTCTGTTTTCATGTTAATCCCCATCTTTTCCAATTTAAGCAAGAATTCCCTGTGTGGAACCATAACAAATGCCCTACTGAAATCTAGATTAATTAGCTACACTGCATTCCCTTTGTCTTAAAAAAAAAATCTGTTATCTTCTCAAAAAAGAAGATCATGTTGGTCTGTCATGATCTACTTCTTGTAAAACCATGTTGTATTTTATCCCCATTACCGTTAACCCCAATGTCTTTAACTACTTTATGCAATTACTCAACTTATCAAAGCTACATGAACAGACAGTACAAAATCAGACAATATCACACAGGTGCAACATGTTAGGATGGGGATAACAATACCAACAATAAAAAAAGATATACACAAATAGGTAAAAATGGAAGGAGGGGGTGGAGTAACTGGTGTGACAAGGAAGGGAAAAAGCAGAATGATCAGGTGGAATGGAATTCTGGCATTATTTAAGCTATCTCACCATTTTATAGCCAGGGCTTTTTTTATGATGGTACTCCAGGATATTGAGTACCAGCACCTTTTTTTTTTTTTTTTTGGGTGATGATACTCAGGGGTACTGAGTACCAGCACTTTTTTTTCCACAGCAATGCATCCCTGGCTCCTGCCACCACCGCTGGTGACCCCAAGTCTCTGGCTAAGTACCGGCACCTATTTTTTTACAAAAAAAAGCACTGCTTATAGCCAAATGTATCAAGAAATGAGTCTAAATTTCTTCAAATTCATACAGTTTCTCTCCACATGGATAAGTTTATTCTTTCTTTCACTACAAACTCAGATAGATCCAAACACCAGTGCTGTATTCTGAGCATATAACTACTGTTCCATTTCTATAAAATCATGCACTGGTAATTATGAAGTCTTTGTAGTGGAGTTAAATCCAGCATAAAACATATATAATCTGGGATATAATTTTCAGATGAGGTTTAGTGATTGTAGCCACGTACTATTGCACTCTTTTATGTCCACCTCTTTCCAAAGTATTTTTGTCATTCCATAATATGCTGTGTCATCTGAGGTTTTTTAAAAGGGTTTTTAATACTGCTGCTTCCCACACTTTCACAAAGAACTCCAAACCAATGAAGTTCCTCTTTATCAGAAGAGCATACATAGTGGACATGGACCTAGGGAGTTTATGAAGTATTTCCAAGATTCCAGGTAGCTTTGGGGCCTCTGAACCAAACTGATATTTTAGCAATAGTTTTAGTTTTAAGCACCACCACTGCACCAAAGGCTGGCAGATCATTCATTGCTTTAGTGTTAGAAGAGAGACGAAGTCCTCATCCTTGACTATTGGGAAATCCACACGATCCCCTTGTTTATCTAGTTCTTCCAAATTGTGGTGTTTCCCAATTTGCAAGTCTGGGTTACCCCATATGGGTACCATCTGGGTACAATTGCATGATGGTGAGGATGAAACTGTTACCTGTTAGCTAGGATAGCCAAGGCCCTTTACGCAGCTACCACTGTAGGACCCTTATTTTTCTCCATTGGACAAGAAAAGAAAGTGAGCAGAGCCACAGGAGAAATTGGACACATTAATACCCGTTCAGTTTCCTCATGTGAGGATAAAGATGTTAGCATGCTATAACCAGCTTGAGATCTGTGACATGATAAAAGCGTAATAGTAATTTGGTAGGTTTTGGAGCCCAAGCTAACTCTTGGCTATAGGAATTGGAAGTTTTAAGTCATTGATGTTGACCAGGGCCCCACAGAAATGCTCTAATTAAGTTATTAAACTTTCTAAAATAAGACTGATGGATAGAGAGAGGTAGGCCACTTAGAATATAAAGAAGCTTAGCCAAACTGTGCCATTTTACTGTATTAACCCTTTTTTGTTGGACTCAGGGAGAGAGGCTGTCACCTATTTGTATCACTAGTTATTTGAGAGTGTAGGATCAAACTTTCTTCACTACTTTAATGTTTCTTGGCTCTTTTATACCTATGTACTTAATTGCATCAGTTTGCCTATGGAAATTCCATGAAGAAAAAGACCCATTATGTGACAAGCAGCAGATTTCCAATAGTTTTGATTTTTTCCCTATTTATTTTGTAACCAGATATTGCTGTGAATTTTTGAATTAGTAATAGGAGGGCTGGAATAGTGGTTTCTGATTTGGATGCATACAAAAGTGCATTGTTTGTACATTAACAGTAATTTACACTCCATGGAACCAAATTGCATGTCTCAAATATCTGAATGAGGCCATACAGTTATTGCCAGAGGCTCATGAGCAAACCAAAAAGTAATGGAGACAGCAAGCTCCTTTGCTTAGTATCCTAGAAGAGGCTGAACATATCCGAGACCATATTGTTGATTGTGATAGAAAAGTTTGGGTGAGAATATAACAGTTATATCCAGGAATTGAATACAGGTTCAAATCCAGATTTTTGTAGGGTGTAAAACTTGTGTTTCCAGCTCACTCTATCAAAAGCCTTTTCTGCATCTAAAGCTAACACAATTTGTTATATATGTTGTATATTTAGCGCTATAATATCAATAACTAAGTCATCAGAGCCATGATGTACCCAGCTTGATTTGGATGTATGATAGATCCCAAAACATTCTCCAATCCATCGCCACAACTTTTGCCAGTATTTTGACTTCACTATTAATAAGTGAAATTGTCCTATAATTGAATCGTACTGTGGTGTCTCTTCCTAGTTTAGAAATAACTATCATTAGGGCTTTCCTCAGTGAAGAGGGAAGACTGCCCTCCAGGTGTGACTCATTAAACATTTTAAGCATCTTGTCAGACAGGAAGTCAAGGAGGTGTCTATAGAATTTGGCAGAGAAGCATCGGTCCCTGGGAGTTTTTCCCACTCTGATATTCTTAATCTCCTCAGATACCTTATCCTCCATAGGGGCACATCAAGGTTTCTACACTGGGCTGCAGTGATTTGTGGTGATGTAATATTTTTTTTAAATAGATCGAAAGCATCCATGGAGGGGTTTGTGTCCTTTTGGTACAGATCTGTATATAAATTAAAGAACTCTTTATTAATATTTTCAGGCGATGTACATAGTTTACCATGTTTATCACAGATGGCCATCATTCTACATGCTAGAGATCCTTTGTCTTAGGAGGTATACCAGCAATTTGCTGTCTTTTTCACCCAATTCATAGAGGTCCCGTCTGAGTTGAAATGAGGTAAATTTGGCCTGTGCTGAGTGCAACATAGTGAGTCCATATCTACAGTGTTGCATAATACAAATAAAGTTCTTTTACTTTTTTCTAAAGGATGTCATATTTTTGCCACATTCCCTATTCTTGGCAGACAAGAAAATGATAATTCTACCCCTCCAGCAGGCTTTGAGTGTCTCTCCCAGTAACCTGTTACAAGATGTTGAGAGTTCGTTTGTCTTCAGGAACAGGCCAAATTTATTTCTCAATAAAAGTTTTGAAATGAGTTCTAATAAAAGTAAAGAACTAAATCCCCATCTACATGGCTGTTTCTCACCTGACTATTGCTATTTGAAGAGTTATAGGAGCATGATCAGATAAACCAATTGTATTAATGGAGCAGTCAGTTACAGAATTCACTAAGTCCCTGGAGAGCAGAAAGAAATCTGTATGGGAATAGGAGCCATTTAATGGAAAGAAGTATAAATAGGGCCAACTTGCTGGGTATATAAGCCACCAGCTATCACATAGTCCCAGATTTTTAATGTGCAACTCCAGAGCCATTCTAATTTTTGTTGGCTTATGGCCCTGAGGCTGGGATTTGTCCACAATTGGATGAAGCACCTAATTAAAATCTCCAACAATTTCAACAGGGATACAGGGCTCTCTGTGTAATTTAATTTAAAAAAAAAAAAAAAAGAAACAAAAAAAACCCCAAAACCCCACCCTATGAAAGGTTTCGGGATCATCAAGGTTAGGCCTATACATATTAGCAATGATTAGTTAAATCAGTTATGGTGACTTTACACATACAACTTTTTACATGCAGCTGAGATCCAGAGGAGCTTTATGCCTATGGCCTCCTCACTTGTGCAACTTTAGGAGACCCTTGGAGGACTCTCAACTCTATACTCCCTGGAAAACTTAAAAGGATCTAGTCAGCAGCACATCTTGCAAGCCCTAGAGGCTAGTTAAGGACTCCTCCAAGTAGGATCATTGTTGGCAATCGCCTAAGGCTCAGGGAGGAGAGGGCGTCTCCTAAAGCTCTTTGGGGAGTTCTCAGGTCCTGCATAAGATAGAGAGCACAGGGTTGGGTTGCATAATACCATGGGGCTTGGGGAAGAGCGTAACTGGGAGGCCTTTCTTCTTTCCTACTTATTTGATTCCATGCAGGTTACCACATCACTATATCCATCGCCCTTGAGATTGAGAGAGCCATTGCAAACGACAGCGTTTGGAGACTTAGCTGGTCTGAGTACAAACACAATATACAAGAAGGGCTAACATATCACAAAAACGTCCTTGATTCACTTCTGGCTTCAGTTGTAGTTTATTGTTTATTATGAATAATAACCATTCATAATATACTAATAAATATTCTGTAGTATAATTGGGGAAATAATTACATCTTTAGAAAGAGGAGACCTCCCTGCAGCATCTGCTATTAGAACTTCATTGAGAGAGTGGAAGAGACTAGCAGGTTTGTGTGGATTGCAGCATGTGGGTTAGCAATTACATTGTGCTAAAACATAAATCTGATTTTATCACAACATTTATTCAACATTCTGTAAGTGGTGAATAATTTCAGTACATGTATATTCCACCATATTTACCTGTACAATTTAAAGCTGACATAAAAATACTAACTGCTTCTTTGATTAATGCAAAGGTTTTGAGAACTTGTGCTTGTTTGGAAGCTTACATGGGATATTGCACTCACAAGCACAGACACATTGTGTTAATAACCTTAGAGTCATATCCTTGGCAAACATGTTAGAATTTTAAAGCGCTCTCTGTTTCTTTTTGATACGGGACTGAAGATGCTAGTGTGTCTGTGTTCTAATTCAGCAATTATGTGCATAGAAGCACACAGGATATGTGTCCAGATGTCCCCCCATGTGTATTTAGTTGTTCAGCTTTACATTTCAAGATAAGATGATGACCGAGAGGCAGCGTAGGTAACGTCTGAGAATTACACCATGGTCCCAATCTACCTGTAACTGGAGCAAGCACAATGTCCATGTTCTGCTATATTGCAGGAAAAACGCAGACATTTCTCATTGAAGTATTATTATTTTCTCCTAGTCAGGCTATCTCCAAGAACAGTAGAGTACTTTGAAGTTTTACTGAACAGCTAATATATAATCAGTCACTGACACACTATGTAAATTTGACCTGTGATCAGCAAAGTATGGTCAAAATTAGCACACTGGACTGTCATGTTTAGGGTTATGAGTAAGAAATTCATTTGCACTTCATAAAGGAAACACAAAATAAAATGGCAGTGGCCTGTGTATTTCACTAAAAACATTTTATTTGCTGACTGCTACTTTTGATCAGTTTTTATTTTATTTAATCATTTAATTATTTTGCGAGACAAGGACTTAAATTCCTGTCTTACGATTTTAGCCAGCTGACTTCAAAAAAACATTTTTTTTTCCCCTCAGGTGCTGTTGCCACCTTATGATGATCCTGCAAGCGCAGCTGGTAAAGACCCACCACCACCTTATGTTTCAGCATAAGCAAGAACACATGTACCCAAGAACAATAGCTTTACTTTTCAAACATTTGAGCAATAGTTTGTTTATTTCACTTCTGGGATGTAAGCTGTAAGATTTATGTGTTGCTGTTTAGCTAAAATTTTGAAATGTAGATATTATGTTCAAAATGCTGTAGATAGATTTAATAACTTGCTTCAGCTGCTGAATTGGTTTCAGAAACAGAGGAGGGGGGTAATATTAAATGACAGGAGTCATACAGTAGTTTTATTCACTCCATTTTGACATGTTGTGCTAGAGAATTTAGAATTGTTGGTTATAAATCAGGTATACATTTCATTTTTTTAATCTACAAAGCTTCCAGATCAGTAGAAACAAGTTTCTGAAATGCTCACTTTCCACCTTTAGAATGTATTGTACAAACTGTAGTCTGTCAGTCCAAAAAAAGTGACATCCCACTTTACTTCAAAAAAGCTAAATAAAACATTGTACTGAAGTGAATGGTCTTTAAGGGAATGGGAGTATGGTTTATATAGTGTTCTCACAAACCAGGTTCATCAGAAACATTTAATTGGGAGAAATGAGCATGGGAAAGCAAGGTTGCTTAGCTCCTAAAACTGGCAAGTCAGGGTCCATGTTCCAACACATACCTGCTCTGTCCCACCCATTAGCCACTCTTCTCTTGAAAATAAGTAAATAAAAATTGCTGCCACTGTTCTGGTAATATTCCCTGCCTACCTATAAAGCCCCTCCGCCTTTAGCAACCTCAGAAAATACCCATGCTTTTAAAGTCACATGGTTTGGTGACTAAAGATTCCTCCTTGGTATCCAAAATGTGAAAGTTTCCATGGCCCTGTGCCTGTAAATAGAGCAAAGTTGTGGAGTGAGAATTAAGTTATACCAATACGGGGATAAATTCTCCCAGCCTATAGGGAATACACGCATGCAATTTCTCCTAACGTTTACAGAAATCTCTCCTATAGATCCTATATGCATTAAAGGGATGCAGCATATATATCCCATATGGGAACATTAGACTCCCTTCTATGACAACTGTTGGCAGTAGGATTCCTTCTAGGGGGACTCACCTATCGGTGTCCGATTCTGCTCTGTATGTTTGTGTGAAGTACTCTCTGTTCCCCCAATAAGTGCCTCTTGCACATTTAACTTTTGTTGAGAGTTCTATTTTTAAAATTGTTAATTTAAAGGATAATCTATAATATATAAATGGATGAATGTGTTTCTACCTCTCATCTCTTCTCAAATGTCACCTCCTGCACTTATTGGATGTCAAAACATGTTGAGTGCAATGCTTGTATAAAGGGGCCTGATGGAGCTCCACTGCCACTTGGGGAGCCTCAGAAGACATTGTTCCTCAGGAAGCATGATCTCTTCTGCAGCTGACCTGGAGTGTGCACACTGCACCATTCATAAGGACCATGCAGACTGCGGTGCACTGACTCCATTCTACTGGCCAGCACAGAGTGGGGTCTGGTCTGTGGCCCCATCTCCTTCCTGGTTTTTTTGGAACAATGACTAAGTAGCACCTGTTCAGAGACTGTTATTGTGATCAATCCTTGTGCATGGCATGAAATGAGGGGAAGGCTTTTTAAATAACCCTCCCCGCATACTTGTGCAAGAGCAGATTGCAGTCTGGCCCTTAATATTTTGTTTTGATTATAGCAAAATCCCATTGATTTCTGCAGGGTAACTGCTAGTGTATTCCAGTGTAGGCCACATAATCATTTAAATTCCAGAACTCAATTGATTTTTGGGGTGGGCTGCCTGGATTTCTGATCCTACTGGTCATTCACATTCTTTTAATTCTTAACTGATTTTGAAGAATATTTAAATATTTATCTATTTGAAAATAAGTTGATTGTACATACTTCTCATTAAATTTACTGTATGTGGTAGCTAACATCTCTGTAATAAAAAAATGTTTCCTTGTGCCTATGGCAATTTCTTTTGCACTCTTCACTAACACAACATCCACACAAATTCAGTATTGTCTATCAGCTGTGACAGATTTTCTCTTAAATAAGAAAAAAAAAACCCTACAGCTTCTGTTTCATGCAGTCAGTACCCACTGCCTCTTCTTCCCACCATGTACAATGCAGAGAATAGTTGGTAGGCTCATAATATTACTTACAGAACACTGGAAATTAGAGATGGAAAAGACTAATTTTGTTAGCATCCAGAAATGTATTCAGTTTTCTGAATTTGGTCTCCAAAGTGCCAAATAAAGAGGGACTGTCATCTCTACTGCAGTCCATGATATTTCTGTAGCTAGGAGTTGGGTTTTTTTATTCTTTACCATTATAAATTCACATCTAGGTTGCTGTAGATTTTTCTTAGCAGTTCCTTTTCCCGAGAATTGCAGAATGCATCTCTCATCCACTGCATACATTTTGTTTCTGTTGGTTCCTCCTCTCCCCCACTGATATAGCAGCATATTATTTTTCCAGGTTTCATCTCGTTTTATTTTTCTACATTCTGTATTATGTAGAATCATTATTAATAATTCCTACATAATTGAGGACTGGAATGAAAAATACTAAAAGGTACACTCAAGTCAGACATATGGAACCAGATCTATCAGCTAAGGATTTGGTCCTTGGTTTTATTGGAGGTATAAATATATACTTGGCTGTAATTTTATTTTTTGTATCAACCATAGAATTTTGCAGACTTCTCAAACTCAGCAGCTACTGAGTCTAAATCTCCAATTCTCTCTTTTTCAACTGTAGCTCTATTATTCTTGCTGTATTTACAGAAGAGCTATAGGACTCTCCCACATACAAAGATATTTCCTGTAGAGGAGGAACACAAAAGCTTTGATGGTGATCTAGTAAGTATATGTGTTTTTTATGCTGCTCAGTACTTCTAACATATTTCATCAGTTATTAACAACTACAGTTTTGGGTGGTACACTATTCAAAGTGATATTCCCACAGAAACTTCCAGTTTATAAATATTTTTTTTAAAATGCCCTAATACATGTCTCTAAAATGTATTCCTAACTACAAATTGATTGTCTGGTGCCAGGCTGGCACAGTGCACAGGAAGTGGTAAGCTGTTTTGCCAATGTTAAAATAAGGTCTTTTCCAGGTCTACAATGGGGGAATGGTTTTGAGTAGGAGCAGAAGAGAAGAGATGAAGTGTTAATGATAAAACAGGTGAGGGAAGGTTCAATAACTTCCCATGAAGGGCACAAAAAGACTAATATCTTTACAGTCAAAAGGATTAGTGTTATAAAAATAAAATTAGGTAATTAGTTTTCATGCTTGCTTTCTTCTGTGCCAGAGTCAGACCAGAGCAAACATATATAAGTTCTGTCTTCTAATCTAAACAAACCATCACCAGTATCCCGGAATTTGAAGTGGATGATACTGTGGTCTTGCCTATTGTAAGAAGATCGCCTGAGAACCCACAGACCTCTGCCTCCATATCTAAGGAAGTGTTGGTTAAACTCCTAGCTGGTGGTCGAGGTTTCTGGAAGAATTTGAGCATACTATCCTTAGCTTACAGCTCTGAGAAACCCAAAATAACATCCAGAACTGTAAAGGGAGGATCAGCTCTGATAAATCAGGCTCATTGTTATGTCAGGGAAGGAAAGTGGTATTTATAAAGATGTCTCCATGCCCAGGGATTTGACCCACAATGCAATTCTGCAACCTGGCCAACTGGCTAAGTTTTCAGATGAATAACTCAGTGGGATGTGGAAGCCAGTTCTATGACCTTTAGTCTACAAGCCCATCTCTGTTTCCTGCAGCATACAACATTGAAGCAGTCAGGGCAAAGAACTTCATTGTCACCCAGCCAATGTTTCTACAAACATACATTTGATTCTGGATAATTAGCCAGAACATCTGCTTATTTTAAATGAGCAAGTAAAGTGCAATGTAAAGCAGTATGTGGTTTTTTCTGATTGTATCTAAGCCTTTCAAAGAGCAGAGTCATAAAATCCTCAAAGGTCTCTTGTCAGTATAACCAGAACTGGGTTATGTAAGTATCCTATACTGCAAAGGAAAGTGCAGATGCAGCATAGGAAGATATTATTTTAATCAGTAGCACAACCGCCGGACATAGGCTAACAACCTGATTGATGTACCCAGGTTCCCCAGTGGACTGGTACAGGTATGGCTGACTCCTGTTTGAATCCTATGTTGCTATGTTTTCTGTACTGTTACCCACGTTAGTTAGATTAACACTATCGTGGGTATGCCTGTGCATGCTACAAACAGACCTCCACTTGCAATGTAAATATATTTTAATGGGCATCAGATTAGGGCACAGTGATTTTCGCTTGTCATTTGGGAGCATGGGTAAGCATGACACAGATGAGAGTCAGGCATATAGTGTGGATCCCTAGCTGGGCTGTGGAAGGAGTTATGTATGGCAAGTGAGAGGAGAAGCTGCACCCATTTGAGTGTTTCTCAGCCGCTGCTCTGGTTCTAAGTGGTTAAGAATAAGGACACTGATAGCCAAACAACTTTGACCTATAGAAACTCATTGGGTTGAGCTCACTGTGATGGTAGCAGGGGCTAAAGTAAGCCAGAATGCACCGGCACGTCGTTCCGGGGCCCACAAATTTGGAGGGCCAGCATTCCGTGGCCTCTAAAAATAGAAAAATGTGTGGAACGCTTTGCTACGTCCAGGGGGCCCACTAAGCAGCAGACTCGAGCGGAACGCTTGTTCTGCCCTGTCCTGCTGTGGCCAGCTGGGGAGTTTCAAATCTCCCACCCTGAGCATGCTCAGACAGAGCGTGCTCAGAGCGGGAGAGACCGGCCACACCTGCAGCTCCGGGCCTCCAGCTGGGTAAGGGGGGCTGGGAAAGGGGGGTGGGGGGGAGTAGAGGAGCTGGGGAAGGGGCTGTGGAGCTATGTACCCTCTAAGCTGCACGGGTGTCCCCCGTGCAGCTTAGAGGGACCCTGCACAGCCCGGCAGCCCCCGCCACCCTCCTAAGCCCAGCAGCTGGGCTCCCCAGGGCTCGAGCCCAGCCACAGCAGCCCCCACCGCCCCACCCCCACCCCCAAGCTTGGCAGCTGGGCTCGGGGGCTGCTGCTCTGCCGGAGCAGCCCCTGCCGCCCCCACAAGCCGGTCAGCTGTGCTCTGGGGCTACCTTCTTTCTTTCTTATTTCTTTTTTCTTTCCTTCCTTTTCTTTCTTTCTCTGCCTTCCTTTCTTTCTCTTTCTCTTCCTTCCTTCTCTCTTTCCTTCCTTCTCTTTCTTTCCCCGCCTTCCTTCTCTTTCCTTTCCTCTCTTTCTTTCTTGTTTCTTTTTTCTTTCTGCGGGTGGACAAGGATTGTGGAAGAGGCTGTGGGTTGGTGATGATAGCGGAA
The DNA here is from genome assembly GCA_007922175.1 of Pelusios castaneus. Classification (NCBI taxonomy): domain Eukaryota; kingdom Metazoa; phylum Chordata; order Testudines; family Pelomedusidae; genus Pelusios; species Pelusios castaneus. Next base: position 4,657,826 of record ML685865.1, read on the forward strand.
GGTGAGGGTCCCAGAAGTGGAGGGGCTGGGCACTTTCTTGCCACCCCCTGCCCTGCCCTGCCATGCTCCTACATTCTCTCCTGCCCTGCCACACTCCCCTGCCAGCCACCCCACCCCTCCCCTCTCATCACCATGGCCTTTGTCCCCACGTTCTCCCCACCCTTGCCCTCTTTTGACCTACCACCCCTTTTCTTCTTTCGTCCTCTTCTTTGATGAGACAAAATGTCATGTAAGCATAAAATACATTTAAATTATTAATAAAAAACAATTTTAAATAACAAGGCAGGCAGAGGAGCTGGGAAGGAGCTTGGCCCCGACCCCCGGCAGGGGCCGCACTGGGCTGTCGGTGGCCGGGCCCGGGCCCCAAGTCCCCAGCAAGGGCCAGATCAGGCCACTGGTGGTGGCTGGGCCCTGGATTCACGGCCGAGGCCTGCAATCAGGTCAGGCCTGGGTCCCTGGTCCTGGTGGGGGCCAGATTGGGCTGTCGGTGGTGTCCAGGCTCTGGCCAGGACTGCATGGGGCCACCCCCAGGCTTGGGTCCCCAGCCTGGACCCCAGCAGGGGCTGCATTGGGCTGCTAGCGGTGACCGGACCTGGGTCCTCAGCCCCAGCGGGTTCAGATCAGGCAGCCTGGATTCCTGGCGGGGGCCATAGCAGGTGCCAAGGGCCCAGATCTAAGAGGCCTGGGGTGTGGGAAGGGTTTCCATGGGATCCCTGTGGGGGGCTCTGCCCGGCCCTCGCCTGCCTCCTGCCCGGTCCCGGCGTGCAGCTGGAAGCTGGCCTATGGCTGCTTGCCTCCCCTCCAGGTTTGGGGATGCATACAGCCCTTTCTTTCTCTTCTTTCTTTCCTTTTCTTTCTTCTTCATATTTTTTTTAAAAGCTTTAAAAATTAATTTTAATTAAATACCTTTTTTAAAAAGGCCTTTTAAAAAAAAACCTTTCTAAAAATTAAATGTCAATTAAAATTTTTCAAATTCAATTAATTAAAAATTTAAACCCAATTAATTTTAATTACAATACATTTTAATTCAATTAATTAATTTTCAATTTAATTTTAATTAAATAAACTGGTGGCCCTTCAGGGTTTTAAATTCTGTATTTTGGGTCCTCAACCAAAAGGTTGGGAACTACTGATTTATAATGCAAAATTGTCTGTGTTTATTTGCTTACATATCACCTTTTATTTAGTTATCACATTGTTAATCACAATACTTACTGTGTTATGCAGTGTTTGCTAGTTTGTGACAATAATTGCTATAGACATAAATGCCTTATAAAACTATAAATAATTTTATGGAGCGATAACTGATGCATGTGGTGCTGAGAAGTGGTTGCAAATGCCTACATGGGCTGGGGCCCGCGCATGCATGAAGAGGGCCTGGACAATACGGGAAGGGGGTGCGGAGATTAGGAGGGTTCCGCAGCCTGTCAAATTATACTTTAACCACTGGATGGTAGCAATTCAGAGTCTTTCTGTGGCACTCTCTTATCAGCCTGAGACTCTGGATAATCGGCTTCCATAGCAAGAGAGAGAGAGAAAGGGCAGGTCAGGGTGCCACAAAGTTTGCCAGGCTGCTGTTTTATTCCTGTTCTGTGCCCAACTAGATTTCCAGTATTAGTTCTGCCTTAAAGAAAGTTAGCTACTGTGCCTGTGCAACAAATATTTAAGAACAATGTATTGGCTAATATAATACAAAAATCTAAAAAGACAACAGGAAAAGGCAATAATTTCATTTATTTAATTCTTTTATCAAGACTCTACCACAGCTACCAGATTTGTCCTATTGTTCCTTTCCTGGCTTTGGACAAAGGGGAATTTCTCACCACATTTGTCATGACTCTTCTTTATAACAAAGCCCTGGAGCAAGACTTTTATAATTTAGACAGGAAGAAAGACATGAAGAAGAAAAACCTAAAACCACATCACTTTATCCTATTAATAAATCTAAGAAGTTTTTTTCATATTCTTATGATTCCAAGATAGGTATTGCTATCATCCCAGCCACTTCTACTGGTCTAACTCTGCTTGCAACAGGCATCAAGGAACTGTGGACACTTTTCTGAGATTCCTTCCTACTACAGTCCAAAAACAAAAACTCAAGAAATGGGGAAAGTGTCTAGATTTCTGCATCCATTTTCCCTCTAACATTTCCAAAATCACTATTTCCAGTGTATGGGTTCAGCTGCCCCAGTGGTAGCAATGGTGAAAGTGATATTGCAGCCATTGGTCAAGGCATTTGCTACCCGTACCTTAGCACTATATCATCTAAACATGTTCAGAACAAGTCTAAACAGCACAGTGATTCAAATATCAATGAATGCCAGTACTTATCTACACTGGGGCTCTCACACTGGCTACCAATAGCTCAACTGAACTGCTGGTAGCAACAGTGAGAAATCTAAAGCAGGATAAAATTGGAGTAGACAGTTAGTTACTCAGACTTACCTTCTGCCTGTTTATGAATTCTGCTCATCACAGTACCATTATTAAATAGAATGGATGTCATTTCCTTTGCTGCATTACAGCCAAAAAAGATATTTACCTTAGCTGTGGCACAGGCCAAATTAAATTTCCTGCAATTATGTGAGGCGTTTTTGCCTTTGTTAAACAGAGAACAACTAAGTAAGAGGCTTTGAACGCTTTCAGAAATGTTGTTGTTTTTAAAAAAAATAATTTACATTTTTAAAATGTTCAAATGAGCTATGGCTGTTTAGTCCAAGGTTCTTGAGCCAAAAATCATCTGATGCTCTGGTCCGGTTTCAAATATGTCATACTATTTTTGCTAGTATTTCAAAACATACTACACACTGGTAGTTGCTGGTTATCTCCTGATTGTTTTCTCCTCAGCTTTTAATTCAAATTTGACTATTGACAAAAGTAAATGCCATATAAATTAATTAGATGTCTGTTGTGTGTCTTTGAACATATAATGTGCTATTACACCTCATAGCAGCTGATAAATGTAACAGCCACCTGTCATTCAGGATAAATGTAAGGAACAATAGGTGACTCCATCCAAATCACACGCACATACCACCAATAATAAATTTGAACTGTGTGGGTGAGTGAGAGGGTCACTCAGTATTGTTTGGTGGGAAAGGTTTGATACAGACGGGGGGAGAGGGAGATATGCATGAGTGAGAAAGAAATAGGAATGAGCCAGAAAAGCAGCAAAGAGTCAAGAGCACACTCTAAACAAGCACTGGGAGCATGGGCCTGATACAAACACCTAGAGCAAGAACTTTTGGGCTGAGTGGTGGTTGAAAAAGGCTTGAAACATTCACGCAAAGAAAATATATCTAGTAATTGTTTTGATTCCTTCTGTTTTCAGATAACCAGGATTTTGTGAATGCTTGGTAAATAAACAGGACTGCATTAAAGATACTTAACTCCATCACTGATTTCTTCTAACCAAAACAACCTGAAGGACTCCAAATTTTGACTAACTGCTTGGCTCAAAAATGGATAACTTTATTTTCAACAAATACAAACAGTTCAGGAACAAAATAGTCCCGCAAAACATTAAATATGGACACTAAGCAGTCATAACAGTGAGACTCTAAGGCTATGTCTACTTTAGAAAAAGTTAGGTCAATTTTGTTAAGTCGACTTAAAGTCGACCTTATTAAGTCAGCTTAACAAAGTGGTTTCCATGGACATGGACTTAGTCCACTTGTTAAGTTGACCTAACTGCCCTTAGGTCGACTTAATAAAGTGGACTGAAGCGTCCACACTGTGCTTAGGTCAACCTAAAGAAGGGTTAGGTCGACCTAAGGAGGATTAGGTCGACTTAACCGGCAGGTCTTAATAGGTTGACCTAAGCTTTCATTAGGTCAATTTAAGGATTTTTTTAAGTCGACCTAATGAAAGTCTGGTGTGGACAGGGACTAAGTTAGGCCGACTTAAGCCTCCTTAAGTCAACGTAACTTGCAAGTGTAGACATAGCCTGAGGGTGTGTCTGCACTGGAACTAGAAGGTGCAATTTCCAGCATGAGGAAACATATCCACATTAGCTTTGACCAAGCTGTCATGCTAAAAATAGAAGGATAGCCACAGCGGCACAAAGCACTAGACATCCAAATAAGTACCTCACACACTGGGTGGGCTCATACTCATGCAGTAAATTTTTCATGTTGCTTACACCACCACAACTACACTTTTATTTTTAGTGTGCTAGCTCAATCAAAGCTAGCGTGGGTATGCCACCTCGAGCTCAAAATTACATCTCCTGCCAGCTTAAAATGTAAACATACCCTAAGTGTTGGATTTCACATAACCAAACTGTTTGTATTTTGATCCATCTCCATCCCTCTCATAGGCCTGGACCATGGGGCACTACCTGGTCAGCGGTAAAAAAGGAGCTAACCTCAGATCAGCTCGCCCATCTCTTTCTGCAGGTTGCCCCGGGAAAGCATATAAGAGCTTGGGCAAGGGAAAAATGCCTTTGGGAAAATTGGGTTTCACACCCAGAGGTCACACAACTGGATTAAATTACAGGTTGGGATATTTTGAGTTGAGATATGATATCTGATCAAAGAGCAACACTTGTCACATTATCTGAATTCATCCGTCAATTTTGAGTTCATCTTTCAGACAGTTGATATGTGACCTTTCTGTGCTATTTCTGCTTATAGCAGATAACAGAATGCATGCTTAATTCAGATTTGCTTTTGAAGTAGCAGGAACTTGATTTTTGTCTATAATCTTATTTTTATTCTGTAATAGCAGAAGTGTCAAGGTTCACATTTCTATTCTAATTTTATTAGAATAAATCAGTTTTTCCTCAACCTTTGTGCTGGTGACCTCCTTTGGACTTAAAAAAGAAATTGTGACACCCACCATATACTAAGACATGAAAAAATATCTTTAAGTAAATTATGACTAATAACATTTTGAACTTATGCAAATAAGTGACAGAAAGAAAAAAATACTTGTGTGTCAGGTCAAATTTTATTTTTACACACAAACTATGGTCACTCTTTATAAATTATGAGTCTTACAGAGTCCTTCAATGATCCTTCCTTCACTTGCGCTTGTTTTGTACCAGCTAACTTTTTTTATGTTGGGTTGAACTGAAGAAATGCTCAGCATCAGATCATTCTTCACAGATAATTTATTCCATTGCTTTGTTTTTAATCACAACCATCAATGAGAATCCTAGTCACATAAGTATGACTTTGTAAACCAGATTAAAACTTTCAAAGCTTCAGTTACAAGTTCAGGATATTCATGTTTCTGCACCATCCAAAACATGAAAATGTCTTCTGAAGGAAATGAACACTGAAGCATTTTAACAGCTCAATCAGTTTATCTTGCAGGCTTCCTGTAAGTTTTGTAGATGTGCTATTCTTTGGTTGAACAGATTAATTATCCACCTCTTGCCAAGTTCTTCATTGTCTGGCAGGAAATAATCCTATAACTGCCTAAGTTTATGTCCAGTTAAAAATTTTTTAAATTGTTTAATATCCACATTCTTGTCATCAGCAATCAATTTCATGAACTTGCAACTCCCGGAAATTACTCAGTTTCCATTCTGAAGTCAAGCAGACCAGGCTCCAAGGTTCTTTCCAAAGACTCCCATTTTCTCTCCCAACACAATTATATTTTTGTGTTATTCTTGAAAACTTATATTCAATTCATTCAGATAACTGAAGACATCTACTAAATAAGCCACTTGAAGAAGTCATGATCGGTTGCTGAATGATTTAACAAAAGTAGACCCTTAATCCTGTCATAAGTACTTCAGTTCTCAATTCAAAAAGTCTGCTTAACTTTTTTTCCCCATGAGAGGCACCTCACTTTAGTGTGCAAGAGAAGACTTTAATGAAGTGCATCCATTGCATTATATGAAACTGCAAACAGGCAAGCTGATTGAGGCCAGTTTTTTATGAAAGTCACAACTTTTACAGACCCATCAAGCATCTGATACAACTCACCAAGCATTCCTTTTGCAGCAAGTGCTTGCCAACGTAAGAAGCAATGGTACCAAATCGTATGAGGCATAATAGTTTTTAATCTTGCAACAAGTCTGCTCTTCTTGCCAGTTATCGCTTTGGTATATGGTATATGGCATCACTACATATAACAATACATTTTTCCCAGTCAATTTCAAAATATTCAGTACCTTCAACAAACATGTTGAATAGACATTCACGAATAATATGTCTAGGTAGAGCTTTACAGAAAGCATGTTTTCCTTCACAGTAGCATCTGAATTATATCGAATGAAAGCTAAGAACTGTGCTGTGCCTGAAACATCCATTGATTCATCAAACTGAACAACTAGGAATTCACACTACTGTAGCTTTTCTTTCAACTGCTCAGGAAAGTCATCAGTCATTTCAGTAATACACCTTGAAACAGTATTGTTGGTAAAGAAATCACTTTAAGCTAATTTGTCTCTTCATTGCTGAGCATGTTTGTACTCATGTCTAATGCCACAGACAGTATGAGATTCTCAGCTATTGTATGTGCCTTACATGTTTGGCTAATGACATGTGAAGTTTCAAGAGCACTCCAGTGTTTGCTAGCTATTCAAACTGTTTCATTTTCTCTTAAAGAACTCAAGAGGCTTGCTCGTCAATTGTGGATGTTTACTTTCCAAATAATTTTGAAGAATCATGTTTTCAGCACTTAGCGCTTCACCACACAGACCTCAATGAGGTTTATTTTCGATTGCTGTAAAAATCATGCAACAAATAGCTGCAATAGTATTTTCTGCACTCCACCTTCTTCACTCCTTCATTCTGTGAAGTGCTTCGGTCAATTCTCTTTAAAAATGTATATGTACATGTAAATGTAAAGTCCAATAAGACTTTGCTGAAAAACGCACATACAGTACTACTTGCTAGCCACAAAGTACAACATTGTCTGGACTGGAACTGGCAGTGAATTCACATGGTTCCATGAACTCACATGACTGCCTGAAGCAGGCCTGGCCTCGGACTCACTGTGGCCTCGTAGAAGGCACATCTGATGATCTTTGGAGGTGGAGCCATTGCTGGGAACCAAGGCAGTTTGACCCATGGTCTGGGTGGACCACTGTGGTGAGTCTGAGGTTGAGTTGGTGCTCCGCTTCCTGAGCACTGTCACCTGAGGCCCAACTCCTTTGCCAGGGGAGCTCAGGCCAGAGCTTGGGTAACTTGTTTCTTGGGTAACTGGCTGTTGAGACTTCCCACGTGCTCAGGGTTCAACTGATCACCATATTTGGGGTTGGGAAGGAATTTTGATTGGCCTGGGCTCTGGAGGTTTTTCGCCTTCCTCTGTAGCACAGGGCATGGTTCACCTACCAGTGAATTCTCTGTATCTTAAAGTCCTTAAAATCATGATTTAAGGAGGTAAATAACTCAGACATAGGTTGGTGGCCTATTGCTGGAGTGGGTAGGTGAGGTCTTGAGGCCTGCATTTTGCAGGAGGTCAAACTAGATGATTGTACTGGTCCCTTCTGACCTTAAAGTCTATGAGTGTGTCTACACTTGTAAATTAAGTCAATTTAAGATTGCTTAAGTCGACTTAATTTACCCTGCGTCTACACTACAGTTTCCTTAAGTCGACTGAAGCTGCTGCTTAAGTCGACTTAAGCTGCTGCTTAAGTCGACTTAAGGAAATTCAAAGTTGACTTTATAACACCTCATATAAAGTCGACTTTGAAGCTTAAGTTGACTTTTAAGTCAACTTAAGCAGTGTAGACTCCCTAAGTCGACTTAGTCAATTTAGGGCACGGGTCCCTTCTCGCTGGGACCACTCAGGTCCTGGCAAGAAGGGACTGCGGGGCTCCCTTCTCCCCAGGACCTGCACTCTAGCAGCTGGCAGCTGGAGCGGGAATCCCAGGGAGAAAGAACCGCGGGGCTCCCTTCTCGGTGGGACCACTCAGGTCCCGGCAAGAAGGAACCGCGGGGCTCCCTTCTCGCTGGGACCACTCAGGTCCCGGCCAGAAGGAACCGCGGGGCTCCCTTCTCTCTGGGACCACTCAGATCCCGGCAAGAAGGAACCGCGGGGCTCCCTTCTTGCTGGGACCACTCCTGGCAAGAAGAAAGCCCCACGGTCCCTTCTCCCCAGGACCCACGCTCCAGCTGCTGGCTGCTTGGCAGCTGGAGCATGGGTCTCGGGGAGAAGAGAGCCCCACGCTTGCTCCTGGCCGCGACCGCTTGGAACTGCTCAGAGTGCTCCCGGCAAAAAAGGAGCCCCACGGTCCCTTCTTGCCGGGACCTGAGTGTTCCGAGCGAGAAGGGAGCCCCGTGGTCCCTTGTCCCTGGGATCCCCGCTGCCGCTTGAGACCCGGGGAGAAGGAAGCCCCACACTCCAGCTGCAAAGCAGCTGAAGCGCGGGTCCCAGCGTGCGCTCCAGTTGCTCAGCAGCCGGCAGCTGGAGCACGGGTCTCCCACTCTCCCTCCTGGTCGGGACCACTCGGGTACTGGGGAAGTTCTCCCCGGGACCCGAGCTGTCCCAGCTAGAAGGGTTCCCTTCTGCCCGGGACCTGAGAAGTCCTGAGCAGAAGGGAGCCGAGTGGTCCGGGGGCAGAAGGGAGCTCCACGCTCCCTTCTCCCCCGGACTGCTCAGGGGCTTGCTGCCCTGGGACAGCCAGCCCCATATGGGACTGGCTCTCTCTGGAGTGAACTAGTCGACTTAGAGAGTCTCTTGTAGACTCTCTAAGTCAAGTTAGTAAGGCCCCCTTTAAGTCAACTTTGGAGTCCTGTGTGGACTCTGTAATAAGACTTATTAAAGTCGACTTATTTAAGTCAACCTAAATTCCCCAGTGTAGATATAGACTATGAGTCTAGGAAAGTCCTGTGCCTGAACCCCACAATGTGGAGGCAGAAATTGGAGCCTGAGCACTGCCCGCTGCACTCTCAGGGTGCATCTACACTTAGAAATTAAATCAACTTAAGGAGGCGTAAGTCGACTTAATTTACTCTGCGTCTGCACTGGGCTTTCCTTAATTTGACTTAAGCTGCTCCTTAAGTCAAATTAAGGAAAAGTTAGTTAGAATTAATAACATCTCCTTTTAATTCAAACTAGCTCTTAAGTCGACTTAAGCCAGTGGAGACGCGGAGTAGTGCCTAGTTGGACCTTTTTAAGTCAACTTAAAACATTAAGTCAAATGAATAAGGCCAAAAAGGGGCCACATGTACACTTGAAAAGTTAAGTCGACTTTTGTTAAGTTGACTTAATAAGGCCCACTTTAAGTCGACTTAAAGTTGACCTTATTAAGTTGACTTCATAAAGTTGACCTAACTTTTCAAGTGTAAACATAGCCTCGCAGTTGCAGATGTTACTTTTCAAGATGCTTTAATATCAGTCAGAAGATTTTTTAAATCTTTCAACTATTTATTTTAGCTAATGTTTTCCTGGGGCTGGTGCTGCTGATGGCAGCTGGTGAGACTAAAAAGTCAAAAATAAAATATAAAAATCGTTTTTTTAGAAGAGATGATCTTAAAGCAATGCACTAAAAGGGAGAAAACAAATTATTCAGATTCATAAGAATTCTTGTCCAAGGAATGTTAATGAACTTGAATGTATTTGTTTGCAAAAGGTTCATCAGTGCATTTTAACCTGTTTTAACCTCTTTCTTTTTATTTATTAAAAGCGGCAGCACCGTGTGCTGTGAGGAGGTGTCATACGCTACCAGCAAAAACTAATTCTACATGGCATTTCTTGTAGTGGGTCTTGTCAAGCAGAATGAGCCCAAAGAGCTTACTAGCTTGGGGCATTTCCCCTAAAGGAGTTGTGCTGCTGCTTTCCTTTCTTGACATGAAAGACAGGAAAGTACTTAACAGTACTTAGCAGTCCTTAACAGCTGCAGCCATGCCTAGTCAAAAATATCTGTCAGATACCTGGTTCAGTGTCTTGTCATACCACAGATGGCCTGCTGCTTCATTATCATGAAGAGACACTAGTACTTGTTTCTGTAAGCTTTTTGGCATGTAAATCCTGGTCTTACCAGATGTTGTCACAAAATCAGGCTGAGTCTATTCTTACTGCCTTCACCCACCTTTGAGCATCTGCCATCACATTTTGCTGTCTGGGTTTATAGTGAACTGTGAATACATATTCAGACAGTTTGTGAATCCACCTCCACAGGCATCTTCCTGCTTGTAATACTTGCTGATAGAACTCCAAGGACTTGTTGGAACATTGCAAATAACAACTTTGACACAGACAGGCAGGACTCAAACTCCCAAGCTCTCTCACTCCTGGGATCAGATACAACAACAAAACACTAAGATAAGATACAGCACCATCTATTGGTGGAAGTGCAGCTAACTGTAATCATTACACTGGTTAAATGTGCCAGACTAAAAGCAGAAGACCTCCATTGATCTACAGGACAGCTACAATAATATTATCCCCAAATGAAGCCTGATTGGAGAATAACTTTGAGATGATGGGGTATTTCAGTCTCCATTATGCTCACTATGGCCCCAATCCAGAACTGATCCCTATTTAAAGTAGAGTATATCTTTAGAAAAACATCTGATTTTCATTAAAAAATTTCCAGTGAAGGACAGTCCACCACAACCCTTGCTAAATTGTTCCAATCATTACTCACCCTCATCATTAACAATTTGCACTTTATTTCTAGTCTGAATTGATCTAGCTTCAACTTCCAGGCATTGGGTCTTGTTATACCTTTGTTTGCTAATGCCTTCTATTATCATATTTCTGTTCCCCATGCTGGTACTTACAACCCTCTCTTTGACAAGTTAAATAGATTGACCTTCTTGTGTCTGACTTTATAAAACATGTTTTCTAATCTTTTAGTCATTCTTCTACGAACCCTCTCCAATTTATCAACATCTTCTTGAACTGTGGATATTAAACTAGACACAATATTCCAGAAGCAATCATTCCTGTGCCAAATACAGAGGTAATATAATCTACCTGCTCTTGAGCTGCCTTATTATACATCCTAGGACCATATTAGCCTTTTTGGACACAGCATTGTTCTATGAGCTCATATTCACCCGATTCTCTACTACAGCCTGCTGCCCCGCTCCCCGCCCACCACCACCACCACCTTTTTCAGAGTCACTGCATCCTGAGATAGCATCCCTGTCACAGGCTGTACCTCTCGGTTGCCGTCCTGAGGTGAGGGTGGGCATCTCTCTCATTCCAGATGGCTCTTCTCACTGTAGTTGTTGCTATAGCTGTGGTCTGCAGTGTGGGGCAAAGTCTCCTTGCTGTAAGTCTTAGTCTTCCCACCCTTCAAGGGATGATTGCAGTCCATGATAAATGAAGATAAACAGAATAAATCTGCAGTCTTCAAAACAGCCTGGGCTCACCCCACCATTCCACATAAGGCAACAGATAAAAAGCCTCTGTAAGGAAGCATGTGTGTCTAACCCCAGACTAGCTGAGAGGTGCATGCTGAGTGCCATGGCAGGAGTGGCTCTTCAGCAGCTTTCTGGGCAAGTTGCCCCTGATCTATGGGTATAGGGAGCTGTAGCTTTGCTTCTCTCTTACTGCTACCCTGGCACTCCCTGGCACTAAGCTTGGATCCTCCCTTTTAAGAAGCTGCCCCTCTACAGGTACAAAAGGCCTGGGTATGCCAGGCTGGGACTCAGTGTGCCCAGAAGAGCTCTTTAACTCCTTCTTGACTAGTGTAGGAGCTGTCCCACAACAGTCCCTATCCTGTAAATAAAATAATATAAAAAAGGGGGGGGGGTTAGCAGAGATGATCTTAAAGCAATGCACTAAAAGGGAGAAAACAAGTTATTCAGATTCGTAAGAGATCTTGTAAAAGGAATTTTAATAAACTTGAATGCATTTGTTAGCAAAAGGTCAGCTGGCCAGTGTAAATGTGACCATGGCATTATACTCACTAAACTGGCCATCCAGCCTTTTGCAAACAAATGCATTCAAGTTCATTAACATTCCTTGAACAAGAACTCTTATGAATCTGAATAATTTGTTTTCTCCCTTTTAGTGCATTGCTTTAAGATCATCTCTTCTAAAAAACCCTTTTTTATATTATTTTATTTTTGACTTTTTAGTCCCGCCAGCCACCACCAGCAGCACCAGCCCCAGGGACCAGTCCTGGGCCCAATCTGGCTGCTGTTTTATGTCAAGTTATGAAGTTTTACTATTTGTGAACTACTGAAAGATGTGGTGAGGTAGGAAAAACATAAACCAGCTTTTCAGGTACATCATTGGAATTGCCAGATGTGCTGATTAAGGGTGAATCCACCCTCCTAACCCACCTCCCAAGAGACTTCACAGAGGAAGCACATACACAATAGACACGCTTTGATCAATGCAGGGGGTGGCCTCCATATGACATGCATGGATCTTTCCAGCAACCTGGAAGAAGCTATAAAAGGGGGGAAGTGACTTTACTTTCCTTCATTCCCCCACTAGTCAACACCTGAAAGGAACATCTGGTAGAAAAAGGATTTGAACAGGGGAGGGAAACCCATGCTATGAAGCAGATGTAGCCTGTGTATCAAAACTCTGTAGCCTGCTTTTATTGTCAGAGTGAGACATTGCTGATTCAAATCCTGTTTAGTGTATAAGAACTTAGATTGTGAAGTTTTGTGAAGTTCTTTGGTAACAATCTCTGATCCTTTATGCCTACACTTATAATAATTTAAAATCTTTCTGTCATTAATAAATTGGTTTTATAATATTCCCTAAAACAGTTTGTCTTAGATTGAAGTGTTTGGGAAATCTCAGCTCAGTTAATAAAGCCAGGTATATACATTCTCCACATCAAGAGAGGGGTGGACTAAGTAATCAGTTTGTACTGGTGAGTGCCCAGAAAAAGATGGTCTGCTCCTGTAGTGCATGGCTTGAGAGCTGGAGATGAGTTGGTTAATGGCATTCTCAATTATTGGATCATGAGTTGCTGAGGAAAAGCATTCATGTAACACAGTTCAATGTGTCTGTGCCTGTGTAAGTACTTTACCTGCTAGAAGTTTGTAGTTTACTAATCACAGAGCCAAAGGCAGCCAAGGTAAACACCCCTGCTATCTAGTTAGGAATGGGGCTCCACCCACTGGGTGATAACAGCACCAAAAGGGTCTCCTGTTTATCATCAGTGGGGCATTGTTGGGAACCAACCCAGGATGGAAGGGCAAGAGGGCACAATGGTCCCACAGCGTTGAAGCTGCATCCCAGGGGGCAATCCCATCATGGATACAAAGACACCTTTGGTCATCTTTGCATATGACAGGAGCTGGCACTCAACTATTAATTATTCTACTTATGAGATTACATTTGGACTCCACAAACCCATCTATATAACTAAACCACAGTTGTATATATGCACGGAGGGATGTGGACGCAGCTCCTACGCGCGCATATAACTGACACAGCTGTGCGCGCACAGCAGCTGAATCCACGTCCATGCCGTGCATAAGCCTGTGGATTACTGCCACCACCCGAACCCCTGGACTGAGCTGTGGTTTTTAATTTGCATAATTTTACCCTTTGAACTCCAATGTTTTTCTTACTTATGAGTGCAGAAACTCAGGACACTCCACCTCCATCATTTCTCATCCCTGAAAAGTTTGGAGTAAACACTAAGTGATTACCATTCTTCAATTTGCAAGTCTTTAGAGAATTGGGGGTTTACTGGTACTTCTCTATGACTTGGTCTTCAGGCAGCTAGAAATAGTAAACCCCCCTGAACCCACATAGGTTTTTGACACAGCAGAATCTTATGTATGTGATCTGAGGACAGCATTTCAGAAGGTGAAAGAACAGAAGAGTTGGAAGAGCACAAGATGCCAGGAAAAATGAAAATTATGTGCCCAGTCAGCAAAGAGAGAGAGTGTGGCTATTCAAGTGGAAAAAATAGCCTGGAAAAAAAATCCCAAGATTACTCTTTTTTTGGAGGGGACCTTAAACACTAATTAAGAAAATAAACAATTTATCTTCACTGATGCAAAAAGCAAGAGATCACCAATTTGCAGTGCACAGAGAACTGGTGCATAGATTCATTGAAAGAAAGGTGAGTACAAATAGTGAGGATACTCAACAACAATCCCAAAGGGTTGCAGAGGAGGTTGTGAAGAATTGCTGAGCTCTCCTTGAGACCTCACTGCCCTAAAGTCTTCAACAAACAGTCTATCCACAACAGCTAGGCCTAATCTGTAGGGCATGATAACCCTGCATTCACTGATAACCTAGATTGAACTATGAATGATGTCTCCATGGACTGAATATAGGGCTCAAAGAGGCAGAACAACCTGGAAACTTGCATGGATGGCAGACTTTCTGGATTCCGAGGGGTTACAACAATATTAAAATCTTACTCTTTTAAATTCTTACTCAGCTAGAGGAGTGAAACTCGTAATGATCATGGTAGACTGCACTTCTACCAGTAGATGATGCTGTATCTTTATCTTAGTCTTACACTGTCATCTTGTATCTGATGGGGGGAGAGCAGTTGGTAGGAAGTTTGAGTTCTGTCTATGGGTGTGTCTACACTTGTAAATTAAGTCGACTTAAGCTTGCTTAAATCAACTTAATTTACTCTGCGTCTACACTACACTTTCCTTAAGTCGACTTAAGGAAAATTAAGTCAACTTTATTAAACCTCATTTTAAGTTGACTTTTGGAGTAGCCCTAAGTTGACTCTAAGATGCAGATTAGCTCTAAGTCGACTTTAAGTTGACTTAAAGGGCTCCAGGGCTCCCCCACTGCCCTCCCTGCCAGGGTGGCTGGCACAGGGAGAGCCTGGCGTGCCCCCCCCCCTACAGAGAAGGATAGAGCCCTGCCCACCCCACTCCTATGCCCTGCCAGTGTCCCTGTCCTGCTCAGCCCCCATTGTACCCTGGTACAATGGGGCAAATGCTGAGCCCCCTGCCACCGTGGACCAGTCCCAGGTCCACCTAGCCCCTACAAGTCGACTTAGGCTTCCAGTGTGGATGCTCTAAGTTGATTTGGCAGGGTCCCCTTTAAGTCGACTTAATTTTTGAGTGTAGACATGCTAAGTTGACTTATTTGGCCAAGTGTAGACATAGCCAAAAGGTCTAAGTGCAAATAATTTCTACCTTCTGGCTCAAGGTCAAATTATTTCAGTGGATTCTAAACACACCATTCTCAAGTGACCCAGGAAACCAGTGTAAAGACAGTACTAATGTTCAGTTTTTTCAGCACAAGTGAAGTTCTATGAAAGAATTTAATATAGTGACATTTCCTAGTACACTTGTTCTGCCTGAAAATAGATAATGTACAATCTCCAGAAGAATTCAGGACACTAATTTTATTGAAATATGGACTTAATTGAAACCCAGCCACTGTTCAAATCTCTCAAATTTGTTTCATCAGTAAACATCATGAAATGTCTTCTTGGCAATCTGGATAGTGATCATAAACTGCTCTGTGGCTCTCCAGTGGATGAAGAAAGAATCTATATATGCCTCTGCCCAAGTGGATTTCACTCCTGTCTCTTTTCAAGCTCATAAACATCTTGGAGACTGTTTGCTGACAAAACATCCTATGAAGTTCATTTACAAGGTTCATTTCCTCCACCCTGATATGCTATCCAACTTACATCTACTCTCCTAGGAAGCCCTCAGCTCTGCAGGCAGGCAAGCAAATTCATTTTCTCTTTCTCACTTCCTTTCTGTGCCTTTTGGATCACCTGCCTACTGACTAATAGGTCTCTTCAGCCCATCCCCATCCATCAATTAGGCACAGCTCTTCATAAGGAGGTCTACGTTAAACCTTCTTTAGAGTTGCTGGGACCAGAGTGTTGGCCCAGCTCTCTATCACAATGCCAAAACTTCACTTTCCAAGCACCAGCTGCAAGAATTCTCACTTTATTCTTCAGGGAGTCTCCATAGGAAAAATCTTCACAATTGCCAGAGCTGAAATGCAGTAAATTAAATGTAAAACTCTTTCATCAAACTTCACTAAACCATTGCTTGGGAGTTGTAGTTACTTGCATTTATTATCTGTGGAAATAAAAAAGCTGGAAGGTTCAGTTTGAAGCAACAGTGACAGAGGTGCTAGAAGATGATGGAGTTTAAATTCAGACACTTTAATGTTATCTGACAATAGATGTCAGTGATTTGTTTGCCTTATGTTTCCCAAAGAGTCTGAGAAGGGTGTTAGACCTAAGCAGAAGAACATCCCAGACCTTACTCCTCAAAAATCTCTTTGAAGAGAATCACAACCAGCACAGAATCCAAGGATGGCCTCCAAATACAATTCCAAGTACATCCTGATGAAAATTTACTTACAGTATTATTTACTCCCTCAGGGTGCATCTACACTTGTAAATTAAGTCGATTTAAGGAGGCTTAAATCGACTTAATTTACTTTGTGTCTACACTTGTCTTTCCTTAAGTCGACTTAAGCTGCTCCTTAAGTCAACCTAAGGAAAAATTAAGTTGACTTAATAAGACTTTGTTTTAAGTGGACTTACTGCTTAAACTGACTTTATTAAGTCGATTTAAGCCAGTTTAGACGTGGATTAGCCCTAAGTCGAATTAAATAGCCTCCAGAGCTCCCCCACTGACCTCCATCCCAGTGTGCCTGGCACAGCCAGAGCCTGGCGTGCCCACCCACAGGACAGAACACAGGCCTGCCCACCCCGCTCCTGCACCCTGCTCCTGTCTCTGACCTGCTCAGCCCCCATGTAGCCAAGCACAATGGGGGAGGTGCTGAGCTCCCTTCTTCTTTTAAAGGGGTGCCCAGGGAAGGGGGGCACCTCTCGGGTGCCACATGCCACACTTCCCACCATGCACCACTCCTAGGTCCACCTAGCCCCTGCCAGTCGACTTAGGCGTCAAGTGTAGACACTCTAAGTTGATTTAGCAAGGTCGACTTTAACTTGACCTAAATTACAATGTAGTTGTGCTAAGTCGACTTAACAAGGTCGACTTAAAGTCAACTTTGTTAAGTCAACTTAGCAAAGTCGACTTTTTTTGACAAGTGTAGTCATAGCCTCAGATACTATCAAGAGCTGCTTCAGTATGGCAATCTTGCTTAAATCCTGACTGGTAAATATATTCAGCACACCAGATATCTACAAATATGGAAACATAGTCATTAGCACTAAATAATATAGTTAGCCCCTAATTATAAAATGTAAGGAATGGAAATGCCATTTATGAGAGCTGTAGTTTTTTTTCTTTTGTTTTGTTTTTTAAAATCTTCCTCCTTCATTTCATTGTTGTGGCTGCATCTTTAGAAGGATGTAAAATGCTGGGTCAGAGTTATCAGTCATATATTAGCAACTAAGAAAAAATTTCAATAATTATGAGTTCAAGGGGGGACAGGGGGATCGGTCATTTGACTAGAGTAGAAAGGAAGCTCTACATGCAGCCAAAAGGTTAAGTTCTTAAACTAGGATGATAGGATTTAGGATGTGTTATATACATCCATCAGTTCCGTAATAGAAGAACTGCATTATTGACTTAGTCTTTAAAAGTGCTAGGGATTCCTTGTTTATATTCTTATTTTTCACTCCAAAAGACTGTGTCCCTGCTGATGTTCCTGAAGGCATAATTAAGTATGGAAAAAGTGACATCTGGTATAATTTATAACACCCCTGTGGAAAATGACAATTTTTAACCACCAAGAACAGCTAATATTTAACAAAGCTCCCTCATTCCTTCTCAGAGGGATAAGAATTTAAAAGCCTTGTTATTGTTTTTAAATCACTATAACTGTTTGAAAATCCCATCACACTTTGGGAAGGAACTAACCCAAAGTTTTTTTAGAAGGCACTCAACATTTGCATTTAGGGCCTGTTCTAACGCCCACTGATGCCACTGGAAACTCTTTAATTTCAATAAGCAATGGACCAAGCCTTAAAGAAGGAGCATGATCTAGTTATAAAATGACCTGAGGTCCTCCGCTCAATGGTATTTCTCTGCTTGCCAGTAAATAACACAATAGTTTTTGCATGCTGTATCCAATCAATTCCAAACTTTCAAAGGCTATTCTAGGCATCCCTGGGCAGAACCCTATTGACATTGAAACTGGTAAACCAGAAGGGGGAAATGGAGGACACATGGCTCCTCTGTTATCTTGTTAGCAAACCCAGTATCTTCAACCACTTCCATAACTGTATGCTGATCAAAGAACCAGTTAATGGCAAGCGTTAACACCTTTCATCATAAAATACCCCATTTTAGCTTTCACCATCATCCCAATTTAAAAAGTTGGTGATTGAAGGATTTATATCCCAGACACAGAGCGGGGGGAAAAAGAGGGCACACACAGGGCATTGGGGATAGTAGGGAACCCTGGAAGGGTGGACACAGAGTCTGGTATGTGGTTGAGGAGCACACAGGAATGGGGGAAAGGGAAATGAGTGACATCACTCAGGGCATGTAGAAGGAGGTGATAGTGGGATTGCAGGGATTCCCTGACATAGAGTCCTGCACTTGGGACAGAAGAATCCGATGCACTGCTACATGGGATCAACTAGCTAGGCAGCAGTTCTGCAGAAAAGGACTTGGGGTTAGAGTAGACAAGAAGCTAGATGTGAGTCAACAGTGTGCCCTTGTTGCCAAGAAGGCTAATAGCATATAAGACTGCATTAGGAGGAGCACTGCCAGCATACAGAGGAAAGTGATTATTCCCCTCTATTCAGGGGCGGTTTTAGGGATTATGGAGCCCGGGGCAAAGATTAAGGATGGGGCCCACACATCAGGTGTGGGGCCCCATCCTTGTCTTTTGCCCTCACCCCCTCCTTGCTGGGGTGCCCACCAGCCTGCCTCTCCAGGCCTCTCTGAGCCTATCTGGGGCCCCCAACAGGGCCTCCCAGCTCTCATGCCAGCCTCCCTGCCGCCCCCCTCCATGCTGCTCCCCCCAGACCCCTGCAGCCTCCTCCTGCCCCCTTTCCCCCCTGCTGACTCCCCACTGCTCCTCTGGCCCCTGCAGCCTTCCCCAGCCACCTCTTCCCTACTGCAGCCTCCTGACTGCCCAGCTGCTGCTGCTTTGGCTCACTACTGCTCCTGCCCTGGCTGGTGCACATGTGAAATGGGTGCACTGCCAGGATCCTTAAAATGGTAGTGATGTGGGGCCCCTTCACCCGCAGGGCCCTGGGCAGCTGCCCACCCACTAAGACCGCCTGTGCCTCTCTTCGCCACTGGTGAGGCCACATTTGTAGTTCTGTGTCCAGGTTGGGCTCCCCACCACTGAAAGAGGTGGACAAATTGGAGAGTCCAGAGGAGAGTGATGAAAATGATTAGGGGGCTGGAGCACATGACTTAGAAGGAGAGGCTGAAGAAACTAGGCTTGTTTAGTCTGCAGAAGAAAAGAATGAGGGTGGATATGGTAGCATCCTTCAACTACCTGTAAGGGGATTCCAAGGATGATGGAGGTAGGCTGTTCTCAGTGGTGGCAGATGACAGAAACAGAAGCGATGGTCTTAAGTTGCAGTGGGGAGGTCTAAGTTGAGCACTGGGAAAAGCTTTTTCAGTAGGAGGGTGGTGAAGCACTGGAATGGGTTACTTAGGGAGATGGTGGAATCTCCATCTTCAAAGGTTTCCAAGCTGTGGCTTGATAAAGCCCTGGTTAGGATGACTTAGGTGGGGTTGGCCCTGCTTTGAGCAAGAGGTTGGACTAAATGACCTCCTGAGGTCCCTTCCAACCCTAATCTTCTATGATTGTCTAGATGGGATAGGAGGTAGCACACCATGAGTTTGTGTGAGGAAATGTAGGAATCCAAGGAATTGCTGACTTGTGCAAGGAGCTTGGTCTACCACTTTGGAACTGGTCTAGAGAAAGTGTGTGTGACCTAGTGGCTATTCAGCACAAGGCGAGGAATTTTGAAACTGGGTCTATAGCCAGCACTGCCACTGAATCCCTGTCCATTTGCATCTCTAACAAAGATTTCTAATGTTTTTCTAAAATGTCCCTTATGAATAGAGAGCCTGCTTCTCTTTCCTTGAATTGAGGGAGACCACTACTCTTGCCTTCAAATCCCTACTCAAGACCCAATTCTTGGTTACTTGAATTTCAGACTTGTCATAGCAGAACAGCTAAGATATGCATAAGATGGGAATAGCCAATTGTACTTTTTTGTACTTTTTTTTTTTAAAAAGGAGGGTTTGCCCTCCTTCCCAATTTAGACCTTAGCCTCACTTTCTTTCCTCTGTTTCCCAGAAGGGAGACAACACCATCTATTTGGACTAAGGGTAGTGTCT
Source organism: Pelusios castaneus (assembly GCA_007922175.1). NCBI lineage: Eukaryota > Metazoa > Chordata > Testudines > Pelomedusidae > Pelusios > Pelusios castaneus. The sequence goes on from ML685865.1 coordinate 4,677,937, forward strand.
TAAAGTCACTTCTTGCTCACGCTGTTGCTATGAAGCCCATGCCCAGCTTTTTCCATCTAAGAAGCAACTGATAATGTAAGGAAGCCTGCTAAGTAGTTAAGTAATAAATGATTGGGTCCATTTACTATCCCATGTCTGCAGTCTGCTTCCCCAACAGAACTGCCTACAGCCTTCACACAGACACAGAAACCACATCTGAGGGTAGGAAGACCGCAGGAGGCTGGTTTGGCCCTGAAGGTGCTTCATGTGGGGAATGGGATTTCCATTTCCCAACGTTTCCTTTGGTGGCTTCCCCTGGAAGCGAATCGCTGACCGCTGGCCTCGGGCCAGGGGCTGACGCTCAGCTGCTGGGAGAAGAAGGATGCTGCTAACCCCGACCCGCACATCTGGTGCCCGGGAAAACCAAACCGCTCCCAGTTTCCAGGAGCTGAGGCTCCCTGCCCGGCTCCTGAGGGGAGATTGCCCCGGCCAGGAAAAGCCTCCTTCCTGGGAGCGCCAGGAGCAGCGACAGGAACTCCTCCCTGCCACCCACTGCAGGGCGCGCGTCCGTCGGCGGAGCAGGTCTGAGCCGCGGGGTGACGGGCTGGGCTGTGGAGGGCGGCTGGCGGCCGAGCTAGCCCAGGGGCTCCCCGAACCGGCTGGGGACAGGGCGGGAGCAGCGGAGCTGGGCTGGGAGGCGGCGCTGTCCGGAGGGGCTCAGCGGCTCTGTGCGGGGCCGCTCGGCCTGCCCCGGCGCCGCTCCCAACCCAAAGCTCCGCCCGCGCCTAGCGCCGGGCTGCGCGCGGATACCGCGTCCGCGAGCGCGACCTGCGCGGCGCCTCTACCCCGGCGGGCGGGGCTCCGACTCAGCGCGCCCCGCTAGAGCGCAAACTGCGCGCAGCGGGCGCAGGAGCCGCAGGGCTTGACCAGAGCTGCGGGGTTAGGGCAGGGCTGGGTCCAACAGCTCCTGTTTCCGGGCTCTTGGGGACAGTTTGGAGAGCTAGCTCGGGTTCTGGCTGACTGAAGCTGCAGCCACTGCTATTTCTAGCCCTGGGCGTGGGGCGCTCCCAGGTTCATAGCCAGCAGGGCAGCCCGACCGTAGAGGTGAACTAGGCAGTTGCCTATGGTGCCAGGCTTTAAGGGGAATGCAAGTGATTTTTTTCTCTGTTTGAAACTATATATGAATGTGTTATCTCTTATAAATGAAAGTTTTGCCCACTGACAGGGCGCAAAGTCCTAGCTTTTTACTGGTCAACTTTGGTTTGATTCCCTGCCGCACATAGGCACCAAGTGAGGAAATAATATTTCCATTCAGGATTCTTGAACTTTACAGAGAGGCAAAGGAAATAAAATGCTTCATGAAAACTGAATTCCAGCTTGATGTAAGGATATTTACTATGACTATTTGGACCCGATGTTGGCAATCTGTGATGTGAGGGTTAGAAAGCATTAGCTTTTTTTAATCTCAGCATCTGCTGTCATTTAATAATTATCTTCCCTTCCCCCAGCATCGACCCCTGCCCATAATTTCCTATGCCTGTGAAAATTTAAAGGAATAAAAATAGGGAAAAATGCTTGCAAACCATGATTTTGGACAACTGTGAACTTCTACATCAATAAAAACAGAAATGAATGCTTAAAAATAAACTGATATTGTCAGTTGAAATTATTAAAAAACAACAAATCCTCAAATTCTGTCAAACCTCTTTATAGAAGAATCAAAACAATTCATTGGTACTTAGAGTCCTCACTGGAAAGAACTAGATATCCCCTGTCTTATAGACAACCTACCTGATCCTTGCTACTATCCTTAGAGCTGTAGAATATAGCCACAGCAAATCTCCCATAAGCTTGAAAACACCATTACAACCTCTGGTTTATGCTTACGACTATATTGTATATGTACTGAAAGGGCTCATTTGTATGGGCCTCACTGCTTTCTCCTGGATAGTCTCAGAACTTGTTTGTCATAAACACTACACTGTAGCTGAAGGAGATTCTCCTTGGAACTCAGGCAGAGGTTGTTTTAGCAATTCAGAGGCCTGGGGCAAAAGTCAAGGATGGGGCCTCCATGTCAGATGGGGGGACCTGTGCTTGAATTTCTCCCCCCCACCCCACCAGGGCTACAAGACCCCTGTTGGCCTCGCAGAGCACCCTGGGCCCCCCACCAGCCTAGTGGAGCCCCACCAGCCCCACTGCTGGGCTCCCCAA
>ML685865.1:4680136-4744740 GCA_007922175.1 Pelusios castaneus
GGGGGGGAGAAATTCAAGCACAGGTCCCCCCATCTGACATGGAGGCCCCATCCTTGACTTTTGCCCCAGGCCTCTGAATTGCTAAAACAACCTCTGCCTGAGTTCCAAGGAGAATCTCCTTCAGCTACAGTGTAGTGTTTATGACAAACAAGTTCTGAGACTATCCAGGAGAAAGCAGTGAGGCCCATACAAATGAGCCCTTTCAGTACATATACAATATAGTCGTAAGCATAAACCAGAGGTTGTAATGGTGTTTTCAAGCTTATGGGAGATTTGCTGTGGCTATATTCTACAGCTCTAAGGATAGTAGCAAGGATCAGATAGGTTGTCTATAAGACAGGGGATATCTAGTTCTTTCCAGTGAGGACTCTAAGTACCAATGAATTGTTTTGATTCTTCTATAAAGAGGTTTGACAGAATTTGAGGATTTGTTGTTTTTTAATAATTTCAACTGACAATATCAATGTTTATTTTTAAGCATTCATTTCTGTTTTTATTGATGTAAAAGTTCACAGTTGTCCAAAATCATGGTTTGCAAGCATTTTTCCCTATTTTTATTCCTTTAAATTTTCACAGGCATAGGAAATTATGGGCAGGGGTCGATGCTGGGGGAAGGGAAGATAATTATTAAATGACAGCAGATGCTGAGATTAAAAAAAGCTAATGCTTTCTAACCCTCACATCACAGATTGCCAACATCGGGTCCAAATAGTCATAGTAAATATCCTTACATCAAGCTGGAATTCAGTTTTCACGAAGCATTTTATTTCCTTTGCCTCTCTGTAAAGTTCAAGAATCCTGAATGGAAATATTATTTCCTCACTTGGTGCCTATGTGCGGCAGGGAATCAAACCAAAGTTGACCAGTAAAAAGCTAGGACTTTGCGCCCTGTCAGTGGGCAAAACTTTCATTTATAAGAGATAACACATTCATATATAGTTTCAAACAGAGAAAAAAATCACTTGCATTCCCCTTAAAGCCTGGCACCATAGGCAACTGCCTAGTTCACCTCTACGGTCGGGCTGCCCTGCTGGCTATGAACCTGGGAGCGCCCCACGCCCAGGGCTAGAAATACCAGTGGCTGCAGCTTCAGTCAGCCAGAACCCGAGCTAGCTCTCCAAACTGTCCCCAAGAGCCCGGAAACAGGAGCTGTTGGACCCAGCCCTGCCCTAACCCCGCAGCTCTGGTCAAGCTCTGCTGTTCTGTGGTAAGGATAACCACTCTCGACTTGAGTGGTTTAACTGTTGCACAGCAAAAGGGTGTTGCCGTGCAACAGGGAAAATGCTCGTGTGTACGCTACCAGCTTTATTGCGCGGTAGGGAGCCTTATCGTGCAATAAAGTGATCGTGTGTACATGGCCTAAGTTATGGCCCCAGTTTCCACTGTTAAGTTCTGAGTGACCATAGCATGGAGCATTGTGACAACTATGAAGTCCTCAATAGCCACCGATTTTTAATTTCTATTGTTAACTGTGTTGTTTAATATTGAGGGGTGATGAGAAGAAGAATGTAAGTGAATTCCATTCATTTTTCTGTCCTGTCAATCAACTGACACCTTTCAGGACAGAGATAGCTACATTTCAATGGTGGTTGAAGTGATTTTGTACTCTATCTTATATTCAATATGATTACGAATTGTGTAAGACTAAGCTCCCACTTTTGTTGGGCCACTCAGTATCTTATTCAGTGACATTTAACCTTTACGTTGGCCTTAGTTTTGCTAAAAAAAGTTTTAATACTACTACTTACTCATGTAAATTTGGGAGCAAATTTGACCTCAAAATAGCTGTTTAAATAATTAATAGTTGCCAAAAAGTTTATTTAATATCTTAGGCTATGTCTATGGTACAAAAAGTTAGGTCGACTTTGTTAAGTTGACTTAATAAGGTCAACTTTAAGTCGACCTAAAGTCGACCTTATAAGTCGACTTAACAAAGTGGTTTCCCTTAACCGGGATTTAGTAATTCGACCTAACTTCCTTTAGGTCAACCTAAGAAAGTGGACTTGTGCATCCAGACTGGGCTTAGGTCGACCTAAGGAAGGGTTAGGTCGACCTAGAGAGGGTTAGTTCGAATACTTCCGTGATTCTAATTAAGTTGACCTAAGCATTCATTAGGTCGACTTAAGGAAGCCCGTTAAGTCGACCTAATGAAAGCCTAGTGTGGACAGGAATTAAGTTAGGTCGATTTAAGCCTCCCTAATCGTCCTAACCTAACTCGCCAGTGTGGACATAGCCTTATAGTTGTATATTATTCTTAAGGTCTTTACAAAGGCTCATCACTGAATCATGGCCACCTTTGGAGGTAAAACATAGGAACTATTTTGACTTCACACAAGCAACACACAATACAGTGCTTAAGAACACCATAGCCAGTTGAAATGGCAAGGGAATGAAAGTTAGGTAGAGTATATTTAGTTAAATTGGGAAGTAGCCAGTTTATGATACTCTCTAACCTAATGAAAATTGTTGAGGGATCTTCAGTGACCACAAGTGGTCAGGATCTCAGTTTTAGAAGATAGCATTTCAGTATCATAGTGACCCATAACATGATGCTGGACATTAGGTTAGTGTTAACTCAGAGGGGAAGAATGCAACCTTCTGATTTACAAAACATTTCCATTGGCATTTGGCTTTTCTTCTTAGGCCACCATTCATGAAGTGAACAGGCCTGACTCTGTTCATCTTGTGAGATTGGAAAAAATCTCATGTGGTGTGGTATAGCTATGCTAATAAGGGATACTAAGATAGAAGGCATAGTCTTAACAAACCCAGGGCTAAGGGACTTTAATAATGGACCTAGTGAGACATGGATACAATTTTTCTATGAAAACTGAAATGTTTGAAACTGAAAATCATATTCTATGTTATAATCATGTTCTATATTATTTCCTTCAAATGTGTGTTTTTCAAATCTAGATTTTTAAAAATTGTATTTAGTAATATATAATTATGTGTATACTTTTAAATAAAACACTAAAATTAAATCTGATTAATTTATATGTTAATATTTTAATAACTACTTGATTTTATGTTTTCTTTATCTGAGGCTGCAACTAACTCACTAATCCTGCAAACACACACATGCTTAACTACTGTACTTGTGTAATTGGTTTCAAGGACTTCAGTAGGATTACTCATGAATAAAGAATAATGCATGCTTGTGTACAAGATTGAGGCCCAAGAATATATTAGTAAGGGGCATTTTAGGCAGCTTATACAAACTATAGGAAAACTAATCAGATATAAAGAGCCTAGCGTAATTGGTATACTCTACCCAGGTGAGGAAGAAACACCCACTGCTACTATTGCACATATGATCAGAACACTAGTGACAGAGTGTTCTCTCTAATAAAACATGCTCACAGTTTAACTTTGCTTTCAGTATAAGTAAGGAGTATCTGAAATACAGTACTTCTTATCGTGAACGCTTTGTTTTAGCAGATGGTGGTGATGTACAGTCCATCCTTTCTTCAACCTGACTTAAGAGCATTGGGTTCAATATGGATAAGCTAATTCCTTTTGGTGTTTTTTTCTTTAAATAAAGCTTTCAGTTTATAACTAAGTAGCTGTATTTTACAAGACAAAACTAAACAATCCACTTGTATTATATGTCTTATTATGCACTTAAAAATAAACTGCTTTTCAGAATAGACAAAACTATTTCTCAGCACCTCAGTGCTCCTAGTCTGGTAACTTTGTGGAAACTGTGATGTCTAGAACAGACTCATAACCATGGAGTGCAGATGAATCTGCCCCCAAAATAACAAGTTTAATGAAAAGCTCTATTGTCCATGCAACGACTGAAGAAAAATCACTAAAAGGGAGGTTGAGGCTGTCATAAAATAAGAATCCCCCTGGTGAATCAGACTCAGTGGAAACTATGCAGAGTGAAGCATGCTATTTGTGTATTGCTCTCCAAGATCACTGTAAACTTTTTTATTAGTAAGTTTCTGAGATTCTTCAAGTGATCATTATTTGCTTTTGATAATGTTGTCAGCATTAGCCATAATGATATTAATGGTTCCAGAGATCAGAAAGATAGCTGCGTTAGAAACTAATGGATGCTATATTATTGTTCCTTATTTCATTAGAGTTGTAGAAAATGACGTGTTATATTAAAGTATAATTTGAAATGTATTCTCAAAGAAGATATGTAACATTTTCACTAAACTCATAATTAATTGACTGAGTGTAACCAATGAGTATTACTATGACATTTACATAACCTAATGACATTGTAAGGTGGAAGCTGAAATGTTGAACATGTTAAATAAACATGGTAATTTTTTTTTAGTGGGTGCTGATAATGGATCATTGAGGTGGGGGGGAGGGTGTTTCTGAATTATCACCATATGGAACTTGTAATTGTTCTTGAGCAATTAAGCTGGTGAGATCTTGAGATCCAAGTAGCAGGTACATTCAAATTATTGTAACATACAAATAAAATCTCAGTGGGTTAGCAGATATTATTGATAAGTCAAATACTATTAGTAAGGATATTTTAAAGAGAGAGCCAAGAGCTAAAAGTTTCTAAAATATTTCCAGATTTTTCTTTTACCAGTTATAGTTCAAAATTCTTTGTAATCAGTTCATGCAAACCAAAAACATATTTGGTATAAGTGTGACTGTGTGTTGTACGCACAATATTACAGCATGCAATATATTCTGAGGTGTACCTGCTTTGCTATATTTATGATTTTTGTATGTGCTAGATTATATAAACATTTCCCTAATAAAATATGAATTCATAAAAATTGCTACTAATCATTTTTTGTGTGGTTGCTCATATTGTTTCTGAAAATTTGCTCTATGAACTCCAGTTAGTTTGACATAGCTATGAAATATCAAAATGAAGAGTATTGGATTTGGTTGTGTCACAGGATTAGTGGAAGACTCACTGTGTGTTACTTTTCTGAGTTATGACAAAATATCTGATTGCATATATTATTTGTGAGCCCAGTGTCCTGATCATTCATGCCAGTCTAGCCCCACAAGTGGGCTGAATTTCTTCAAACCTATTTAAAGTAAGTGGTAGAATCTCAAAGTGAAAGCCCCTTTTCTAGACTTCCATCCATTTGTTTCTTGTGAATGACCTAGGTGTAGATATATCTGTCTGCTATGAAAATCATCTATATGTACCAGTCTCATAAAGGTCAAACTGAAGTCTACTAACAGGGATTACTTAATTATGTAGACCCTTCTTTGGTGAGTAAGAGAGTCATTGTAAATCTGTGTGTTTGTGTGTGTGTTATAGAAGGGGGAAATGAGGCCAGGGTGGCTGCCATGAGTACAATATAAGTACATATATTTTGCCTAATTAGAGTTCATTTCTTTTCTTTGTCACAGTTTTGCATCTCTGATTGTCTATCTTGCTTTTGCTTTGTGGAAATGAAGAAAATGATTACAAGCTTCCTATTGCTATTTGGACAAACTCTACTTTTCAGTGCCTCTGCCAGGGAGCAACATCTTTCAGCAGCATTTTCAAGCCAAAGAAATGATGCTAACCCCCGAGGTGTTTTACTTGGTGAGTTGTAATAAGACTCCTTCATACAAAAACTGTAAATGCATGGTTTAGTGCCCAGGTGCTGGCTGAGATAATTAGAGTAAAGGGGAATCTGTCATCTGCAGTGGGGAATGAGAGAGATTTAGACTTTTGAGTTTAGCATTGGGAGAAGGTGTTTGCTTTCAATTTGCTATTCCTATGTAATTTATTTCTAACTGGTGTGTGTCTTCTCCAAATAAATGTGTGGTATGGGATTAGAGTATTGGAGAAAGACTCTATCTTACCTGTTTAGAGAAAGGTTGTTTACATGAGGTCCTTTCACAGCCGCCTTACCACTGCACTTTTTACCAAGTTCCAGCTGTGCATGTGCGTGTGTTGGGATGAGGGAATTTGTACCAAATTTAATCAACAGCTGGTGAACATGAATTTATTAGTATCCTATTTAGATGACTCAGATATAATGCCTTCATTTTCTTCATGTTGATTTTCTTCAAATGGGTAAAGATTTCCCCTGCTGTGCTGAGAAGCTGTGGAGGAGACTGAGATTTAGCTGGTGGCTGGAATATATAGAGCTGTCTAGTACATCTTCACTGATCATGGATCCCACTTCATAAGTCACTGTTCTGATCAGCTTTTCCATCTATTGGCAGTTGTGAGTTAGTCAGGACAGTGTTCCACTACTCATGTTCTAACTTAACTGAGTGGATGAATTGAAAATATGGCATATTAGAAAGCCAGCGGGATTGACTTCAAAATCAAGGTTACATTTTATTCTCTCTTAAAATGGGATTAAAATTCTTGTGATTTATTAGTGAATGTAGACTCCAGATTTGGTACAATAATTCTTCAGTGGACAACTAATTTTTCTATATGATTTTTCAGTATTTTCTTTTTCAAAAGAAATATTTAAAACTGTGTTTGGAAATTTTGCCCATTTTTTCCCTCACATTTCTTTTGCATTTCATTAATAACATCTTTGCAAACTCCACTGCCACCTTCCATGATGATATCATGGTTATAGATAGGTCACTTCCAAAACTTCAGATTTAAACACAAATTTATTCCATTAATTCATGGTAACCTGACTAATTTTTATTAAATTTAGCTGGTGGAATTATTCAGTTCTACTGGCTACTTAGTGGGGTTTTTTGTTTTGTTTTTGTTTTTTAATGTTTCCAGCCTGTTTTTGCATTGGATAGCCTTGAGCTTCAAACTAAATCCCTAACAAATTTATTTAATGCATGAACTTTCATTAGAGAAAATCCCACTTTGTCAGATTCTTGAAGATGGAGAATTTACAGATTGGGAGGAAAAATAAATGCAGGGGAAGTGTAAGTCACAGGATCAGGTCACTATTACAGCAGATCAAAGCAGCTGTTTAAATTCAAACAGTGTGTACAACGTATTAGAAGGTGGAAAGGTAGAGATAAGGGAAAGTCACTTATTGTAATGAGAAACCCAGTTCAAATCTCTGTTCAGGCCTATCGTAATGTTATCAAAATTTGCATATGAATATCATTACCTTAGACTTGAACAGAGATTTGAACTGCCTTTCTGATTACAATAAGTGACTTTCCCCTATCTCTACCTTCCCACCTTCTAATATGTTGTTCCACCCTGTTTAAATCTAAACAACTGCTTAGATTTGCTGAAATAATCTGACCTGATTCTATGACTTGCATTTCCTTGCATGCATTTTTCCTCCCATTCTGTAACTTTTCCACCTTCAAGCATCTGATTAAGTGGGATTTTTCTCCCACAAAAGCTTATGCATTAAATAAATTTGTAGTCTTTAAAAGTGCCACAGGACTCCTTGTTTATTTTTGCGGTTCTAGACTAATATGGCTACCCCTCTGGAATTTGTCAACCTAAATCCCTAATTACCTGCAACACACACACACACACACATTCCCATTTATCCCCCCTAGGTCCACCATGTAACATGACCATAATAAACCAAGGGGATGTGAGTGGACATATAGAAGTGTTCAGAAACATGAAGAAGAAGTGGGTGTTGAGTTTGGTTGTGAGGTTAGAAAACCAGAAGAGAAAGGAGCACCTGCATTTGGTCAGTGTGGAGATGTTCTCTAATGAGCCACCTGGGGTTGTGGACTACAAATACATCTTTTGTTGGGGCTATTTCTTGTTAGCCCTGATATATGCATTCCAAAATACATCTAATTTATGAACACTAAAGAAACACCCTTTATTTTATACAGGGCTTTTTAAAAATCTAGATAGATGGGTCACAGAACTATTAAACTCTAAGTGGGGGGATTCAATTAATTGTAATGTGATGCAGGTACAAAAGGGTCTGATTCCAAGTTGTCATGTATATTCATGGGCTAGGTCACAGAATGTCTTGCATTTCTTCCATTAATGAAAGTCTTGTAAAAATTCTCTCCATGCGGGCTGCCAGAACTTGCACATGCCATAGTGAACCAGAAGTTCCTGAAGAAGTAAAGCCTGTAAAATTGCTCTGATATTTGAAAGGAGGAAGAAATTAATTTACTTAAATAATTTGATTTGTGTAAATTACTTATTCTCACAATAAGTGCTTTTATAGGAATTAAAATATACAAAAAAAATTAAAACCATAATAAAATGAGAAAATCTTTGGATTATTAGTGCATTAGTAGAACATAGGTTTCTGTCTTCCTGAAGAGGTTGTTGGTTTATTTATTGAAGGATTAAGCTCTTTTAGGCAAACTTTAGTGGAAACATTAGCTGTTATTAAAATTTGCTATTTTATCTTTCTGACTTTAGAGAAAATTGTGCTTGGGAGTCTCGCTCAGTAAAAATGTTTGGCTGGGTTTTTAATCTCTGTTGTTCCTCATCCCTGCCATTTTGATAGGTTGATAAATATCTAGACTTAGTGAAAAACAGTAAATTAGAAATGTTATAATAGGACAAGGCTTGTAACTGCTTAAGGCAAGAACTTTCTTCAGATGATCCAGGATACTTTGTTAGATCTATTAGAGGAAATGAGTTTAAGGAGGCTTACAGAAGGAATGACCCATGATGTTTAACTTCTTTTTTTGGTTTACCCCAGTCTTTCTCCTACATGTCAGAACATGTTGTTGGGTTTGTGGTGTTTTTGGTTTTATTTTTTGTAACTGCTTACTTTGCTTGGCTTTTTAAATTATCATTATTTTGCATTTGTGAAATACCACAAAATAAAATGGAAAAAATGTGCAAAATGACATAAAATGAAAAACTCATCCCTCAGCAGAAGTTTCTATTGTTCCTGTACTGTACTGTGGGACCAGACCTGACTCCCAGCTCCCTCATCGCGACCTGGTATGTGGGGTTACAATGCTGCTCAGGTTTGGCTTGACAGGACTCAATTCTCTTGTGAGCCTCCCATCCCCATGACTGTAGGATTAGTAGGGGGCTGAGGTTCAGTGGGAGAGGGAACATATATAAGCGTGATGGGGTATTGAGGAGTGAGGTTCAGTGAAAGAGGGGAAACACATTTTGGGGCAGTGGTTTGTGCAGATCTGTAACATCTCTTGAAGTCTAGTAGTGCCTGGCATTCCATTTCAACTGGATATTTTATCCTGTTTAAATCCAGGAATTGGATTGGATATATAAAATACCCATTTCTCAGATCTTAATAGCTAAGATCTCACTCAATAGAGTACCATGCTCATAAGCCCAGTTAAATCAGGCAAGAACTCACACCAGTCACAGTTTCACTGGCTGATCTCAGCACTCTCTCACACACACACAGAAGAGAGCCTCACAACAGGAGTAAAGGCTTCTCCTGGACATCTCTCTGTAACAGGGGGTAGCATATGCCAACCACCCAGTCTGTCTATCACTCACAAGCAAAACCTCATAACAAATAAGAGTCACATCCCAGTTGTGCTCTAGCTTCTGCAACACACAGTTTCTCTCTATGTGTATCACAGAGATAGGGTCTTCAAATTCACAAAGAATCATCTCTTTGTTCTCCCTTCACCTGCCTCATATTAGTCACATAACCAAAAATTCCAACAGCCCTCTTAATTTCCGCTATGGCACCAACAGGAGACACATCACTAATCAAAATGGTCCTAAGTGTGGTCCAGTGTGGATGCTCTAGGTCGACTTTGTAAGTTCCCCTTTAAGTCAACTTTAATTTTAAGTGTAGACACACTAAGTCGACTTAAAAATACAAGTGTAGACATAGCCTATGTGTTTGTATTCCAAACATGTTCTCTTGGGTGACTCCCCAAGACAGCTTTGCATCAAGGTAGCCAGACTGCTTGTCCTTAATGGGTCATCAGTCAGTGATCCCCTCCTGGAGATGTTTCAGACAGCACTGAGGCAATGGCTGCCCCATGATTCAGCAAGTCGTGTAAGGACATGTGATCTAACCCTCGACCTTTTGCCAGTAATTTTCCAACCATTGGGCTGAAAGTATAAAAGGAGACTGTGATGTAACTTCTTTGTTTTCAATCCTACTCCTCACCCCTGGATTGTGATTTTTCTAACAAAAGGAAGCTTGCAGCAAAGGACTGATGACCCCCCAATCCATTTGGGGCACATTTATTATCACTGCTATGAACCTGGTCTACAGACTCTGAAATCACTTATAATGTATATGATTTTTAACATTTAATAACTCTCTTCTTTTCTTTTCTTATTAATGAATCTTTAGTTATAGTTTTACTAAAGGACTTGGCTACAGCGTGGTATTTGGTAAGATCTAAAGTGTGTGTGTGTATATATATGTGGGGCTGGCTCTCCCTGGGCCAAACTAGTAAGTCGAGTTAGTAAGGTCCACTTTAAGTCGACTTAGGAGTCCTGTGTGGACTCTCTAAGTTGACTTAATAAGGTTGACTTAAAGTCGACTTTTTAAAGTCGACTTATTTAAGTTGACCTAAATTCCCCAATGTAGACATAGCCAAGGTGAGGTATGATCCCAGGTAATAAGTGGGGCAGCACCAAAACTGAGAGAATTGGTTCTCTGCCTGGAAGCTTGGCTGGAAAAGATTTCTGGGATCTTTGTATCACATGAGCTCTGGATCAATCAATGTTTTAGAAAAATATGAGCAAGTATTTTAGAGAGGAGTTGAGAGAACTCTGGAATCTCAGGGTGAAAATACATGTTGATCCCACTGCATGCCCTCAATTTTGCAAAGTCTGCCCTGTTTCTTATGCTCTACAAGCCAGGGAAGAAGAGGGACTTGGTGTTTTAGAGATACAAGGATTACCTGACCAGTGAAGTTCTCTGAATGGGCTGTTCTGGTAGTGCCAGTAATAAAAACTGGTGGCTCCATATGTCTGCATAACTGTGATTACAAACAAACTGCATAGCAGGCTACCGGCTGGGAGCAGCACTATCCTTTCTTCATATAGAAGAGCTTTACCAAGCTAGATACATTGCATGCTTACCCACAGTCCTGGATGAAGATTCTGAGGATGTAGCCATTGTCAATACACATAAAGCAACACTATCGGTATACTCATTTAGCATTCAGGACCTCTGTGCTGTCTTCCAAAAGGTGACGTAAAGTTTATTGGCTGGATGCTCCATGTCATGGTATATCCAGATGACGCTATCATGACAGGACAGACATAAGTGAAGCATCCATGGAACCTAAGTGAAGACTTACAAAGGTTAAGGGAAGCTGGGTTGCAACTCAAGCGATCACCTTCAGGGAAACCAAAGAGCTTCGAAAGTCAGCCAAACTCCTGGTGCTTTTTTAACCCAACCATACCTGTTATTTACCCACTACAATTCACCCTATGGTATGGGTGCAGTCCTTTTGCATTGAATGGAAGATGAGACTGATAGGCCAGTCTTCTGTGCTTCATGCTCCTTATCATTGCCATGACAACAGTATTCCCACTGAGGTAAGAAAAGATTGGCCATTGTCTTTGCTGTCAGGAAGTCCCATCAATATCTATATGGGCAACAATTACCTATAATAACTGATCGTAAGCCACTTTTAGAACTTATGAGGGAAGCCAAAGCTATTCCTCTTTTGGTTTCTGCATGCCTGCAATATTGAGCATTATTGCTAACAGCCTACCAGTATCAGCTGATCTATAAGCCTGGTCTGGCAACTGCCACTGTGGATGGCCTCATTTGGCTGCCAGTGGGAAGACCACCAGAAGACACTCCTGTACCTCAAGAAGTGGTGCTAGCTTTAGCCAGAGTAGAAGATGCTCCAGTAACAACTAAGAAGATCACCCGGTGATCCATAGATCAGACTAAAGATCAACTACGCTGGTCCCTGCCTTGGGTCAACATTCCTTGTTGTGGTGCATGCACATTTTAAGTCCAGAAGTCATTCTGGTCAGAGTAGCTACCTTTTCTGTAACTACTGAAGAGCTGCTGCTACTTCTTCTTCTTCTTCTTCTTCTTCTTCTTCTTTTTTTTAAGTGTACATGGACTGCCTGAGATCATGGTCTCTGACAGCATTAGTGTCTTTATCAGTGAGGAATTTGGGCCCTTCTTGACAGCTAATGGGAGCAAACATATATCATCTGCTCCCCACCACCCATCTACAAATGGGCTGGTAGAGCAGATTGTTCAGTCCTTCAGAAAAGGACTTAGAGAAGTTATTAAGGGGTTACTGCAGACCAGGCTGTCTTGGTTCTTGTACAATTATAGAACAACCCCTCATGCTACAATGGTGGGGGGTATTGCGTGTGGACCTACAGATGAGGTGACTGATACATACCCACTGGTGTCTCTTGAAGCCTTGGGAAAATAAATGTCTCAGTGTCGAGAAACTAAGAAAAACAATCATGATCATCAACAGAGCACTGGCTTTTTGTCTCCTCAAGTACTTTTTTGAGTTTGTAGTTTTGTGGGAATGCCCAAGTGACTACTTGGAATAATCATAAAATGTACAGGCCTGCTTTCCTATCCGGTTGCAGTGGAAGGTTCCCTCATGACACAGCATACAGATCATCTGCTTGCCCCAGAAGAAAGTCAGGTCCAATTCAAAGGACTCACCATCTTCACCCACTGGTGGTGGATCACTGGATGCTGTGATTCATCCAAGTTCAAAGTTGTGGGAAGTAGATAGAGTCGGACCTCTTGAGGGACTCTCAATCTCTTAGAACTGGGGTGCCTGTGGAATTTCCTCCTCCCATGTATAGGCTGGGAACATCTACTCCAGTATGCTGCTTCTTCACAAGACAACAAACCCTGTCCACTTGAATCTGTGGACAGTGTGTTTGGGTTCGGAGTGCTTGGGGAAGAATAATTCCCTTTTCTCCACACATGCAGGGCTCAATCAAGATCCCAGGGAGCTGGAGACTGCCTACTCTTGTGGCCTCCCCACCCACCACAGTGGAACCCAGCCTGGGGGCAGCTCAGCCTAGCTTGCGTTGGAGGGTGGTGTTTGGGGTCTGCAGCCCGGCCGACACTGGTGGGGTTATGGGGTTGAGAGGGATCCAGAGTTGTTCCAGCCTGTCTGGTCCTGCGGGGCAGATCAAGGGCTCACGGTCCAGCCAGCACTGAGGGGGGCCTGAGGCTCAGCCAGCTCTGTGGTGGGTGGAGGAGCCATGGCCCACCCCTGGGCTGACTGGTCTGGAGCAGACCAACCAGCCCGTGGATGGGGCAGGCAGGCTGATGGTGAGAGGTGGCAGCACACCATTCAGGCTGGCCAGGGCCAGATTTTTGCAGGGAGATGGGCCCCCCTTTAGGCTGGGGTCTGGCACTCCACCTTAAGCCCCTGCCTTAATCCAGCCCTGCACATGAGATCAGGTAGTCTTCCATGCCTCTCTACTTACAGTTTCAGTTGTTACACTGAGCTGTTGATTTTCCTATCAAGGAACTTTTATTGAACTTGAAGGAGGAGGAAAGCTGTTATCTTGGGAGTTCAGGAGAGTTATTTTAGGATAGTCCATAAACATGTATTCAGGGGTGGGGAGTTTGGCCTGATATCTGGAGATCATTTTGTAAATTAATAAGCAGTTGTAGGGGAGAGCTGATCTGGTGTGTCTGTTTGTGCTCCTATATACCCTATTTCCAGAGGGGTAGCCATGTTAGTCTGTAATACAGCAAAAACCAACGAGAGTCCTGTGGCACCTTATAGACGAACAGATTTTCTTCGGCATAAGCTTTCGTGGACTGACGAAGTGGGTTATAGTCCACGAAAGCTTATGCCGAAGAAAATCTGTTCATCTATAAGGTGCCACAGCACACTCATTGTTTTTTGCTGTACATACCCTATGTGGCTGTAACAGGCACCTACAGTGCCATTGGTACTGATGAAGGCAGCTGCAACGCGATCTTTAAAGTAGCTGGGAGTCAGCCCAGAAAGAACTTCAATAGCTAGTGTAATATTGTTTTTAGGAAACTCACTGAACTAGATTATTTATAATACACTTTATGGAAGCAGATCTTCCTCTACAATTCAAGGAGCAAAATGTCCCATCAGAATACATTAGCTAGTTCATTTCATTTATTGCAAAGGCAAAGCACAATATAACCAATATACAATATTGGACTTCAGCAACGAGCTTGAGAGGACAGCTATATAAATACTCAAATGTTCTTATCTTTTATTCTACAAAACAACAAATTGATATTTTTTTTCAGAAAAATCAGTTTGTTTTCTGAACAGATCTCTGCTCTAGTAAAGCCTGCATGTATTTCATGTGCCACAAACATATCTGTTTCTGGGAGCTATAGTCTGAATGCATTTGGGTAATTGAATGAGCGTTACAATGGCATGTCAGATAATGACAATCATTCTGTTTCTTAGGAATATAAGTTTTATATCTACCAGGTTCTGAAAGTATGTACACAGGGGAAACATTAATGTAGGGAACATTTCTTCCAGTGGCATTTGTAGCATTAAAACGTAAACTGCTAGATGAATCTGCATGGAACTAAAATACAAGAGACAGGGAGAGAGCGAAAGAGAGAGAGAGGCTATGTCCAGTAAAAACTGCTGTTAATCAAATCTGCATGTCTATTGAATTATATTTTGCAGCTAAAGACATAATGGCTATGTCTACACTGGCAAATTACTTCGAATTAAGGAGGCTTAATTCGAACTAACTAAAGCCATGGCTACACTAGGCTTTAAGTTAGTTCGAATTAAGGGCTTCCTTAATTTGAATTAATAAGTTCGAATAGGGTATTCAAACTAAAGGGTTAATTTGAACTAACTAGTTCGAATTAACTAATGTGGCCATGTTAATTCGAACTAATTTCTTACTTCAAATTAGCCGGCCATTGAAATGAATGGGGATCGCTAATTCAAACTAAGCAAGTGCTTGCTTAGTTCAAACTAACATTCCAGTGTGGCTATGCTAGTTCAAATTAAGCTAATTCAAACTAACTAAAATTAGTTCAAATTAGTTAGTTCAAACTAACTAATTTGAACTAATTTTAGCAAGTGTAGTCATAGCCAATGATTTTTCCCTTGGTTATACACGATTCTCTTAATAGCATGAATGGAAGTAATACAATGCATGTGGAGTGCTGACTACATTTGTGATTCATTCACTCTAGACAGTCAAGCAACACAGCATTATTCTAAAAATATGTTATACCATCTAGTTTTTACCCTTGTGTGTGAAATTTTTTGCTGACAAAAATATTAGACAAGTACTCCTGGATTAAATTAGTCTATGCACCGGCAGCAGGACGGAATGGGCAATGATAGGGAAGTTTTCCATATTGCCCTGTCATTGTGACACCTCTTTGCTGGAGTGGGTGGGTGAGGTCTTGAGGCCTGCATTTTGCAGGAGGTCAGACTAGATGATCGTACTGGTCCCTTCTGACCTTAACGTCTATGAGACATGTAGGCACCAGCTCTAGGAGTTAGAGGGCAGTTCAGTCTGTATTCCTGTTCAATCCTTGTTGTTTCTGCTGAGACTGCTAACAAGGTTGTCAATTAGTGCCAGTTGTGGTGGTACTGTGGTCCAGTTATCTGCTTGGTGAGACAAGCAAACACTGTTAACATGGAACATTGAATATTATCAGCTGGTAATAGCCTTCGATCACTCCTTACCCAGCTGGATTTAAAAAAGTGATTTAGAAATGCTGTCCTTTATCCAAACTGTCACTTCCAATTAACAAGTCCTGTTCTCTCTGACTTTCACCTTTTTGTTTGCCTGTGATGGTTTTGTGTTCTATGTAGAAATGGTCCTACATCTCAAAGCTCTGATCTGAATCCCCAAAAGATTGAGATAAAGAGGTTTTTTTAGATCTGAGATTCTGATCTGCCTGGACAATCTGTAGTCACATTCAACATTAACATAGTTTAAAAATTGTTGTGTTTCAATTTTACCGCTGACTTTTAACTCATGTATCCAACGTTACTGGCCTCTTCCCAGCAGTTAGTGACCAATACAGTAATCCCTCTGACTCTGGGAAGGCAATGTTCTGGTAGTGATACAGAAAAAACATATTCCTGTCCATTTTTTTTCCTGAAAGCTGTTCTAATTCTGTCTGTAATGTTTCTCTGATACATGGGTATTTCTCTAGCTATCTTTATTTAAACAGAGATTGTACTTCATTAAGGGAACATTTATTTTTAGATACAATACTTTAAATCAAACTGCAAAAACTTTTTATTCTTTTTAAATTGTACATTCACTACTTGAAACTGATGGTTTGGAAAAAAAAAAAAAAAAAAAACCATCACCAAACTACTGTTGTGTACTATATCTGTTAGGAACCCAGTCTGCTTTGAAAATGAGTCATACTGTAAAATTAAGAACTCCACTCTGTCTCTCTCTGTATATTTATACAGAGCACTAAACCTGCTATGCATGTTTTCCCTTGAGAGGAAGGTAGGCCAAAAAAAACCCATGAAACATCCAAAAATGTAGTATTCCTGGCTCCAGTGTGAGGACTTCAATTTACCAATTAAAAGAAACTGCAGATATGCAAAATCATTGTGAAAATACTGTGAGTAGCATTTTTCCCCCTTCACTTTACAAGAAAAGGTAAGTAAGCAGTAAAGGGGGCTCTGGTGGGCAAAGAGTGGAGAAAACTACTTTGAAAGCTTTGGGTCCTTGAGTATTGATTTAGCTATTGATGAAGTAGTGGTACAAATGTAATGTCCCAGCTGGTATGATGTAGCATTCACTTCATTTATTTGCACACTGTTTGGCACTAGCTCATGATATTGTTTCCAAAGGAATTTATGGCAACCAGAAAAGACAACTCCTGAAATGTGAGAATGTGTTCATTCTGGATAAAAGTAACTTGTTGCAAATCACTCCTTTAAAGATTAATGTTGAGATGACCAAGAGCTTACATAGGATACTTTCATTTGTATACAGAGTCAGCTATTCACATTTTAAAAAAAGATTGCCAGGTAGCTTTTAAAAATTTTTAATATGATATCCTGAAAGGAGAACAGTACAAACTCATTAAATTTATATTGTTTTTCATTGATTTTTCCATACAAATCCTGCAAAAACTATATACTTTTTAAACCTAGCCCTTCTCAGCTACAATTATTTCCATCTCCCCAGTATGATGGCATAGGAAGGTTGAGAAGTAGGCCACATAGATGTTTCAGACCTATGAGAAGAAAGAAATTATGAATTCTCCTATGCACACTCACATACACTATTTTATGTTTATATTTTTGTTATGATTTGTTTCAATAGGTGGAGTAGGAGGAGGAAACAAAGAGGGGAAAATACCCCAAACTGTCCATAGTGTTACTTGTAAACCAGTCCCTAATTGTGGTCCTGAACAATAGCACGTCCCTGTGGTTGCTGAGGAAAGGGATCCTTAGTTCCTACATGTATCATCTGTTCTCAGCTAGGAGCACAAGTGACACTTCTACCCAGCTGAGAGCAGCTGAAACAAGGGAGGACAACTGAGGTACTCTAGGTTCTTGGAATCTGTCCCTATGATCCAAATAGATTATAAGAGGCATGCTTCATGCCAAACACAACTCCAGTACTGAGTATGGAATTAAAGTAGTATATTAACTCATTTGTTTCTTTGGTGGTCTGTGAGGTCCTTTAATAGGGATTAATAGGGGAAAAGCAGGAGGGAGGGGAACAATGTAATGATCTTCTGCAGTGATTTGGTAATTGTGCATTTGTGTATGGAATGAATGAAAGAGTCTGTGGGCAGGATCTCTGCTGGAACATGATGGAAAGTTTTTTGTTGCAGAGGGAGTGAAAAGTGACTGAAGGCTGTAAAATATTAAAGGACTCTTTTCTGCCTGTCATCATGCTGAAGAACTTTACTACAATAAGGAATGGAGGGAAAGATTGAGAGGGGAGGAAGAAGAGGGAAAGAAATGAAGGTTGGGGTAAAGCTGTGCAAAATATTCAGTTGAAACTGAAAAGCACTCAGAATTATTAACATGTATTTATTTTTTGTAAGGCCTACCATGTTTTGTGGTTATTTTCCAAACAGAAAAGACGGCACAGTAACTGAAGAAGGTTGCAATGTAGATTCAAGTTTGATGTGCCTTTGCAAAGCTTTTGCAGTTCCCTAGAGTTATTTATTTGTACCTACGTTCTATCTAAACATTTTTGGCAAGCATTTTGTGTTATGAATATGTGTGAATAGTGTGAGGCTCTCCTCGCCAATGAATTTCAGGTTTGAGTATTGTTTATTAGGGAAAAATCGTATTTATCTGCTTTTATGGCCAGTAGGCCAGGTCTACTGCTGACAAACCAAGAAATCCTATGCAGATATCCTTTGTCTGTTTTCATAGCAAAAGAAAATTAGAACTCAAACCTTTGTGAATATCAGGGCCTAAGAACTATTTTTGGCACACAACGTATTCATGAACCCATTATGAAATAAGGTTGGTAAGATTTACATTATTCTACAAAGGAGATGGTAGGAAGAAGAGGAAAAGATTGAGAGGGAGGGAGAAGAAATTTTATCTTGCCTCAGCATGGGGAAATGGACTCGATAACCTCTTGAAGTCACTTCCAGCCCTGAATTTCTATGATTCTATTAAATACAAACAAACAAACAAAAAAACAAGGCAATGAGATGTGAGAAACTAGAGAAAGAGGTATGATTTGTAGTGAACTAGCTGAGAGTGTAGAGCAGTGAGAGATTGAGAGAAGAGGAAGAAACTGAAGAAGTAGAGAAGGACTCAAGACAAAAGAGAATAATTTTCTTTTCTTTCCCTTTTGTTTAAACCTGTGTGAGGAATTTTTGTCTGCTACCTAAATAAAGGTAAAATGTAAAAATCTTGTTGTTGCTGGCAATATCATTCACTTTGTAACCTATCCTTATATCTGAAGAATTTTTCTTGTGCTGTTTTGGAGTGCGTTAAGAGACATATTACATTGAATCTTAAAGTTGTCATTTTTGCATTACCTTTTTAGGCAATCATTTTTCTGTAATCTCACCCTTTCTTAAGTAAGTAAGATACCTCTTCCTCTTTGTTTTTTGCTTACACTGTTTGTTTTATAGTATAATAAAAACTTTCCTGGTGCTGGTATAAGTTTGTTGTAAATGGCTTTGAAAATTACCATACATATCAATTTCACTTCAGTATTTACTAAATTGCATTAGTCTTTTGTTGCTTTATACTATATTTATACAATAATTCCTTCTTATAACAATCATTCATTCTGACTTGCTAGGAAAGATTAACGTAACATAAGAATGGCCACATTAGGTGAAATTAATGGTCCAGGAGCTTTGCTAAGTATGAAAAAGACTTGAGACACAGGCTTCTAGGCCCAAACCCATCCAGCCCCCTTTATTCTGCCTCAGCTGGCCCCACCCTCCCCCCCCCCCCATTACCCCACTTCATCCGGCATCACCACCCCATGTCCCACAGGCCCCGCCTATCTCACCTCGCACCTGGCTGGGCACCTGAGCCACTTCCCTGGGTACCCAGCACCCGGGCCACCTCCCTCTCTTCCTGACAATGAGATCTGTTAACCTGTCTCCTAAGGGCATTAGTGGAAGTCCCACTGCTTAGCAAATTAGTAAATATACATTAAATGTCAGTGTTGCCAACTCTTGCAATTTAATAATATGGTTTCAGCCCTGACTGGAGCCAGTCTCCCCAGAAACTTCAGTGCTCATGGATTTCACCTGCCCAGGAGAAACCTTCCGCTGATTTAGTTAGGATATGAAGATCCCTGGGATGTAGCATATAGGTTGTAACCATCTGATTTATTTTTCTCCAAAATGCCATATTTGGGCAAAGTCCTTGGGCTTTAGATCGGGGAGATCCTTTAGCAAGCCCTTCATTTCTTCTGTGCTGGGAGGAGTGTACTTATTAGTGTTGAGCTGTTGCCATCGCCTGGTCCCATGGTTACTAGGAGCTAAGCCAGAGGAGCACTGACATTAGAATCTGGGTTAAAGGGAGGAAGGAGGGGGCCAATTATCCTGATTTAACTCCATGTGTGCCAGTTTCCATTTTTTGATTTGTTTTCTAAGGTATTTCCAATTAATTTCACTTTGGTTATTTTCATTGTCTGAACTAGCACTGGTGGAATCTCCCTTTTGTTGTAGAATGACAGCAATCGGCATGTGGAGGAGTTGCATTCTTTTATTTTACCTTTTAGAGCATTGGTCTCTGCTTGGAGCTCACTTAATTTATGATTCAGATTTGCTTTTTGGTTCAGCTCTGATTAAAAGCCTTTTGAAGTTCCTCTCACTCCTTTGTCTTTTTCTCATATTCACAGTAAAGTATTACAACTCTTTTCTCCAGTTTCCCTTTTGTCTGACTAGACCACCACCACAAGCTATCTTTTACACTCATGCCACCATTCCATCCATCTTTTATCATAGCCTTTTGACCCTTCTCATGTTTTCCTTTTAAGAACTCAATGACTCTCCCTCCCTTTGAGGGTATCATTGAGGCAATGTGGGGCAAATCATACAACATTGTCACCCAGCTTCCTGACACCCACCTAAATGGCATTTCAGGGGAACCAGCCAAGCACATCCTCGTACCTGGCACTACTGAAGAACACTCTGCTACTCAGTACTTGGTGTTGTAGACTCTGCCTGTCGCAGTCCCCGCAACCCAAAAAGATAGCCAAAACTACAATCTCTAAAATCCTAAAAGCACAATCCTCTTCAGTCCTCTTATCTGTGCATCTTATGTGTGGTTCATATTTTTTTTAAAAAGTGGGGGGTGGTCGGCGAAAGGGCATCCTGGGGAATTCCAGTCCAAGGTGGTAACTGATAAGCATACAGGGTACTCACTTCCGTTCTTGGTCATGGGAGGCTCATGGTCCCCATAGCACCCTGCTCGCTGCACCGACTTGTAGAACCTGAGGCTTCTTCTCCAAAAATAAGGCAGCATAGACAACACTGAAGAGGTTTATTCACTGCACCCGGAAGGCTTACACACATCTTTGACATCATGGTGCTACCATGGTCAATGATATACACTTTCTTATCAATTAAGCAATCCATTTAAATGTCTTCTATCTATTAACTTGCAAATACAGACATTGTTCCACCTAGAGAGGGAGAACAGAAGTGATAATGACAGATACAGAACATACATGGAGAGACACTAATTACATCAAGAGAATCTATGACTAAGTTTGTGGCAGGGGTAAGGCCTGGGTGGAGAAAAGGGGTCTTTATTAATAAGAGGGTACATGCTGGACAGTGGGTGAAGAATGTGCTGTTCCCATCAAAAGGAAGAATCACTGAGTGGACATCTGGCCTTCCGAATTATCAGGAGTTCACATTTGCCATTTTCCTTAAGGCTTTGATATGCCTGTCTGTTAGTTGTGAGTTTTGGCCTGTATTGCAAATTTGCTAGCTGAAAAATACCTAGGGCCTGACAGCTACCTTCCCCACTATTCCTCTCTCCAGTGGAAGTCTCCACTCTTCATCCCTGCAACAGGAAGCCAGTGAAGGAGAAGAGGGAGTGAAGAACATTTGGAATTAACCCGCCCCCCCCCACCTTCCTCTGGGCCTAAGTAGGGAGGAAGAGGATCCTGCTGCAGCTACTACCCCAAGATGGGGAGGAGTTGAAGAGATCCCACACCTGCAAGAGGCACAGAATGGTCTTATGGGGCCAGGGCTGGGTGCAGAATCATTGTGATGCTGGAAAGTCAAAGTTGATATGGTGGCTGGGGTGTATATAATTAATTACAGGGCTGAAGGGTAGGCAGATGGGGATTATGAGAGATAGAGTTGCTTAATTAGATTTTTGGGGGTTGGGGCAAAGCTAGAATCAAGGAAATATAGGGGTGGAAGGGACCTCAAGAAATCATCTAGTCTACTCCGTCATCCTGAGGAAGGACCAAGTATACCTGTCCTAGACCATCCCTGAGATCTGTTTTTCTAACCTGTTCTTAAATACTTGCAATGACAGGGATGCCACAAGCTCTGTACCATCAGGCAGCTTTTTACACATCATCATCAAGGCGGTTCCCAAGGGATATGGCCTCCTTGTAGAGACAGATCGATCTGGGTGGTGCTCTAGTTAGGTCAGTAGAACTCTCTGACTGTATGTTCAGACTATGTCTGTCAGTGTGTCTTCAAAACTTTTGGTGCCCACTTAATCGCTAACTATATTGCAGCATGTTGTACAAATCTGTATAATTTGATATCAAGACGGTCCTTTTAATGAGAGCCAAAATCACCTTAGTCTTTACATGGGGGGGAGTTTCAAGATTGTAATAGTTACATGCACTGTGCAGGAGCGCAGAGAGTGTTTAAAATCCATCAAAATAAACCAAAACCTGTTTATTAACTTTCTTTGTGTCATGTTGTTTGAGCCAATCTCATAATTTTGGAGGATGTGACTCATGATTTTTGGATTCTTGGGGTTGACAGTACTGAAATTTGCTTTAGTCAGGAGTTGAATTAGATGATGGAACAGGTCTTTCCCATTTCTAGAGTCTGTGAATGCACTGCTGCTCATAGGAACAACTGAAGATAGCAGTGTTGGGTCTGGAGCTGTTTGCCAAAGTTATGACTTGCTTATCAGCTCCATGAATAAATGGATGAGCTCCCAAAATTAAGGAGACATGACATAGTTTACAGGACAAATGAGAAGCTAAAATTTGCAAAATCAAAGAAATGAGGAAGTGCTAAACAAAAGGTCACAAGTCTGGCAAAAGTTTAAATGTAAATGACAGAGAATTGTTCTCACACTGGTCAATCTACTGTCTCAAAAATAACATTCTTTTCCTCAGTTAAAGAGTTATATGCAATACAAGGGTTAAAGTTTTATTTTTCACTGAACTGAAGTCAGTTACATCAGTATTAGTAATGCCAAAGCTATCATATCAACCCATCAAAATAACATCTTTAAGTAATCTAATTGTTGATTTTTTAAAATTCATTTGAAGACAAAAATTTAAATCTACAAAGAAACTATTGTCTTATTTTCAAGTACCAGATATTACTATAGATAAGAATTTTACTGATGAAAATAATACAGAAATGTATTGAATCCCTCATGGAATCTATACCCTAAGTATCAATCCATTCAAGGCTGTGAAATTTCAATAGCACAGGCCAGTACTGTTGTGCAGATACAACTGCCCAAGCTTCTCTACATAGAGACCTGCATCTAAACCCCCAGTGAAGAATTAACTTATTCCATTTTTGGATCCAACAGGAACCATAATTAAGAGGTGATTCCAAATCCTTAGATTTAAATTGAAAATCCCCTCTGAAACTCAAAGGGAGTCAGGTATGAGATTCCAGTTTTGACCTATCAGGTGGCAAAATAGTTTTGATGCCATCTTTCCAAGGAAGCAGACTTAGCCCTTCAATAGTTGGTTTTCTTGCCTTTTGCTCCCATTCCTGTAAATTATCCCACATTGTACCTGTATGGTGTTGCAGTATAATTATAAGACAGTGTTTTCATTTTGCTTTAATAAAAAAAATACAATAATTAGATACAGCAGTATGATAATGAGATGGAAAACTGGTTAATATGCCAGCAAGCCTGTATCCTATTAAAACTAGAATTCCATTTTTGCTCATTTTGGCTTATGCTCAACATCCTCTGATTTTAAAAGACTATGCAGCTCTTGCTTATTCATCGTCTTATGAATAAGGGTGTACTATAGATTCTACATGAATAAATCCATGCAGTTATTTTATGGTCAGCAAATAGCATTTCTGTTCCATGACTACAAATGTTCTTGGTTGCCTGTGAGAAGGACGCTGACTTAGTGAATGGAAACAGGCTCCTTTTCTTTCCCTTTCATTGGCAGAAACGTGTAGTTTAATATTCTTCAGCTGTTTTCACAAAAGAACTTAAATAAGGGCTTGTCTACACCCACAAGTTGCACTGGTTTAACTTTAAATTAGTTCCCTGGTGTATATAGAAGCCACTTCTCTGGCTTTGAGTCAGACAGTCCTCTTTTGGGGTGGTTTGCCCCATATCCAGTACTGGGACAAAACTGTATATGGTTTTGTCTGATATTGCATGGGGGAATATTATTTTTAAGAGTGTGCTTCCTCCCCCCTTCTCCCCCACTCCCCCAGCATGACCTTGAACACATTGTGTGTGTGTGTGAGGTCACACTGGTGGGTGTCATGCTCTTAAACATGATACCCATCATGTAGCATGACCTCATGCACCAAGTGTGTGAGGTCACAACAATGGGACATAGCAGCATGTACTTAAAGTTGGCATCCTCCATGTGGCATGACCTCACCTGCAGTGTGCATGCAAGGTCATGCCTGGGTGCACCACTTGTGTAGCATAACTTCATATACACTGTGCGGGTAAGGTGACACTGCTAGGGGCATCGTCATGCCATTCTTGAAAGTACAGGAACCTCCAGTATCCCAGGAATCTGTGACTGGCCACCCTACTTGAGCGTATACAGTATACACTTTTGATTGAGAAACTGATCACGTACTATATTTTTCATGGGACACCTGTCTCATTTGGCACACAAGACAGATGGTGCTCTGAGAATACATCAGTGCTGGCTAGCAAAGGAGGCTGTTGTCTATTCAATCCTACCCCAT
Organism: Pelusios castaneus; assembly: GCA_007922175.1. Lineage (NCBI taxonomy): Eukaryota > Metazoa > Chordata > Testudines > Pelomedusidae > Pelusios > Pelusios castaneus. The sequence continues at coordinate 4,704,517 of ML685865.1, forward strand.
TTGTTGCTGAAGTTGGAAGGTGTGTAATGAATGAGGCAGGGGATTGCAGGAAGAGAAAAGATGGTCCAAAGGTTAATGACCTTGAATTCCATCATGAAAAATGGGATTCCAATTTTCCTCTGTGATACTAGGCAAGTTGTTTAACTTTAAACAATTGGCTATAGATTCCTTATTTTCTTTGTGCACAACTTGAAACCTAAGATCTGATTGGCAGAAGTGCTGAGTATTCCCAGCTGCTGTTGAAGTCACTGAGAGCTGTGCTTTGAATGTGGACATCTAATAATGCTAAATTCTCTGAAAAATCAAACCCATTGGTTCTCAAACTGGACACACAGAACTAGCAATTTTAACCTTTAAACTCTGTCTCAGTTCCCTTTTTGTAAATAAGGATAATAATACCACCATTCATTACAGATAAAAACATAATTAATGTGTGTGAAGCAATCAGATACTATAGTGTTGAGTTCCATAGAAAAACCCATGAGGAAAATAATAATTCTGTCTTCAGAGAAGAGTTTAAATAGTGTACAGTAAATAAGTCATAAAACAACAGTTTGAATAATGAGGATGAAAAAAATATTGAATAGCTACTCCTTCAGTGAACATTGTCCATCTTGTTCACTGAATGAAGCAGGGATCAAGAGGAAAAAGTAGTATGTGACCATGTAAATAAAGAGTATATGATAAATACCTATGCTAGTTCCCTCTTCCTCCTCTTTCCCTCCTGGTGAAAAGTGCTGAAAGGTAATGGGAGTAGAGAAAGATTAAAACATTAGAGAGACACCTAAAAGAGTGAGAAATTGGGATTAGGCAGAGTGTCAAACTCATTTGCTATGGGGGGCCAGATTTGACTTAAATGTACTTCAAGGGGGTCATACATACCATAAATAGAAATACTGCAGCATTCTCATGACATCATGGAGTGCTGTGTATGAAAAACTGTGCTCCACTATCTTTCATTAGGGAGAGCGTGTGGTCTTGCGGAGCACAGTCTCGCATACCCAGCACTCTGTGATGTCGCAAGACCTGACATACTCACAGAATTGTTGAGTACTGGGTATGCAAAACCACTCTTTCTCTTTCTCTTTCTCTCAGGGAGAGAGTCTGGTCCCACATAGTGCAGTCATGGGCCAGATGGAAGAGGTTCAGGGGCCGCATTCGCCCCACGGGCCACATGTTTAATACCTCTAGATTAGAGGATGAGGGGGGAGGGGAAAAGAGGGATTATTAGGACAGGAAAGAGTGAAAAAGCCTTGAAGGTGATGGGAATGAGATGGAGAATAAGAAGGGGAAGGATGAGATTGAGGGAGAGAAGAGGGAATGGCAGGCACTACAAAAGATAGAAGAGCAGGATAGGATATACAAGAGAAGGAAAAGAAATTGCAGTCAGGGAAGAAAATGACCAGAATGTTACTAGAAAGTGCATGTGTGTGTGAAACTGGCCTCTCTCTAGATCACACCTCGTTATTGAAAAGTAACTGAATTGTAGAAAAGTAGTATTTGGTTCACAGTTGGACTTTGCTTTCCCTTGAGATACATGGTAGCTCATTGTTTTGCCAGCACAGTTGAGTTTTTGTGCCAGCCTGATCTGCTTTGTATTTTAGAATTCTAGTCCAATAGTCTTTGTGTTTTTTCCCCTCCAGAGAATGCGTGCAGCCACAAACGTCTTGATCTCATCTTCATCATCGACAGCTCTCGCAGCGTAAGCCCTTATGACTTTGAAAAAGTGAAAGAATTCATTTTAACCATCTTGCAGTTCCTAGACATCAGTCCTGACATCACCAGAGTAGGCCTCATTCAGTATGGCAGCACAGTCAAAAATGAGTTTTCATTGAAGACATTCAGGAGGAAACATGATGTTGAACGAGCAGTGAAAAGAATGATGCATTTAGCCACTGGCACCATGACTGGACTGGCTATTCAGTATGCACTGAACATTGCATTTTCAGAATCAGAAGGAGCACGACCACTGAGCCAGAATGTGCCCAGAATTATCATGATAGTGACAGATGGGAGACCACAGGATCCTGTGGCAGAGGTTGCTGCTAAAGCCCGGAACTCAGGCATCCTGATTTTTGCCATTGGTGTGGGAAGAGTGGATATGAACACCTTGAAGTCCATTGGAAGTGAACCTCATGAAGAGCATGTCTTTTTGGTTGCTAATTTCAGTCAGATTGAAACACTAACCTCTGCATTCCAGACTCAACTTTGCGGTAAGACAACTATTTGTGGATTTGATTGCCTGGGTGAAAATATTTGGGGTAAAAAACAATATGCAAAAACATCAAAGAAAAATGACTTTGGTTTTATGGTGCAATATAAAAGCTAAGCAGAGAGGAAATTAAACCAGAAAACATATTCTGCCTAACTTATATAAAATGTATACACCAGTAAAAGAGGTATAGCCAAAAGGCACCCAGAATACTAACTATATCTGTGGAAGAAAGCCAATTCTCCTGTTGAGCCTATTAAAATGTGATTTAATTCCTAGTGGAAATATTCAATGGTTAAAATACACATGCAGTTCTTACCATTTATTATATTACTTTACCAGAATTTACCATTGTTTTTGCTACTTAAATATCAGATAAGTAATTTAAGCTATATTAATTTTTAAATTATTTTTCATTTTTTACTGATCCTTAAATGTGTAAGCTTCATGGTTGTCACATTCTGAACAATTTATCACTTTAACTGGAGTTAAAAATCACTTCAATTCAAACACAGTACTGGATTGGTTTAGATTAAAAGTAAAGCAAGTTCATTAATAAAAGGTGATAGATTGTTAAGTGAGTTCAGGTATGAAGCATAAAGTTAGAAATGGTTACAAGCAAATAAAAGTGAAAAATGTTTTCTAGAGACATAGACTTAACAAAACTACAGTCTTAGTTCAAGGTCAGATTCTTTCCACACTACCTTTCAGCAAAATAGCAGACTACCCCTCTGGTCAAGATCTTCCACAAAGTCAAAAGTGCTTTGTTCCTTTGAAAGGTAACATGGGGTTCTTTGCTCCTCTCTTTCATAGTCCAATGAGCTTTTGGAATGGATTCTTTTGAAGGGTCCCTCTCCCTGTCCCCAAAAAAAGGTTCATTCAAGCTGCAGGGAAGGAGATGTGGAGGTCTGATGATGAAGGAAGTTCCATATGAATTTCTTCCCTCTTTAGCATTTGCAAAAATGCAAAAGTTAAATTTAATCTTCGCTTATGTACTAGACAAAGGGCTTCAGCACTACGGGGACCAGAAGTCACCCTCCCTCTGCTGCAGAGCATCATTCCTGCCCACCCCACCCCCATCTGACCAACCGCTCCACCCCAGGGAGCAGAGCAGACTGGCATGTGGCCACTGCTCTCTGGGGCAGGGCTGGCTGCCCCACACCCCAGGCCCTAGAAAGGGCCTGTTCAGTGGTGTTCAGGCCCACCTCACCCCCAGACCCCCAACACTGAATGGAGGCCACCCCACCCCCAGGCCCAGGCCCAGGAGAGGGCCTGTTCAGAGCTGGAGAGGACTGGGGGTGAGGCAAGCCAGAATACTGCTCTACACTGGAGGGAGGGCAGCCTCTGGCCCCAGCCCCCACAGAACTGAATGGCCTCCTCCAGTTCCCGGGTCCACGGCTGTCCTGCCAGTAGTCTGACCCGTGCAGTGGGAGGGCAGGAATGCTCAGTGGCACCCCAAAACTGGGCAACCTGGGCCAGGCCCCTCTAATCCAGCCCTGGTGTGGATCCCCATCTAATCCCCATGCCCCTCCCCCCACACAGCCCATCAGTGGCTGTCTGTCATCTGGGGGCTGTCACATTTGCCTCCCCCTGTGCCTCGTGCCAGCCCCTCCTGCCGTGTGCAGCACCCTCCCAGCACAGGGCAGGAGGGGTCTCAGTGGCTGGGACCCCTCCTCTGCTCTGTTGGGGGGCTGCACAGGGTGGGGGGGTCAGGACATGAGATGGAGAAGGCAAATGTGACTTGGTCCCTGGGTGCCCTACAGCCTTCGTATGCCACTGGAAGTCACCATTTCAAGAGAGGGGTGGACTATTAAATAAACCCCCTTTATCATTTCAGGCATTCCACATTTTGGAGACATAGTCCACGAAAGCTTAGGCCCGAAGAAATTTGTTAGTCTTTAAGGTGTCACAGGACTTTCGTTGTTTTTGCTGTATACAGACTACCATGGAACAATTCTTGAGGTTCCAGAATGGCAAAGGGATATTTTATTCCAAGCTGCCAGTGGCAAGCCAGCCATGCATTCCACTGACATTTTCAAACTCGTGGTGACTGAACCAGCACATCTGAGAGAGGAGTGAGCTGGTCATATACTTAGATGGCCCCCCAAAATATGTCCTTCCTCAAAATGTGACTACCTATCTGGAATTCCTGCTATGGGAAAATTTCGCAGCTTTCAGCAACCAAGGGTCAAAATTCATGGGGCAATCAACAGGGTGCTGCGTCAGTATCTACATGGATTACTGCCACCTCACAGCATCCAGTGTAGCTTGTTATGACTGCATGCAAACACACAAGCTAATACAGACTGACCAAGAATTTCACAACCATCTCCCTCTATCCCCAGCACATTTCTGGACTGAAAGTGAACCTCCAGCTATATTTTGGATAAATTATTTCATTACTCGAGGGTTTCCTGGGCTACATTTAGTTTGAATGGACTATATTTGTAAGTGAACTACATTCCATCTCCTGCTCCCTCATATAGTTCACTGTTTACATGAAGCTTCTTAAGCCATTGGGGAGGGACAGAGTAAATAGTGACAGGGAAGGCACTAAGTATAAGGTTCATATTTTTAACATCACTGAACAACATAACAAGAACGTGTGAGTTTCTAAAGTCTTGGTGGGGGCCAGGCTGAGCTGTGCCACAATGCAAAAGATGCATTTTGATTTAATCTCCCGCAGCTCAACCCGTCATCCACCCTGGGGTTCTGGACCAGGACCTGAGTCAGACAGAATTGTGTATGGATGGAAAGGGAGTTTTAGCTTGAGCGTGAGTCTGAACCTAGACTTACATACACACAAGCAACCTTAATTATTCTATTTCCTAACTTTTGAATACTTGACTTTGCAACTAGAATGTTCTAAGATAGTATGCTTTTTTCCCCCCTTTTTTTGATGTAATAGTCTATAAATACATCTTGTGTTCCTTTTGCCCGCTTTGTAAATGGAAGAGTCTTTAATGTCTGGAACTAGTCTGGGCTAGTGGCATACATCCAGCAGGAGACTTGAACTTGGAGAAGCATAAGAGAACTTAAGATTCACTTTCAGAAGAGTATTAATGCAAAAGAAAAAGACAAGTAGTCCTAGAAAATCCTTTTCACATAAATGAAAGTGCTTGAAAAGTTGTAGTACAGCAGATGATATTGTGATCCAAAAATTTTAATAAGAGGATTAGAAATAGTGGTGGTTTGTACATTGGTTGTGAATTCATAATGCTGGAGACTGTTCCAAAGACTATACGCATGGTATGTGTTTTTCATAACCACAAAGTTTTTTCTAAAAAATTAAAACACACACCACATGCTGAGCTATTTCTCTGGCTACTGTAGAGCCCATTAAAAATATGGAGGTTAAATATATATAGTCCATAAATTTAGAGGTTCATCCATCTAACTAGTACAATAAAGATCCCTTAAATTCTTAGGTGGTTACTGCACAATGTATACTTATCTGTACCTAGGTATTCACTGGGAAGGCTTTCACCATATGTAGCAGAAGTGACATATAAGCAATGTTCAAGTGGAAAGAAAATATCAGAGGAGATTTGTAATGCCCAAAGCCAGTTTGATTTGGAAAGCAGAGACCAATAAAACAGCAATGAACTCCATAGAAGTGGCCCTAACTGCTCTCTTTCCTTCTTCATTTCTAACTCTTTTGCATTTGGTAGTTTGAATTTGCAATTTAATTTGTTGTGATAGAAAAAAAATGTTTTTAATTAGAAAGGTTGGTACTCTCCTCCTGGGGGAAAAAATACTAGTGCTCAGTTTTTGTGTATTCATCTGAAGATGGATGGGCCTCACTTTAATCTGGATGCTTGCTTATATGATCCTGAATAGTACATAGTTCCTCATTATTTTGTCTGCTACTCACTCTATTTCATTATTCTCATGTAGGGTTATTTTCTTTATTCAACAATCATGTAATTAAATACTCCTTAGAAATGAATCTATTTAAAATCATTTTATTTATCTAATAGTTTAATGTAATACATTTGTTTTGTTGGGCTCCATACTCCTTTGAAGCCCACAGTATTCAACATTTTGAGATATTTGCCTTATTGCATATGAAAATAACTTCTGAAATTTATATTTTATTTATATTGACGCCATATAAAATTTTAACTGATTAAAGTAGAAAACTGGCATATGTAAGTCTATTCACAAAAACATAATAGAAATTTCAACAAGGCACAAAAATCTCTTAGGTAAAAATATTTTCAGGCATAAATGTATACTTATTATTATTGTTTTCTTGTATGTTTCACAATTACATAGAGGTTTTAGACTTCCAAGATTGTCTTGGTTCATGACAATTAATTTTAGAACCTCTAGATTTTTATAGTATAATCGTTAATAGTCAAGTTGTCTTCACGTTAGTTATAATGGATCACGGTAATGACTGATGTTTTGACTTTCTTTTTCAGTGCCCCATATGTGCAGTCTAAGTGAGCATGGCTGTGATCACTTCTGCATTAATACTCCTGGCTCCTACATGTGCAAATGTAAACAGGGATACACTCTGAATTCTGACTGGAAGACATGCAGCAGTAAGTTACCTTTTCTAACTTCTTTTTTATTTTATTCCCATGACACATGCAAACTCTCATACTTTTAGTGAGAGGAAAAAAAAGGACTCAGGTAAGCATAAATCCATTGCAGGTCTCCAAAATTAATTAGAAGGAGCAAAGCTTTGTTACAGTACAATGAGACAATTTTTTAAAATTAACTTACCGCTGACAGGCTTAGGAAGGACTCTCATGAGCACTTTTCCATTTACCAAAAAAGAGGTAAAGTGAAATGATATTTGTATTTGCTGGTTCTATCAAAGCCAGGGGGTCTGTGAAAGAACCAAGACAGGAACAAAGACATTTCCATACCAGCTCTAAACAACAGTCCATCTCATCCAGTATCCTGTCTCAGGTCATAGCTAGTACCAGATGTTACGGGAGGATGCAATAAACTCCATAGGGGACAATTATGAAATAACTTGAGGGGAAGTTTCTTCCTAACACCCATCTAAATCTGAGGTTTTACATGCTTTCAATAAACTGTTTAATTCTTCTTCTCGTACATAATTATGGCTGTTCTTGTTATTTACATAAAAAGCCAATATATTTTTTTTAAATCCAAGCAATTGGCCTCCATGATGCTGTATAGGAATGAATTCCACTGGTTATTATGCTTTGTATAAACAGTTTTTCTTTTTATCTGTTTTCAGTTTGTTGCCTTTCAATTTAATTGAGTATCAAGTTATCTTATATTATTTGAGAAGGTGAATTGGGTGTGTCTAATTTACCGTCTCTCTACCATCTATCGCTATTTAATGTAGTTTATTATGTGTGGCACCACCCAATATGCACAAGACACATGTTCACTCTTAAGCATCTCCATATTAAATGAAAGTCACAATCTCTAGCCTTTCCTCATATATATATATATCCTGTCAGTGCCTCGAATCATTTTGTTGCCCCTCTCTGACCCCCTTTTATATCTGCTATGGCTCTTCTGGGAGACGGGAATCAGAACTGACCATGATACTCCAAGTGAGGGTACAAATTATATCATTGTGGCACTTCACAAATAGGAAAAAGGGCTACATATACCAAAAATATTGTTTGTGAAAAATAAATTAGCCAACTCAGGCTCAAAAGGGTGTTCTAAGGATCAATGCATGACAGCTATCTCATCGGGGAGTTGGACTGCCTCTAGAATGCAACCTACCTATAGACTGTTCTTAATGGCCTTTCCAGCAGAGGTTAAAAATTTCCTCTCTTTTCACAGCTGCCCAAAATCTTGCACTACCCCAAAGGCATATCTAGAATCAATATAGACATTTACGCTCTTTTCCTTAGCTAGTCTGCTGGCCCTTTCTAAAGCAACTAGTTCAGTGATTTGAGCGGATTTCCCATTTTCTATCAGGTCACTTTTCACCACCTTGTGTAGGGTGCATAGCCTGCAACCAATTTTCCTTTTCCATTTCATTGACAGGAGCCATTGGTATAGTACTCTGTGTCTAGGTTTGCCAGGGGCATGTCTTGCAGATTAGCTCAGGGCCTATCAAACCGTTGAATGACTTCTTTGCAAGAGTGATCTTCATCGTCTTCGACCATAGGCATGAAAGTAGCTACAGCATAAGGAACTCTGTCAGTTAGGAGGTTTCCTAAAACCATAGGGGAAGATTGTTTCACCAACAGGGCAGTACAATGGCATTTACAGCTCTCAGGTCTTGAACGAATCTGTAAACAGCTTTTCCAGACTTTTTTTCACTGGTAGGATGGGTGTGTTGCATGGACTCTTGGTTGGGACTGTTAACCCCTGCTGCAGGAGAGCCTCCACCACGAGTGCAATTCCTTCCTCTGCCTCTGGATTTAGTGGATATTGCTGCTTACAGCTATCACTTAGTTGGGTTCACTTGAATCTTAACAGCACTCAGGATCCTCCCTACTTCATTCTCATGTTGCCCCCACAATTGGGGTGGAACTCATCTTTGCAGCTTCCAGGTAGTCCGGTTCAAGGTCCATCTCGTGAAGGACCGCCAAAACTTCAGGCTCCTTGGGTGTGGGTATTTCTAGATAGATACCAACCAGGGTGCAATAGATGATACAACAAAGCTTGCAGAGCAGATTGCGTCATAATAAATTCACTGGACTGCTGGTGCTAAGTAGGAAGGCATGCTGTTCTTCCAGGGGACCAATCTGAATTTTAGCAGGCTCTGAGATTGGGTATTGCTCCACGTGGTTGCTTACTTCTACAGCTTTTACAGTGACTGCAGTGGGTTGTAGTGATAGAAGGTCCTGTACCCTGAGAGTGGATCCAGTAGCCCCGGTGTCAATAAGGAGAGGGGCAATAGTAGCAGATTTGCAATGGAATTGATGAAACATGAGTTGCCTCTGGGCTATGTCAGTAAGTGTCATTGTAGAATACTTGAACTGCTGCAGGCTGCAGTGCTGGTTGACTGGTTGTGGTGATAGAGGCTGCTGGTGGAGGGGGCCAGGCTGACTGCTGTTCTGGGCCCAGAGGACTAAAAGGTCTGTTAGGGCAATGTGCTTTCCAATGCCCAGGCTGCTTGCAGTAATGACACAGATCATTTCTGGTCACCCCTTGATTTAGCTGTCTTCCTTGCAAGAGTCCTCTGTTCCAGCCCCTTCCTCTTTCATAAATTCCAGATCTGGGGCCATCTTCTGCTTGTTTCAGTTGAGCCATCATCAGGCGAGTTTCAAGAGCTTTTTTCTTCTTCTTTTGATTTTCCTGGCAGTAGGTGGCTACTTCGATCAGCTTCTCCAGGTTTTCCTTTTGCCATCCCACACAAATACTTTTTAACAGGTCTTGAACCTCAGGCAACAGGCCTTGCACAAAGGCAGAGGCTATAGCTCCTGGGGCACTTGCAGTGGCATCAGGAATGCCAGAGTATCTCAAGAAAGGATTTTTCATGCATTCCATGTAATCAGCTGAATTTTCCCCTTCCTTTTTCTTACATGCACTGATCTTAGCCCAATCTATCTTTTTTGGGCATACCTCCAAGATGGAATCCACTAGAGCCTGCTGGCGCGTTCTCATATCTGCAACTACTGCGGCGTCTGTTGCCGGCCACTGAGCCCTGGTAACTAGTTGCTGATGAAGCTCAGAGGGCATAATCAGCCTGAGCAGCTGATTCATATCAGCATGGTTGGGATCATAACACTCCACAGTGATTTGAAGATGTTCCTTAAATTTTTCAGGGTCCTCCCGAATATTTGGAAACCTAGCCACCAGGTTTTTAAGGTCTGTGGGACTCCACGGGACATGGACCAGCTCCATACCAGTATGTCCTGGTACCAACCGTAAAGGTGCCTGTATAATCTCTTGCTTAACTTCCTGCTTTTGTCCCCGAAAAGAACGTTTAGGCTGGTAATAAGATGACGACCCATCAGCTAAGCGTTGCGTTTCAGTATGCCTTTGGTGAACCAGGCCGCTTGTTTCTCCTGCTATATGGTCTGACTGCTCTGGAGCTTCCTCCTCTTTCTGAATCACAGAATCAGCCTCTGACATGGATTGAGCACCAGCATCACTCGGTGGTTGTATTCTTTGTCGCTGCTTGAGTGGGGGAGCAGAGGCAATAAGACGAGGCACCGGAGGCAGCAGAGAGAGTGGGAAAGGGCAACCTGCATCCAGCACGTCTAGGCTAGCTCTCCCCTCCTCCTCCTCAATTTGCTTTTCTGTCTGTGTCTCTGGCAGCTGTGGATACAGACTCTGTATTTCCCTGTTGTTAGCTTTTTCTAACTGACCCTGTAATTTTTTAACATCATCTTTTAATTTAGACACATTTTCTTTCCAACTTTTTACTAGGGATTCCCTATCCCTCTTTAATGACTCATCATACCACAAAAAATACATTGCCAGTGCTTCTGGGGCACCTTGGACCTCAGAGTTTCCAAGGCTCCCCTTAAGTGTAAGATCTTTTCTTTGTCAAAGCTGCCTTCTAAGGGGAATTGCAGCACTGGGTTGTCCTTTGTATACTGGTTCCATTTAGGTAAAAGGATACAAGTTACAGGTCCTTAGTGAACATACATAAAATAACCTGAGGTACCCACGGGGGGAGCGGCAACCTTCGTCTCGCCCGCCTCCATTTCTCCGTTCCCCTTCAAACAACGAGCAGACCCACGCTCACACAACTTGCACTGCCCACTGGGGCACAGACACGCTGCTCGTCCCCCTTGCATTCAAGACACCAACGGTCACAGCCATGAGGCTCGCAGTGTGCTTGGGGCAGCTAGAACTCACGGTGGCCAGCCTTGGTCAGCGGCAGGGTTTACAAGTAGATTTAACAGTCACACAATCACAGCACACTTTCAGTCACTCACACTGCCTCCCTCCTCCTCCCTCCCCCCCCCCCAGAGTCCAAGGACTAAACAGAAATCTCATAGGTACCTTACAGAGGAGCCCAAGGCATTCTACATCTGAAGCCCAAGGCATCTGGTCCAGGTTTTGATGATCACACTCAGACAAATAGGTCCAGCATCCAGGCTCTCCAGCGTCCACCACCGCCCCCCCCCCACCCTCTCATCTGCTCACCTGGCTGTCCGTCTGCGATCAATGGCCGCAAGTGAAGGCGCCTTCCCAGACACCAGCGTGGAGTAAGGGAGGGTAGTAGCAGCAGGCGGCAAGCACAGGCGAGCTGGATCCAAAGTCATGGCTCCAAAACTGTCGAAGAATACACCGAATTAATAAACTTGAGTGTGATCATAAAGCTTTACTTTATTCAGAATACGAGAGCACTCACGGGGAGAGAACAAAGGAAATCTCCGTCCCCGTGACATCGGGCAGTGTCCTTTATAGACCCTCAGAATACATTAGACAGGAAAGAGCTACAGCTTCTTATTGGTTCAGCTACGATAGGAAGAGCAAGGACAAAAATAACAAACGCAGAAACAGGCAATTAGTTCTGACCAGACAGGATAAGTCTTCAAGGCTAACGCACAGCAACAGTCATTATCAATGCTCCCTAGCTGCGTTGTTTTACAGTGGCAAAAGGGAAAAGAGAAAAAGGAAAAGGAGGGAGAAGGAAAAAAAGTAAAACTAAGAAATTTTTAAAAATTGAATAAATGAAACTAAGTTCAGACACTTGAAGAGATTTTTTTTTTGCCAAAACCCAGCCAAAAACCCTCAAAACTTTTAGTTTTCGACCAGCTGTAATAGGTCATGATCCTTTCCCATGCAAGTCCATGGGAGTTTTGCTATTTTGTCAATGGGTGCAGGATCAAGCCTCTAGCATTGTGTTATCACTCCTCAGAACATAATTTTTTCAAATTCTTTCCAGGAAACACGTGCTCTTTATTATCATTCTCTGATGAGTTATTTATAACTTCTTGAACAGCATTTTAAATCTACAACCCACCTATGAAATATAGAAGGTAAAAGAGTTTCATAATCATGTGATGGGGTTTTTTTTGCAGCCCAAGACCTATGTGCTGTGGAGAAACATGCCTGTGAACATATATGTGTGAACACACCTGGCTCCTATGTCTGTCAGTGTTATGATGGTTATGAGCTTGATGAAGATGGAAAGAAGTGCATCAGTAAGTATTATCTCAAAAATTCCCCTTGATTGCTGAACACAAGCCGAAGAGACAGAGGGACAAGATTCGGGGTGGGTGGGGGGGTGGGGGGGGGGGGGGGCCCCCCCCTTGATACAAAAAACCTGATTAATTTCATTCAGCTCTCATGGATTTCTGTGGCCAAATTTTGCAGTCAGGATAAGCTAAATAGGTGAAAGATTTTAGTAAATTCTGTGTACTGATAATTAATTATTCCCAGCTTACCAGCCACAGAATTCCAGGAGCACTATTGTTTTGTAGTTCCATAACCATGAAATTTTTTGCTCATGGAATGTACTTAACTCTTTCAATAAAAATAAATGTACAGTACAGTCACAATCAATGATAGGAAACTTTCCTCTCTCTCACAAATTTTAAGCATAACACATTGTATATAGATTTATTGTTAGGGGTTTTTTTTTCCCCCAATGAATTCTGAAATTGTAAAAAGGTAAAAAAGTGCCCCCAACTAATTTCACACAGAGTTATGCTGACATTTTGAAAGAAAGTTCCTGATTTTCTATTCGGAATCCATGTAGGTTGTCAGCAATGTATTGCATGGCACTATTTAGACTCGTAGCATAAAAACAAACAAAAGCATAGATATTACTCTCAGAGTAATACTGCTCTAGGGTTTCTATCTCTCAGATAGATGTCAGATCCTGGTAAAATGTTAGAGAGGGGAGATATTCTTTGAAAATGTCTATTTGTATGCCAGGGTCATGCTGAGAAAGCTTTCCACAACTGTTTCCAAGGGGTGGCATTAAAGAATCACTATGAAGTGGTTTGTTGCATGAGAATCAAGTCTGTCTGTAGAATGTGTTGGCTAAGCTTAGTTTTCTTAAAGGAACTGGCCCTTCTGTGCCTCTGTTTCCTATCATTGGCAGTAAAGAAAAAAACGTAGGTTCTGGGTACTGCAAGATGAAAGTGAGAGAATAAAAATTCAGGAAAACAAATATATGTGAAACACCAAGTAGTCCTTATAACTTTGTAAATAACTCACTCTTTACTTCTTCCATGCTCATACCACAGTATGGTTTTAGGGTAATCTAGTTCTTCAGGCTATTTGCCTTCTCAAATGCCCCCCTTCCTGGTCTTATATTTCAGGAGAATGTCCCCTTCTGGTAGCATCTGTCAAAAAACTATTTAGTGTTAGATGTTTGCCCGTCTCTGTAGGGACTCGGTTCAGGAAAGCACTTAAGCACATGCTTAATTTAAGTCCCATTGAAATTAATGGGATTTAGGCAGATCCTTAGTTAAGAATGTGCTTAACTTTTTCCCTGAATTGGGAATCCATTCCAATCCTTCTCAAGATATAAGAAATAACAGCTTTCCAACGCTGTACCTTCTTTCCAGCTAACTCTTTCTTGTCTGTATAAAGCTCTCTAATACAGTATAATATAATGTAATCTGTATCTTGACAGTAATTTCTTAGAATACCCTAGGAAGCAGGGTAATATTTTTTCAACACACAAAACAGGTAATTGTCAATACCAGTGGTCATATTGCATACCATTCCCCATTGTACGCACACAATGAGGTGGGTTTTTGTTTTGTTTTAGTATTATGGTTATACATGCCATTTGCAGATGTGTCCACTGTATGCTTAGTCCTTTGAAATGTTTCAATTACTGTTAGTCTTGTGATTTAAATATGGGAATACTTACTTGCCCCAATGTCCTTCTTAGCTCATTGTTTGGTTTTTTTCTTCCTGGATTTGCAACCTTTTGAGGATTTAAGCACATGTGTTTCATTCTCACCCATAAGCAAATAAAAATCAGATCCAGATTTCATCTGCTTGTTTCACAATGAATGCATGAGAATTTGTTCATGCTACGTAACGGATGTGTCTCCACATTTTACCAGGATCTGACTCAAATACCCATTTTAAGTTCTTGTTCCCTGAAGATGGATTCTCACCAGATGACCTCCTGTATAGAGCAAGCAATAGAATTTCATCCAGTTATCCCTGTGCTGAGCCCAATAATTTGTCTGACTGAAGCATAACCTCCAGAAAGGCCTGTCTGGATGTGAACATATCAAGAGATACAGAATCCACCTCTTCCCTTGTTAGTTTGTTTCGTGGTAAATCACGCAAATTATTAAAAATGTATGCCTTCCTTCTAATTTGAATTTGTCTGGCTTCTGCTTCCAGCTATCTTATTTTGCCTTTCTCCACTAGATTAAAGAGCTTTTTAGCACCCAGTATTTTCTGCCCAAGGAACTTAAATGCTATAATCAAGTCACCTTTTAATCTTTTTGATAAACTAACCCAATTGAGCTCTCTAAGTCTATCTCTGTAAGACATTTCCAGCCCTTGTATAATTTTTGTGGTTCTTCCTCACACCTTTCCAGTTTTTCAACATCCTTTTAAAATGTGGTTATTGGAACTGGATGCAATATTCCAATATCACTATTACTAGTGCTGAACTCAGAGGGCTAGTGAAAGTTTGTGGATATAAACGTATATAAAATATTCAATTTAAGTTTATCAGAATCAGAAAGGTAGTCACATTAACTAACCTATATAACCTCTAGCATCATCATCATCATCCCTCACCATTTGCTCTATTGTTTGTTACATCTACTTGTAACATCTTGTCCTAAACTAGCTCATCAATTCTACAGGGCAAGGATTGTATCTTCCTTTCTATTTTTATAGCAAAATGGGGCCCCCATCCTTAGTGGGGTTTATTGCAATACAAATAAAAATAAATACACCTGTGTCATAGGAGATAGTTTGTAGGTTCTATCCTGATGTGAGATCTTATCCTTTCTTTAATACACAAAATGTACATGTTTTTCTTATTAAGACTTAAGTACATTTCTATGTAATTTCTAAATTCTAGTTGTTGTCTTGTCTTGTCAGTTTCCTCATCACCTCTCTACAAAAGTCTATAATGTGTTACCCAGAACTGAGCTGCATCTTATTTGTTCATGTTTTTCCCATTTCATACTCAACTGTGTGGGATTTCTTTGAAATGGAGAATCAAGTTCCAAATTCTCTTGGTAATGTTCAAAGCATTCATATCCTCAATTCTAAATTATTTGCATCATCTTGTTCCAATGTGTATTCCCTTTTATATCTTGCATTCTCCTTCTGACTTCACCTCACTTGATCTCTCAAGTACTGCTTACTTACATAGTTAATTGATTAGAATCTCCAAACCCATTCTATTTATCCTGCTGCTCAAGAGTAAACACAAAAAAATCCCACTTACACTTTTATTTGTTGGTAGGGGGAAAGGGGGTTGGTTGCATCATATATGTGATTTCACTTTTAATTTTTTCTAATCCCTACAATACATATGCATCAATCAATATATGATCATTAGTAACGTTTCCATAAAGTGTTAAAACTATATAGAAATCAGCCATTCTAATTTTTGCAAAGGAAAAACATGATCAGCTCACTTGCTATTAGCAGTGGATCTGCAGGAATTGGCTTCTGTGATTGGAGCAACTTTAGAATGGCTGTATTATTGCCAAAATGTCCTGTTCTGCAATTGTCATCAAGGATGCGTGCTGATCCCTGGTAAAAAATCCTGTAAATGTGAACATGTGCAGTATTCAATCAGGAGCTATATCCCTGAGTTACACTAAAGTATCATTCCTTTTTGTAGATAGTATCTGCTAGGTAAATGATTTATTACAAAATAAGCATAAAGAAAGGAGAAGTCTGATGCACTGTATATTTAAAGATGTTCAGTCAAATGGGTTGAAATGTGATGGCCAAGATGTTACCTTCCCTAATACCAACCAGACCAATGAAAAGACAGAAAAATAATAGTTTAAAGCATCTTTAAACTTTTCTGTCTGGTTTGTGTACCATGTTTTTATTTTAGTGGATTATGTACACCAGGCTTGCACAGACGTCAGGCATTGAACTACATAGGGATCACTGCTTGCTGAAATCTGAAGTTTAAACCCAAAGTAACAATTGCTCAGGCTGGCAAAGCAGAGAGCAGAATGCCAAAAAGCACTGGATTCCCTGCTGTGACTGATACATAACATGAACAGCAGGGAGCACAACACTGCAGAATTCTGCATAAAGTATTAGTTTCATTACAGGTGCTGGCATTCTCACTCCTCTTGATCAGGGGAATGAAGAGATGGATTTAATGGGACTCATATGAGTAGTGTCAAAGGGCCAGAGATTCTTCTCCAAGATATCTCAGCACCTTACCCGTACTAAGAGGAAATGATAAAGAATAGATCACACACATCATCATCTCTTGCACCCAATGAGTTATTCAGACCCTCTTCCTATTCAGTCCACATTCAATATTTATAACTTCAGATACAAAAATGATACATGCATATAAAGAAGATAATTTTATTTAGCAAATCATAATTATTCCACAGGCACCTTACATGGCATGCTTTGTACAAGTTTCATTGCAGATTTCAAACTGTGGAAATAACAATGCAAAACATGGTCATAATCCAATCACAGCACATCACACCCATGATGCAGTTGCAGCCAACTTCAGGCTGTGTTGTATATCTTTGACAAGTGCCCACTGTCTTATTTTGATGATGGGCCACTGGCCCTCCTCATGGCTGATGATGATGTCATTGAATGGCTGGGCACATTGCATATGCTGATCTTGGTCCTGGAGGCCTGGAGCAGCAGGGCATGTGGTTCCACTTCCAGAGAGAATACCAGATAGGGAGATTGCAGGGGTATTATACCAGATATGCAAGAGATGGTACTGGAGTCTATCCAGACCCAGGGAAGCATAAAAGCATACTGGTCCAAACACAGAAATAAATATCTAGCAGTGGGAGATTGGTATTGTAGAGCCTGGTAACTCATTTTATTTAATAACTGAGGTAAGTCCAATCAGATGACTATCTGAATTCATCGTTCACTAAAAATGTAATGCACCACTGGAAAAATATTGTATTGAAACAAGCACAGATTTATACTAAAAACTATGAGCTACTTCTCAAAGGGTTAGAGCTGAAGGGTGTGTCCTATGAGTCAGTACACAGAAGTATGCAGATAATAAAACTGTTTTAACTGAAATGAAAAATCAATCAGGAGAAAAACTAGCAAGTTGGTTCATTTTACAAATTTTGTGTATTTTCCATATACCAATCAAAGGGTTGCCATGCTTTGGTATAAGGAGTCTAAGAGTATTTTATGATTTCTCTGTCTTTAACTCCATGGAGGATTTGACAACCCACTTACTAACTGAAATGTTGTTGGAAGATTTCCAGTCAGAGCAAGTACCACTAATAGTTGGTGTAAGAGAGGACGAAAAGAATAAATAGTTAAGACTGTTAACATGGTCCAGCCGAGCTAACCCTGCCTGGAGAGAGAATTTAATTTGTATTTGAAACATACTACAACAGCGTTTGTCTCTAAGAGCAATTGGCAAGAGAGCACTTCAGCCACATAGTCAGTCACCAAGGCTTGTTTATACTAGAGAAACTGGCAAGCTAAGCACTGTCAGAAGCCAATAAGATTGCTCTAGTAAGCATATGCTCACCAGAACGAATAAGGGTTGCACAGTCTCTCCTTTATTGAGACAATTTTGGGGAAATAAAGGTACTGCATGAATTATTAGTGTTATTTATTTTTCAGTTCATAGTGTGTTAGAAGCTGCATAGACATAGGAAGGCACAGTCCCTTTACTGAAAAGATGAGTCTAAAAGTAGATTGACTATATATCTTTATCTCTCTAAGAGGGAGGGAATGAGGGACCAAATACAAATGAAGTGGTCAGAGCGATGTCTATGTTACTCATTGATAAAAAACCTTAAAACATTCTAGAATTTCTCTACTTTCCCCTCAGCTATGCTCTAATTTGTTGGCCTGTTCCTTGTAGCCATCATGGTAGAAATGGGTCTATATAAGAGATTTAAATGAAGAGAGGATATGAAGAGGCTCAGAAAGGCCATCCCAATGATAAGGGGTTGGGCTGGAATAAATCACAGAGCAATTTGATATTCTCTAATTAAACATTAGGTACAAGTTGGAGTGTAAGATTAAGGCATTGTTTCAGGAACTGAAAGGACATGGTAGAAGTTACAAAAGTTTCAGGTAGTCAGTGAAAAAAGAAGACTTCTGACTATACTTGGTGGGGAAAATGGTCCAAGAATCATATTCAGATCTCATTACCCTGGTCTAAATCTCTTGTGTAAATGGCAGTACTCTGGTTTAAATCAAGTAACCCAAGTTGGACTCTGTTCTGCGTCCCCATTCCACTCAACATAGACAAGTGGAGATGGACAGGATCTCACATTGTGTCTTGCCACATAATCACACATTTGAACAGCCATTCACAAAATGTATCCCTTTTTATAAAAAGGACTCAAACCTTAATCATCAGTGTATTAATCATTACACTGAAGTTCTTAAATTTCATGTTGTTCAGGGCAGCGATCATGTCAATTAATTATTTGTCGTGCCATTGAGACTGATCAGGACCCGAGCCACTGCCATAAAATAAATATTTAATAATATTTTAATGTGATCTGTTTATCTTAATTTTATGCACATTTCTATTTTCTTTTTCAGTTATAGACCATTGTGCTGTGGATAACCAAGGTTGTCAACATGAGTGTGTAAGTACGGAAGGCTCCTACTATTGTAGATGTCATCAAGGATTTATTCTAAATCCAGACAGAAGAACTTGCAGCAGTAAGTTGTGATGAATTTTAAGGACTATGATACATTTCCTCTCCGTTTACCTCCTAATTTCCAGAGGTGATTTGCCCACTGCTATTCCTAAAGATGCTAAGAACATTAAGTAAAATATCAGGGAAGGACTAGCTCCTGGAGACATAGGTTAAAAAAGCAGTGGTAGTTTTCTCCTTCTCTGCAGAGCTCTTAACCTGACGCCGTGCTTCTCCCTAGGTGGTAAAATCAAAGGTCTTTGTGTTGCATGATCCCTTTGGATCACCAGAGTCCTTTATTTTGAGCACTGGTCCTCAGACTGGGGGTCACAGTCCCTCAGGAAGTTATGATGTAGTTATATGAAGGATGCAGGCTGTGAGCCCTGACCCCGGCGAGGCATGGGAGCGTGAGCCTTCCTGTCTCCTCCCAGTGAAAAAACATGGACATGTGGGGAAAGCAGTGACACACAGATACTTTTCATCCCCTCTCCCAACCTTCCTCTGCACCCTGCTGGGAACTGGGAGAGAATGGGGCTGTGTGGCGGGTGAGAAGCAAGCAATGCCAGGACAGCCTGCATCCAGGCTGCTTTCCCCAACTGGGCTGTGCTATGCTGTGAGCTGAGCATCAGGAGCTACTGCTCTCTGCCGTCCACTTATGCAGCCCAGGTAGAGAACATGACCTAGACATGGAGTCCTGACATTGCTCCTCGATTCCCCGTCACAGCTCCGTAGGGATGTGGAAGAGCAGAGTTCAAGGGGGAAGCAAGCAGCAATACCAGCCACTAGTGTGGCAGGTCAGTTTCCCCAGATAGGCATGGAGGGGTGCAGGAATTAGGGTGAAGAGGGAGTGGGGAGCCCGCAGCAATGGGCAAAGGGGGAGAGGAGATCTTGGAGGGACCAGGGGCAAAGTGGGGTGCCCACGGGTGCCAGGGGGCCATGCTCAGGGGCTTGCTATGTGAACGAGGTCACCAATACAAAGAGTTTGAGTATCACTGATTTTGAGTGTCCTCCTTCCTCATGCAACAGGCCAGAAAAACAGCTTAATTTTCTACAACACAGTCCCTGAATTTTTTTTGTTTATAAAACAAGTTCAATAATTAAATGCAAAATGCCCTGTATTAAACACTGTTATGGGTGCATAGATAAGCATGCCATGTTTGGAAAATGTAAAAAGAAAGGCTGAATGTACAATATTAACTCTGATTCTTTGTACAAATGGATTATGATAAAGAAATGTAATTGCTGTGGGTGTGAGTAGGTGTAACGCTATTAATTTCAGTAGTTACACGGCTTATGCCAATGATGAATTTAGCCCGTATTTTTAAGTGTAAACAAGTACTGTTTCTCCAATAATGCAGTGCAGTCTGACACAGTATCTTGTACATTCGTAGGTGTGCATGGGTGTCTGATTCTAATGAAAGGCTGCATCACAATGAAAAGCTATTAGACAAAGTAGACTTGATGCCAGTCAATGTAGTTGGCAACTTGCAGTTCCTGCTAGCTGTGGCAGGCACTAGTCAGATGAAAGTCTATTAGACTTGTATGTGAAGTACATATTTCCATACCTCAGTGTATATATAAACACATGAGACTGCAGTTTAAAATTTTCTTGGGCCAGCGTAAGTGCCTCCCACTCCTTGGGAAGCAATCTAGATCTATGGTTGTTCCCCCAAAATTGTGGAAGATTTTAGAATATGTGTGGGGGGAGGAGTTCCGTATGAACTGATCAAAGACTTAAAACTTCATAAACAGCTTAAAGCAAACTAAATCTTTACATCATATATAGATATTAATACAAATTTTAGACTCTCATAAGCACTTAAAACAAATCTAACTCCCTGGAGCATTTTAACCTAAGCAACTTTAAATACTTTAGCTCACTTTAAACTGTAAAAAACATTCCAAAAACTAAAATTTGGAGAAAACAGATTGGTTAGATGTAGTGGAGTATAGTATGCTGAATAAGAAGCAGCAGTCAAGCAAGAATGGGCTGGGGCCAGGACAGCACTAGCTAAGATCATCCCAATTTAGGATGAACTTGCTGAATTTAAATGTAAATAATTTTAAAGCTTACCAAATCACTTCTCTGCAAACTAGACTTCTTTTGTGCCTTGCAAACCAAACCAAGAATGAAGAAAATGGACTGGGTAGTTTTTTAAGTTGCCAGTGCTTTAAAAATCAGCAGGTGCCAAGACTAGACTAAACTGATTCAGAGGAAGGGTGTGTCAGAGTTCCTCAGCATTCTAAATCGCCTTGGCTTTGGGTCCGTGTAACAACATGCAAGAAAAATCTTCAAAGAACTACTTTTCTACAAATTTGGCTTGATGGGTAAATCTGAATGAGAGCTGCAAAACTTGCTAAGATTCAACCCAGGCTAAGAAAGATGAAGCCAAAATAGTCAAACAAGCATTTCTTTGGAGCTTAGATAAGTGCAGAAGTTGATGAAGGCGTAAGCACTCTAGGTCCGTGTCTAGGGCTCCAGCAACCAGGGTAATTTGATTACATCCTAATCTTGACTTTTGTTTACAAAAAAAAAAAAAAAAAAGCTTCTAGCCTCTTATGGTTACAAAGAAAAGCTTTAAAACATAAATGTTACCAAGGCAGTGATGTCCACTCGTGTCTGCAGACAGCTTGACACAAAAGGTCTAAAAGTTAATTGCAAGATACACTGCTCTGGGCGTTTGCCAATACCAGCAACAGACTCTGTGTGGCAGAAGGAGAAGAATGTGGTGAAACTCAGCCCATTCACCCAAGAAAATACCAGCCTGGCTGTGGTGGTACTTATTAGCGGTCTTCATACCATCACCCTTGTTGCTGATTCTGCTCCTTCTGAGGGACGTGGAGCCCCGGCAGTGGGACCCCATGCTGCCAGCTCTGGGGAGGAGAGGAATCTCCTGCATTCCAAGCCTCAGTCATACAACATGGCCCCACTATGCAAGGCTCTGTACAAACACCTATCAAAAAGACAGTCTCTACACCACAAAGATTATCTAGGAAGCCTTCGACTCCCCTCTAAGGGTCAGATTTTTAAAGATATCTGAGCTCCAAAAGGTACAGATAGGCACCTACTATTTCAAAAAGCACCTAAGCACCTTCCTGTCTCTTTAGGAGCCTAAACAACAACTGGCCAGGAGCTTTTCAACAAAAAGTTTCTCCATCAGAAAATGCTGATATGTCAAAACTTAAACTTGTTGTGGAAATACATTGGTTGTGATGCAATTTCACTTGGGAATGTTTCTGAGGTGGACTTTCTGAAAAGCAAGAGGGGCCAGTATTCCAGTGTCATGAGCACTCACATGGGAGGTGGAAGACCTGGATTTGAGTCCTTGTTCTGCTTGATTCAGAGTGGAAGAGCTCCAGAAGGAAAGATTAAGAGAAACTGATTCAGAGCAGCAAATCAAACTAAGTCTCCCCTGCTTCCCAGGAGAGTGCCCGAACTGAACCCTCAAACAGTTGGCTGTTCTGGGTTGGGCAGGCACCCCTGTGTTTTTCATGAAAAAATTTGAAGGGTCTGTTTTCTTCCAATGTGGAATGAAATCACAATACCAAGACCTCAAAAAAATTTCTCAAGTTGGATTTATGTTTTCCAGCCAGCCCTACTAAATACCTTTAAAAAGCTGACCCTAAATAACTAACCTCTGCCCTCTTATATAATTATGCCAGGAATGAAGTATTAGGAGCTAAATCTGACTAGTGTAAATCAGGAGTAACTCCACTGAAGCTGATGGAGCTATACTGATATGAAACCAATGAGGCCCTTATAGCCAAATGCTGCTTCTAAGTGAAGTAACTGACAAAATTCTCATGGACTTCACTGTTGTAGGATAAGTGTGCCATGATCCAAGTGACCACTGTGTAACCTTCGGGTTACAACTGCACAATTAATTTCCTTTTCTAACATACTTTTTCTAACACAATAACACCACAATAACACTGCACAATTAGCTTCCTTTTCTAACATATTTTATTCATGCGTGGCAGTGATTGCCTGTAAATCTTCCTGATGATCATCTCATGAGCAACTCATATGAGAGAACTGCATAGTAAGCAAACCTGAGTTGTTCAAACACTGACTCTGCAGATAAAGTAATGCTCTGATCTGGTGAAAGGCACCGAGAAGCACACTATTACACTTCTTCTTAGAAATCATATCTAACTTGAATGCAGTCAAATAGTGTAGACAAGTAATTTGTCTGACAACCAAGAGATACATTTCCAGTGTGATCTGTGTGTATTTAGCTGTAAAAATCTCAAAAATACTAACACTGATTTCTGTACATCCTCTCATTGAAAACGTATTCCCCAAGGATTCATTAAAAATATGTATGATGTATTGTAGTCTGTGTGAAAATGACACATTTTGTTTTCACAGCATGAGACACTATGGCAAAGAGTCAGGAGCATGTCCAGAAAGACAGATGCTTATTGAAAGAAACTGAGGTAATTGTTTTTAATCTAATTTATTTGTCTATGTTCCTCATTGCTGTACATTTTTTTTCTTTTTCAGGACCAGATTACTGTGCTTTGCAAACCCATGGCTGTCAACAGGAATGTGTTAATACAGATGATTCCTATTTTTGTCAATGCCTACAAGGATTTACACTTAATCCAGATAAAAGAACTTGCAAAAGTAAGTTGTGCTACAGTATTTAGTAAAGTTCATCTGCTTTTACTTCTCAAAACCTGTATAGATGGCTTTCTGGAAAGATCATAGTCTCTTTCACGGTGAAGGCTAAAACAAACCTTCTATTATAAGTCTAATTCCAAAGGGGTAGCCGTGTTAGTCTATTGTAGAAAGACAACAGAGTCCTGTGGCACTTTTAAAGACTAACAGATTTATTTATCGTATGAGCTTTCGTGGGAGAAGATCCCACTTCGTCAGACACTTTGAAGATAGGAAAGTTACAGAGTGGGAGGAAATTAAATGCAGGGGAGTGTATGACATAGCATCAGGTCAGGCTGTAACAGCAACAGCGTCTGACATTTTGATTTGCTGTTACAGCCTGACCTGATGCTATGTCATACACTCCCCTGCATTTAATTTCCTCCCACTCTGTAACTTTCCTATCTTCAAAGCGTCTGACGAAGTGGGATCTTCTCCCACGAAAGCTCATGCGATAAATAAATCTGTTAGTCTTTAAAAGTGCCACAGGACTCTGTTGTCCTTCTATTATAAGGTTGATTTTTTTAAACCTCTGCCCCTTCCTCCACCCTATAACTTTGCCAAATCTAAACCAAACTGCTTGATATTTCACAAGCCAGATTTTATACCACACTGGAATTTTTCTGAAGAGCTTGAAGCAATTCTGGGTGGTAGTAGTATGGGATTTATGATGGCTCAAAACCAGAACATTTATTACTTCTCTGAATTTTCTTACTTGGGCTTGTTATAACATAAGTGGTTTTGCCTAAATGCTTCAGATTTATGTTTTAGCCAAGGACAGAGGCCTTTGACTAGTTTTTGGGAAAGCAGGGGATATATTATTTAGTTATTAAAAGCAGTTTACATTTCTATTTTAAACACAACAGAGTTTTTAAAATCATGGTCCCAGTTTCTTACAAAGCTCAGAAAACAGCCTCAGCTGTATCGGCTTCATAAATGGGGCACAGACACTATAGAACAAATTTCCTATGGAGCTTGTGGCATCTCCATCATTGAAGTTTTTTAAGAACAGATTAGACAAATATCTATCACAGATGGTCTAGATCAGTGGTTCCCAACCTTTTCCTTTATGCAGACCACTACATCATCATCGAAAGCTTTTGCGGACCATGTTCTAACCGCCAAATGTGCAAAAAGTGTTGGTTCACATTAACATCACACAAAAGTGCCACTATTTAAATTCAGAGAACATTATATTACACAAGGATGTTTGTGAAGCAAATTACATTGCTAATAATAATGTAACATTGAATATGATATGTAAGAGGTACACAGGATTATATTATTATTATATTGTCTTCCCCCCCATGGACCACCTGCAATACCCTCATAGACCACCAGTGGTCCACAGACCACATGTTGGGAACCACTGGTCTAGATAATATATAACCCATGTCTATACTACAAAGTTTTGTTGACACAAATTACGTCAGCATAAAGCCACCGCAGTTAATAGATCACTTGTGCATGTACATACTTGCCTCAGTGTTGCGTGTACTCTCCAGGTGTTCTTGTGCTGATGCATAGTGGGGTGCACAATGGGTATCCCAGTGTGCAATCTGTCACTGTTCAGCACATTGTCTTTTGGGTAGTTTTGGCAATGCATGCTAGGGAAAAACTAATCTCTTGGGGTGACTGGGACAGAGGCATCAACTTCCCATAATGCAGCATTCTCCATCCTATAATACCATCTCTATCCCATAATTTTTGCACCTGTTTTCAATTTCCTGCAAACCTGCCTGGGACTTGTCACTGCCCACTGTCTCTGGCAAAAGCATGGACCTTGCACAGCTCTGCACTGTTGTCATGAGCACTGCAAGAACAGGGGACACAATTCTCCAGTATTTGCAGAGCCACAAGAAGAGCCACAGGGAACATGAGGTTTTCATGGTGGTCAATTTGCTATGGAACATAGCGAGAACCAATTCAAAGTTGTTGATAAGGTTCATGGAGCAGCTGCAGATGGTGGAGCACCTCTTCTAGGCCCAAGAAATGAGCACTGACCGGTGGGATCACAACGTAATGCAGGCTTGTGATGATGACCAGTGATGTTCATGCTCATCATATTCCCAGATCTATGTGCCAGACTCGCTCCAGCCCTCCAACACAGGAACACAAAACTGAAAGCTGAACTGTGAGTGGAGAAGCAAGTGACGATCCCATTGTGGAAACTTGCAAGACAGGATTGCTACCAGTCATTTTGGGGGTGGGAAAATCCACAGCAGGGCCCACTGTCATGCAAATGTGCAGGACTATTAATCATCACCTACTGTGCAGGTCTGTGACCCTGGGCAATGTGCAGGACACAGTGGATGGATTTGCAGCAATGGAGTTCCTGAATCACAGCGATGGCGCATACATCCCTATTTTGGTCTCAAACCACCTTGCCGCAAAGTACATCAAAAGAAAGGGCTAGTGTTCCATGGTTATGCATGTGCTGGTGGATCACCAGGGATGCTTTGCAGACATCACTGTTGGTGGATCAAGGAAGGTGCATGGTGCTTGCAT
Source organism: Pelusios castaneus (assembly GCA_007922175.1). NCBI lineage: Eukaryota > Metazoa > Chordata > Testudines > Pelomedusidae > Pelusios > Pelusios castaneus. The sequence continues at coordinate 4,730,603 of ML685865.1, forward strand.
CTTTAAGAACACATGACTGTTCAGAAAGCTACAAACAGGGACCTTCTTTTCTGACTGGCAAATTACCACTGATAATGTTGAAATGCCAATAATGGTCATGGGGGATCCAACCTCCTTCTCACGCCTCTGTCTCGTAAAGCCATGCACCTCACGGCAGCAAGGAAAGATTCAGCCACAGGCTTAACAGGTGCAGAATGACAATTGAATATGCTTTTGGTAGATTGAAAAGGCACTGGTGTTGTTTACTCAGAGCTGGGGGGAGCAGAAGCACAAGGGAGAGTAGAGAAGGAGATAATGAATGTGGGGAAGAAGGGTAGAAGAATTAGATACATCCTTAGATCTGGTAATCAATGCAGAATATACCCCGATGATTATAGCTGCCTGTTGTGTGCTGCATAATATTTGTGAAGCAAAGTGGGGAAATTTGCCATAAGGATAGAGGTGGAGTGGCTGTCATCTGAGTTTGAGTAACCAGAATCACAGGCTATCAGGTGAGTTCAGTGAAAAGCTGTGCAGTTTTGGGAGGCTTTGAATATTGAGCCAGTAATGTGCTCTGATGTGCTGTGCTCAATCGGACACTACAATTTGGGGGCCTGTTAAGAATTGCAGACTGTCTGCTGCACATCTGTGAATATAACACAGATGCTGCACCTATTCATGTTGGGTAGCTTGCTTTAAGTGTATGATAACTACACTGTTTGTGACTGGTCCTAAGAGCTCGATGTATACAGTACCACTGCTTTCCCTGCCAGCAGGCATTGTGTTGTAAACATATATGTTGTAAACCACTAAAGACAAATAATTTTCAAAACAGAAGTTTTATTCACTTACAAAAACAGTTCCAAAAAATCTGAAGAACTCAATAATTAATACATTTTAACTTAAAAATATTTAAGAAATTTAATAAATAAATGACAGGAAGGAACATTGATGCCCATTGTAGCTACACATTCATCAGCTTTGGCTCTCTTAGGTCAGTGTAAGTGATGTTGCGGTTGTACGTGCTTTCCCCAGTGTGGAATGGTAGGGATTGGTGTGACATTCCCCTCCCGCAATCTGGTCTGGTATACCACTGTGCCTTCCTGATTGTCCACCCCCGGACCCCAACTTACCCCACTTTACTCAGTGGATACACACTCCTGGGTCAGCCCACATCAGCCTCCAGCATTTGATCGGTCCCAGGCAGTAGAATTGCATTCACTAGTCACTCGGGAAGGTCCCCCAGCAAACACCCCCAGTCCCCCAGATGCCACACCAGGAGCTTCCATCCTGCAGGGACCGGGACCCTTCCCTGTCCATCAGTTTAACAAAGAAACTGATATGCACCTATCCTTTGCACTAAGTTAAGCATCCACACATTCATTCTTTCTCCAAAATCCACACAGCTTTAGATAAAACAAATATTAATTTATTTATTAAACCATGATTTTAAGTGACTATAGAGTAGATTAATGCACAATCAATTAATCAATCAATCAGTCACGGAGTTCATTACTACCAAATAAAAGGAAATATGCATTCTAAGGTAAAGTTTACTGTAGTAGTCCTTTTCTATCTTACCCATATGCCTGGCTGCCGATGGTTTTGCAGCTTGCTCTTTCTGGCCATGTGGATAGGTACAAGTCTTGGAAGTTACTTCAAGATGGAGATCCAAGTAGGAAAAGCCCCCAACCAGTCTAAAGTGTGATTTTCCCCCCCCCCCCTCCTTTCTCCAAACACACTCCCCTCCCTGAGGTCACAATAGGCATGCTGGCTTTGAGGCCATGTGGAATGCTAGGGGTGGGGTCAGTACGGTGGCATTATGCTGCAGTTCTGCACAGACTGCCATGAGAGTCAAGCCTGGAATCATTGAACCTGGAGGGCCACAAATGTCTGCAGCATCTGACTTTGCATTTTGAGATGCCCCATTATAACCTAGTGCATCTCCCACTCCTGGCTTTTCCTTTAGCTTTCTCCTGTCCACTCTTTCCTCCTCTAAACAATCTGCACTATTTGCTCTCCAAGCCCTCTGGACAATATCTGATGCAGCACTTGTGGGATCTGGCAGAAAATGTCCTCCTGCATCCTTTTTTTTTTACTCCTCCTTATCTGGGCCAGTCTTTCCACTGGTGTGGAGGGGGAATCTTTGAAGGCCACAGCATCTACAGCTAAAACACAGAGAAGAATCCTTTGTCAGTATAATAGAAATGGAAAGTGAAACTTATGATTCAGCACTCCCCCCTTCCCTTGCTGCCCTAAAGTGTTCAACAACATGCTTATTGATACTTCTGCTTTGGGTTGCTTGTGCCTGGTGCTCAAAAACCACTCTCAGCTCAAACCATGGTCAGTGTGACCTGCCAGGGGTGAAGGAAATGAGGAGGGAATTGCTCAGTTGCATGAAATTGTGAGTATAGGGCTATGGCACTGAATATTGGCACCATTTTCCACAGGTGATGCTGGCTGATATCTTGCTCCTGAAGTTAACAAATACACAGAGGACACAGCTGCTACTGGCATCCTGAAGTCCCCCAAGCCTGTATACTGCTAGCCTGTGTATTTAGTGTGGTGCCTACTGAAGTTATCATCGCCTGGCATGGGAAAGTATCCTATCATGGAGGAAGAGAGAAGACTACCATCCCTAGAAATCTTTGGGAGAGAATTGCAGAGTACCTCTGTGGAAGTTTCATTGAGATTTCTCAGGAGGACTCAAGGGGTATGTCTACACTGGCAATTTAGGTCGACTTAAGTAGCCTTAAATCAACCTAAATTACTCTCTGTCCACACTGGGCTTTCATTAAGTCAACTTAAGAAATTCCTTAAGTCGACTTAATGAAACCTTAAATCGACTTAGTAAGAACCGCCGGTTAGGTCAACTCCTTAGGTCGACTTAAGCACAGTGTGGACATGGATTAACCCTTAAGTCAACTTTATTAAGTCAATTTAAGGACAGTTAGGTCGACTTACTAAGTCCCCGTTCAGGGTAACCACTTTGTTAAATCAACTTAATATGGTCAACTTTAAGTCGACTTAAAGTCGACCTCATTAAGTAGACTTAACAAAGTTGACCTAACTTTTTCTAGTGTAGACATAGCCAAGAAGCATCACTGTGCACATAAACAAACTTCTGCATAGCCCCCTCTCCACCTAACTCTGGAGGAGAATGGAAAGCAAATAGCAACTCTACCTCTCTTTGTTGTACCACTCCCTCTCGTAGCCTGAAAAAATTAAAGAGAATCAATATCTGTGTCTTGTTAAATTGGGGATACCTTGACTCTCACGGGAAATTCATAGACATTTATCGGCGGTTCCTTCACCTGTAGTATGTTTTCCCATGTGTGATTGCAGGGACTGGCTGGACTACAGTGGAGTCAAAAACCAGTCCTGGATCACAGCACAACTGAACCTCCTGGTCATCTGTCCACATAGGCCGCCTCTTCCTCCTGTTCATCCACCTCCTCACTGTAAACAGCAGGGGGTCTATGACTCCGGGTTCTCAGAGATATCCATGGTGATCTGCAGGAGGGTGGTGGGGTCTCTGCCAAGTGTGGCATGTAGCTCTTGGTAAAAGAAGCAGGTCTGCGGTTTGGCACCCTATCAATTGTTGGTCTTCTGATATGCCTGCCACAGTCCCTTGGCTTTCATGTGGCACTGCTGCTGGTCCCAGTTGTTGCCCTTCTCCTGTGTCCCCGAAGCAATCTGCTCATAGATGCTGGTACTTCTACAACTGGTTTGCAGCTGTGCCTGCATAGGCCCTTCTATCCATAGGCCCAGGAGATTCAATATCTCCTGTCTATTCTAGGCTGGAGTATGTGCACAACAAAGTTGCACACAACAAAGGAGAGCAGATAGAGATGTGCTCACCAAGGTGGACCACCAGGAAATGGCATTTAAAAATTCAGAGGTTTTAAAGGGGTTGGTGCTGCTGGTATACGTGACCTCTAGGGAGTGGAGTTAACAGTTGTGACCAGAGTCATCAGTGTTGGGCACTATGGGGCAGCTATTGGTAGATTGTTAAAGTTGACATAGGTAACACACATAGGTCTATACTTGTGCTGCAATAACCTCTATGCATCGACCAGGGTTCAATGCAGCATAGGGAGCTGGTGCTACCTTGTCACCATAAAGCAGCACTTACATCGGTGGGAGACTAATTTAAGTTTAGACATGCGGACAGCTAGTTTGACACAAGGTGAGTTACATTGACCTAACTTTGTAATGTAGACCATGCCTCCGTGCAGGAGACTAGACAGGACAATCTATCAAGGTCCATTCCAGTCCTACATTTCTATGATTTCTCTGGTGCGGCTTCTCTCGTGTGGAGCCCAGTAAGCTTGCGTCAAAGCGAATGTATCATGAGATATTCTTAAGGCATATGTAGAACTTGCACATAGGTAACTTAAGCACTATGAGAGATGGGAGGAAGCAGTATATTTTTGTAATTGTAAATTCACATAGAATAAAGCTAAAAAAATTGTCTCTTTTTTGGAACATGATTAAATATCTTTTATCTTCACAAAAGATGTGTGTTTTGGTATGTGCTTTTTGCAGTAAGCAAACACCTTTCATGTACTGGTATCGTGTTTAACAGTGATCTATTTTTACAATTTTATATTATATTGTGAATATACTCAGAACTTTACAGGAAAGATGTGCCTTCAAAACACAGGAGCAAAGGGTCAATCCTGCAAACGTTTCCAGGCATAATGCTTATTACCAGGAGTGCAATTGTGAATTATGTACAAGAGATATAATTAATGTCGATGAGATTCTTTTCAGTGACTTCAGTGGACTTTGGATTAGCCCTTAAATTGGGTAGTATTTTCAGAAGGAGGCCTTCATTCCAAAACCTTTTATTTCAGTATTCATGTTAAGCAGATATGTAAAGTAAAGTATTCCATCAACTTTTTTACTCCCTCTTTTCTAAGCCAAGCTGCATGTCACTGTGCTGAGCAGTATCAGGTGCTCCATCTTCCTCCCCTGAGTGTTGATGTTAATTCTGATGACTGGGGAAGAAAGAGTCAGGGCATCAAAGCGAAGTCTTGTACCCGGCCATGCAGCATATTACCAATAGGCCACCAGATCAACTGCTTCCCACAGTTTTACTAGCTGTCTGTCACATAGAAGTTAGTGCCAATTAGGAAGCATGAGGTTCTCTAGTCACCTTGGTTCAGTGACCAGCATACTTAGCTTGTAACCTCTGTCTCCACAGGAATAAACTTCTGCGCTTTGGGTAGACATGGCTGTGAACAGGAATGTGTTAACATGGAGGATTCTTTTGTGTGCAGATGTCAGAGTGGATACACCCTAAATCGTGATGGCAAAACGTGCAGAAGTGAGTGTTTCACATAAACTGTACCAATTAGTTATTGCCTTTGTCTGAGTTTTGGAAAGAATAAGGGAACTCTGCAGGGGCCTTTCTGAGATCCGTAGAGCTATGTAATCTGCTATACTGTAAAGTCCAACAAGAGCCAACTCTAGTGAGGTCATCTTGGTAAGATGCCTGCATATGTCCACCCAGTGGAGAGCAAGTGTATAGTCTTATAAAATTCTAATGACAGGAATTATTTATTTAGCAGGGGTGCCTGATATATTTTGAAGTGTTTGTTAAAAATGCATCCAATTTTAGCTGACATTTAGGCAATTATACACCTAATACTAATCACTTTCCTCTTCAAAGGCTGTTTTTTCTTCTTCTGAATTCTATCTGAAATAAATACATCTCTTGCTGTATATGGTAATGAGAATAGGGCTAAAGAAATGATTGATGTTCTGGCAAAAATCATGCCAACACTGTAGATTTGCAATCACTTATTTCTGAAAAGGTTCTGCTTTCCCCAGAACCATTTTGCATATTTAAAGCACTTTAGAAATGAGGAGAGCAGCAATTTTTCTTGATGTACTTACGCCATAATTTTTTCCAAATAAGCATCCAAAGGCTTGTACAATTAAGAAAGTTATTTTCTTCAATGATCAAAAGAAAATGTTGATGGATTTGATAGCATACAAGAAAACTTGGATCCATTGTAATATAAGTAAATTAGACAACTTGGTATGATTTTCAGATGGGCAGGTGCTCAGGACTTTCTGAAAATCAGGCCCCTCTGAGGTGTCACAAACTGAGCACTCCAACCTTGAGACACCCCAAGTCATTAGTCACTTCTGAAAATCTTCAAAGTGTCTGACGAAGTGGGATTTTCTCCCACGAAAGCTCATGCGATTAATAAATCTGTTAGTCTTTAAAAGTGCCACAAGACTCTGTTGTCTTCCTAAATTTATAGTTACTGCATTTCCGGAAGCCTGGTGATGGGCAGATTTGTAATTGCATTGCTACTTGAAAGAACATATGGAAAGATTTAGTGTGAGAAACTGGAGAGTTTAGATTTTAAAAGTCATATTAATAATGCATGTTTCAATGGGCATCTGTATTTATAAAGGATGATGGCAATCTGAGAATGCAGTTTGCCAAACAGAATAGTGGTTTGTTTATTTTAGTTTCGCCTTTCTCTTGTATAATGGCACCAAAACACAGCTCCGTTTATGAGGAGGTAAACTTATGGAAAAAATGAGAATGTGCCAAGTGGAAATTATTGTAACTAGTAAAAACTTCAATCTCAGCTTCACTTCAAGCCAACAGTATTTGTCGTTATGTATGATGTTAAATCTGGACCCAAAGCTGTATATATAGCTAATTTAAAAAACAAAACAAAAACATATACAATAAAGGAAGCCTTGTTAGGCTCAATAAATAGCTATGGATTTGACTGTGTTAATCCATTAAATTCTTGCACTTATAAATGCTTTGCAGAATTGAGACAAAAAAACAAATTTATCTTGGGTGTAACGCCATACTGACTTCAGCCAAGTTAAGCCAAGGTGAATTTGACCCATGTGACTAAGAACAGTGAATAAAGTCCACTATAAAATGTTAAGAAGGAAACTTGCTATAAAAAGCTTTTCAGACTTTTGCTTCCTAAACATGCTCTGCTCTGTATTTTTAAAGAATCGGTAGAATTACGCCACACATAACACAAGCACATATCTTGCTTTATGAACTATCAGCCATACTTCTCAGTTTCCTTTTGTTATGAGATACAATCTAGACTTTAAAGTATAAACCCAATTCACACATACATTCTGTTTTTATAGAGATCTTTTCCAGCACAGGTGCAGAATCAATAAAATGAAAGGTGGTTACATAAAGTATCCTACACTCTCCGTTTTTAAGAGTCCCATGTTTTGGCCTTACAGATAGAGACTCTCAGAAAAAGAATATTTTAAAATGACTATAGATCTGTCAGTTTAAACACAAGTTATTTATAATCCTGGATTATGAGGATTCCTGGGTTCTCTGTTCCCAGCTCTGTTGCAGACTCCCTGAATGACTGTGGGCAAATTGCAAGCATTCCATGCTTCACATTCATTGTCTGTAATATGGGGATAATAATACGTATCTCACTGAGATGTTATAAGGATAAATTAATTCAGGCTTCTCAGATGGATCTTTATATGAGGTAGCTATGTAAGTGCAAAAGTGTATTAATTTTTTTTCTTGATAATCATATGCATAAAGATTCTGCAGCACTTAGTATTTACTGGTTTGGGACTTTTAATTTCTAATGTGTTTTCTTAATTCCTAACATAAACAATTAGGAGTGGATCATTGTGCTGAGAATAACCATGGCTGTGAGCAGCTGTGCCTGAATACAGGCGACTCATATGTCTGTCAGTGTTCCGAAGGATTCCTCATTAATGAAGACTTAAAAACCTGTACACGTAAGTCTTGTGATAATTTCGTTGATCAGAATTAAAGTGGATGGAAGACAAAACACTAGAAACATAGGAATCGCTATGTTGGCCTGTCTAGCCCATTGTTCTGTCTCTCACAGTGACCAGTACCAGATGCTTCAGAGGAAGATGCAAAAGCCCTGAAGTAGGCAGATGTGGGGTAATCTGTCCTCTTTCTTCTCCCTCCAATCAGTTAGGTCACATCCTGATCTGTAACAGAGATTGGCATAAACTCTAACACATGAGCTTGATATCCCTTCCACATCATTTTTATCATGATCAATGATGACAGCACTGGGTAATTTGACTCTTGTTAAATTCTTCTCCTCAATGACTACCAGTGGAAGTGAGTTCCACAGTTTAATTACTTACTGTATGAAAAAGTATTTCTTTTATTGATTTTTGAATTTTCTACCTTTTAATTTTTTTTAATGTCCTTTTTTCTTGTGTCATGAGACGGAGAACAGAAGCTCACAATCTTTCTCTATACACCATTCATTTTTTTATATACTTGAATAAGAGAGAACACAATTAATCTCCTTTCTAATGAAACAGTCACAATCTTTTCAATGTCTCCTCATCTGAAAGATTTTTTTATCTTTCTTGTCATCCTTTTCTGATTCCCCCTTAGTTTTACAATAGCCTTTTTTAGCTGACATAACCATACTGCACACAGTATTCCAGATGAGGCCACACAATTAATTTATTATAATATTCTCCATATTATTCACCATCCCATTCCTGGTGCACTGTTTCATTTGTTAGCTTTTTAGACCACAGCTATGTATTGATTTATCAACAATTATGTCCAGGTCCCCATCTTGAGTTTTTTAGAACATTTTAAAGTGTACAAATACTTAAATGGTTTATTTTTTTTTCCCTGCTGTGTTAATTATTTTCCATTTAGTGACACTGAATTTCATCTGGCATTATATTGCTTATTCATCTAGCTTGTTTTGGACTTTCAGAAGTTCCTCACAGGCCTCTCTGGTCCTAATTAACCTAAATAACTAAGGCTATGTCTACACTACAAAGTTAAGTTGACTCAAGTTATGACAATAATCCACCATTGTAATTAAACTGCTTTTACACATCCACACAATGCTTCTTGTGACAGTGCTGCACATCCACAGTTGGTGCTCTTGCAGTGTCCTATGGGTAGCTATCCTACCATGCAGCTCACCACTATCTATCACTGGTTGTTCTGGAAATGGATCTCAGTGCCCCATAGGAGTGAGCTTACTATCCCACGATCCAGTTTTCTCCATCCCATCATTCTATGGGCTTCTAACTACACTTCACACTGCTTTTCAATGGCCCCTGTAAACTGTGCACCTGCCATCTCTGTCTAAAAGCATTGATCCTCCATTGTTGTCCAGTCTTGTGATGAGTGTTATGAACGCAATGCCTTTGAGCCTCCAGTATTTCATGAGCTGCAGATCTGGTAATGACACCATGGTATCTGCCCTGCTGTGTGCCTTGGAAAGAAACAATTCAGGATTGCTGTTGGCTTTCAAGGAGCAGTAGCACACAGTTGATTGTTGCTATTGGGCTTGGGAAACAAGCACTGAGTGGTGGGATCACATCGTGATACAGGTATGGGGTGATGAGCAGTGGCTGCCGAACTTTTGGATATGCAAATCCACCTTCCTGGAACTGGAACTCCTTCAGGTTCCTTTGAAAATCCAGGCCAAGCTATTAATAAAAGACTATACACATCACCGAAATATACTTCTAAGAATCCATGTTCCCCAAATATCTTCATGCCCCATATGTGTACAAAAAAATCAACCCTTTCCTAGAATGTTTATAGATAGCTATTTATAGACTTTTTAAGGCCAGAAGGGACCACTATGATCATCTAGTCAGGCATCCAACATAACATGGGTTAAGCCATCTATCTTCCACAAAACCAAATATGTATAAAGCCCTCCAAAAACCGCGTATCGTCATTCTCCATTAAATATGTGTTTAAAAAATACCTTCCAACAGAGACCATAACCCCTAAAAGATCTGCAGTCAGGGTGATCATGTGTTCTGAGAGACCAAATTCATGCTTCCTGGGTAAATCTGTTGTTAGTGCTCTTGCTCCCTGTGCCCTCTCCACCTCATCCTTTCTGCTTCTGGACCCTTGTTGGTAGATCAGTAAGCTACTTTCAGACAGCAGCTGAGTGTCAGTCTTCAGGCTGCTGTTCTAGAAGGCCTTCAGTGGGAGGCCTTTGTCTCGTTTATCCTTCACCCAGGATATCTTGCTGTCTGTTCTCTCCTGCTGGCAGGGAGGAAGATGATACTGGGCATTTTGAGTCTGTCTTCTCTCCATTGAAGAGGAGGGTTTTGGTGATTGGTCAATAGCAGACATTATTCTCAAGCCAGCCAACTCATTGGCCGTCTTCCCAAATTTTGTTCTGCTGCTTTTGTCATCTTCTGAACCTCTTGCATGTGTAGGCACATGCACAGATCAGTGGACCCTATGTGCTGGAAGCCCTATGTGTGGATGAATACATGCCATTAAGTGACTTTCTTCTTTATTCAGGACTCGGAGCCTCAAGTCCCCAGTAGACATGTCATTAATGAAGCCTTTATAGGAGCCTCAGAAATTAGATGTCCCCTTGCAACGTTTCTATTCTTAATATAGCTAATGAGTGTTAAAATTCACTCCACTTTAATATGGTTAGTGAAGCAAATTGCCCCCTTCAGTGGAAAAAATCTGCAGAAAGGGCCAATGAAAAAGTAAAATACAATGACTTCTGCCTTGCTTAGTCTTCCTGGAATTATCTCCGCTGATCAGAGGGGTTTGGTAAGCCTCACCACAGATTTTGGCAGGCACTCTACCAGCCTGCCCCCACCCCTTCCCCACCCACGCCTCTTGATTGCATGGACAGCTTGAGTCCCCAGTCTGCTGTTTTCCCTGCTCTTGGGCAACACAGTAATTCAGCAAAAGTGCTATTGGCAAGGTCCCCCTGCAACTGCGCAGTTGAAGCCACGGAGAGGATCCAGGGGAAGGTAAAACAAATCAGGGGTGGAAGATCACTCTTGCCTGCCCCTGAAATCCACAGAGTTTCATCTATCCCTCCACCCCTCTAGAGGTGGGGTAAATAATGTTGCCAGAGCAGAACTCCTGCCTTCTATGCAGAAAGATGATTCAGCCAAGTGCTTTTCGCTGAACCAATGGATATAGGGAAGCAGCTGAGCTGTTGTTTAAAGAGTTTTGTGAACTTTCCAATGGAAAGTCCTATTTCCTTGGAAGTAGAAAAGATGTTGTTGAACTCTGGCGATTTAGTTTCCTCCAGGCATTACTTGGATTCCGTCAGAAGCATTAAAGCTGTACAGTGACTGCTGGACTCCTCTGGGCACTGAATTTGATCCCTCTTGAATATTTCCTGTGCTTGCCAATTTACCCCTCTCTGTTTGGGAACAGACCTAGCTGACGCTGTTAAAATCACATGGGCAATACTTTTAGATTATCATATAAGATTTTTCAGTCTTTAAAATACCTGTTGAATGAACAGCTGAATGGATCTGTTTAATTTATACCACTTCTGTGTAAAAACAATTGGGAATGAAGAGACCACTGTCATATATTCAGGCAAAAGTATCTCATGGCAGCTGAGGGAACACCCTAGTGATGAATTGGCTTCTGCTCTGACAACTAGCAACAATAGTAAATGGAACTCCATATGAAACAGAGATCAGACACAACTAAACTGAGTGCTGATTATGGGAGTCTCAGAGAGCACTAGCTGTCATATTAAAGAAAAGATAATCCTTAGGAAAGTCAAGATGATAAATGTAATTGAATTAAAATGATTTGTGTCAGTAATTTTCAGCATAAAAAAAGCTCACAGGGTCTAATGCAAAATCTATTGAAGTCAATGGGAGTTGGCACACTGTGAGTTCTGGAACTTGTACTTTCACATAAAATATATACGCAGAAACATCAATGAAAGATATTTAGAAGAATATCTCTGTAGTTTTGGCAACTTGTGTTTGTTACTGTTTATTGCATGAAGTCATTAGCAAAATACCTTGTACGATTTGTTTTCAAAGAGGCAGGTACCTTTTCTCACTGCTACCCCAGTGACCTCTATAAATCATACCTAAAGACTCATTTGTTGGTTCTTAAGGTATATTTGAATTATTGTTCAAACAGTACAGTATTTGCTAGTTTACAAGCCATGCAGACATAATTAGCTGCTAGTTCATGAATTTTTAACTCTTTTTATAACTGCGATCATGTTGGCTGGTCTTGCAGGAGTTGACTATTGTGCACTGAGTGTCCATGGTTGTGAACATTTGTGTGTAAACGGTGAAAAATCTTATACTTGTCAGTGCTTTGAAGGATATGAGCTGCGTGACAATGGGAAAACGTGTAAACGTAAGTATTTATCAGACCAAGTGATATGGCACCATATCTGTTGTTGCCTGCATCTTTACAATATAAAATCAGTAATAGCATATGTAATAGGCACCTAATGAATTTTCAAAAGCACCTACACTTAGCTCCTCAGAAGCATTTAGGTGCCTAATTCATCTTTGATTCACTCGGAGTTTGACACGTAGGTACTTCTGAATATCCCACTAGGGCTTAGTTGCATCTTTAGGCTTCTAAACATCTTTTGACAATCTAGTCACTAGTTACTATGCTTTTGGATTTTTTTTCTTAATAAAGAGACCCTGGATTAAGAGGAGGAGGAGGATTGCTTGCTTGTTAAAAATAAAATATGAAAGAGTCAGAGGTTATTGGGAATGCATTGCTGGATTCCACATAGAAAAATATGAGCTGCAGGACTCTCTAAATATAAAACTAAAACCTTTAATCTCTGCATTTATAAAAATTTTAACTAGCTAACTTTCTTTTCTATCTATTTTATTCTCAGGTAAAAATGTCTGCAAATCAGTTGACCATGGTTGTGAACATATTTGTGTTAATACGGCCAATTCGTACATATGTAAGTGCCGTGAGGGATTTGTACTGAGAGAGGATGGGAAAACGTGCAGAAGTAAGTAATCTGATTTTTGCCAGTAATTTGTGTGAGTGCAGCTGGCAAAGAAAGAACTTCATTGCCTTTTTACTGAAAGAATGTCCTTATGGCTATGTCTACACTTGCACTTTTAAGTTGACTTAGTGTGTCTACACTATAAAATTAAGTTCACTTAAAGGGGACCTAGCAAAGTCGACCTAGAGCGTCTCCACTTGGTGCCTAGGTCAACTGGCAGGGGCTAGGGGGACCTTGGGCAGGTCCACGGTGGCAGGGGGGCACCCCTTGTGTGTAATGGGGCAAACGGGAACAGGACCCTGGCAGGGCATGTGGGCAGGGTGTGACACTGTCTGGATTTAGGGAAGCATTAATGATATTATTTTCTATTAATATATCATAAATGCTATAATCCATAGGAACTATGTCATGTTTGGTATCAATAGAAAGGTAGAAATTTGCTGGGAATGATTATATAGTTTATGTCTAGGAATTCTAATTCAATTAGAAGTTAGGAATTTGGTGTTATATCTATACTTTAACTTGTATAATTCTGTGGGAATGCCCCAGACAGGATGTCACCAACCATTGTCTCCTTAATGTTAAGGAATCTTCCAGGAACAATGGGTCCAGGGAGTAACCTGATGAGCCATTAAGGACATAAGGAATACAACCATTGTGTCCTTAATGGCTCATCAGGTTACTCCCTGGACCCATTGTTCCTGGAAGATTCCTTATCATTTAGGAGACAATGGTTGGTGACATTCTGTCTGGGGTGTTCCCACAGAATCATACAAGTTAACATATAGATATAACACCAAATTCCTAACTTCTAATCGAAATAGAATTCCTAGACATAAACTATATAATCATTCCCAGCAAATTACTACCTTTCTATTGATACCAAACATGACATTGTTCCTATGGATTATAGCATTTATGACATATGAATAGAAAATAATATCATAAATGCTTCCCTAAATCCAGACCGCATCACACAGGGCTCTGCCCTGCCCTTTGGGAGGCATGTCAGGCTCCCCGTGTGCCCCCCCCCCCGGCAGGGAGGGCATTGGTGTAGTTCTGGGGTAGCCCTAAGTCGATTTAGGGCTACCCCACATCTACACTGGCTTAATTCGACTTTAAAAAGTCGAATTAAGGCTTAAGTCTAACGAAAAGGTGGTTTAATAAAGATGACTTAATGTTAATTAAGTCAACTTTATTTTCCTAAAGTCGACTTAAGCAAGCTGCTTAAGTTGACTTAAGGAAACTGTAGTGTAGACGCAAGGTAAATTAAGTCGACTTAAACAAGTTTAAGTCGACTTAATTTACAAGTGTAGACACAGACTATGGAATTTGCATTTATGAAAATGTTTTAATTAATAAACTGTATTAAATATT
>ML685865.1:4744750-4791153 GCA_007922175.1 Pelusios castaneus
GGCCAATTCGTACATATGCAAATGCCGTGAGGGATATGTACTAAGAGAGGATGGGAAAACATGCAGAAGTAAGTAGTCTGATCTTTAGTGGAAAATTATCCTTGTAATGTATATATTTGTAAAAGCGTTTTAACTAGCAGATTCTCTCAACTATTCTTAGATAAGGATATCTGCAATTCAGTTGACCATGGCTGTGAACATATTTGTGTTAATAATGACAATTCATACAGCTGTAAGTGCCGGGAGGGATTTGTACTGAGAGAAGATGGTAAAACATGCAGAAGTAAGTAGCTTGATCTTTACTGCACGTTTCTTCAGCAGACCAAAAAAAAAAAAGGAGGGTTGGAACTTCATTGTTTGCTTTCTGAAAGATTATCCTTGTAATATTTGCATTTATAAATAGGTTTTAGCTAGCAAACTGTATTAAATATTTTAACTCTTTCCAAATAAGAATGTCTGCAAATCAGTCAAGCATGACTGAACATGTTTGTATAAATAATAATAAATCCAACACCTGTCAGTGCCATGAGGAATTTTTGCTAAGAGAGGTGGGGAAAACGTGTAGAAGCAAGTAATTTAATCTTTGGAGCGCCTTTGGTACATCTACACTGGCAAGTTAGGTCGACTTAAGGATGCTTAAGTCGACCTAAACAAAGCCACATCCACACTGGGTTCTTATTAAGTCGACTTAAGGAAAGTTTAAGTCAACTTAATAACACCACCTCTTTAGGTCGACTTAAGCCTTATGTCAACTCCTTGAGTCTACTTAAGGTCAGTGAAGACGGGGATTAGCGCTAAGTCAACTTTATTAAGTCATCTTAAAGCCAGTATAACGGCTATCTCTACTGTTAAATCGACTTAACAAGGTCGACTTAAAGTGTAGCCAATTTGTTAAGTTGACTTAACAAGGTTGACTTACTTCTGCACGTGTCATCAGCAAACAAAATGAGAAGGAATTTCATTGCTTTATTGCTCGAGAAATATCCTTCTAATTTTTTATAAATGTAAAGTGATTTTAACTAGGCAACTTCAACTGTTTTCAGATAAAGATCTTTGTAAGTCCATTGATCATGGCTGTGAACATGTTTGTGTTAATGATGACATTTCATACACCTGCCAGTGTCATGAAGGATTCGTGTTAAGAGAGAATGGGAAAACATGCAGAAGTAAGTATCCTGGCTTTTGCCAATAATTTGTTGTGTGCAGCTAGCAAAGAAAGAAAGAACTTCATTGCTCTTTTACTGAAAGAATGTCCTTGTGGGATTTGCATGTATGAAAATGTTTTTGTTAGTAAACTGTATTAAATATCTAATCTATCTTCAGATAAAGATCTCTGCAAATCAGTTGATCATGGCTGTGAACATGTTTGTGTTAATGGTGACATTTCATACACCTGCCAGTGTTATGAGGGATTCATATTAAGAAAGGATGGGAAAACATGCAGAAGTAAGTTGCCTGATATTTACTGGACACTTAATTCCGATAGTGCTACATGACAAAATGAAAAACTTCAGTGCCCTTTTCCTGGAAGGTTGTCCTTGTAATCTTTGCATTTATAAATGTGTTTTAGTTGGCAAACCATACTAAATATCTAATTTATTCCCCGATAAAGATGCCTGCAAATCAGTTGGCCCTGATTGTGAACATTTTTGCATTAATACTGACAGTTCATATGTCTGCAAGTGCCATGAGGGATTTGTACTGAGCGAGAATTGTAATCTGATATTTACTGGCAAATTATCCTTGTAATCCCATTTATAAAATTGTTTTAATTCTCTCAACTATTCTCAGATAAAGACCTCTGCAAAACGGTTGATCATGGCTGTGAACATATTTGTGTTAATAATGACAATTCATATGTCTGCAAGTGCCATGAGGGATTTGTACTACAAGAAGATGGAAAAATATGCAGAAGTAAGTAACCTGGTCCTTACTGTTCATTTCATTCACTGAACAGCTGCTTGTTTAATTTTAAAATGAACTGATCCTACATCCCTTCTTCAAAAATCAGATAAAATTTGAGGTCACAGAGCATATGTTAGCCAGCTGGAAAATGAGTTGAACCATTTACCCTGAAAATTTTGGAAGCAATAGATATTTAAGAAAATAAGAGTGATTGTCCCTGTAAACCAGCAAGTATAAAAATCGTTCTTTCCAAACATCAGGGAAAAAAGCCAAAAGTAAAAAATCATGTTGCCAAGAAATGTGAACTTTAATTAGGTTCATGTACCACAGAGTTATATTTTCTGATTTAAAAAGACATTGGGCTTAACTGTCCCGTCTTCTGCTATGAAATACCTGGACCATTGTTCCATTTATCAATGTTTTCCTGATTAGATTGTTAGCTGTTTGGAACAGAAATTCCCCTCCCCTAAGAAATACCATGTGCATTTCTGCTACTGTATAAGCTCTGGGCCTAGGCTCGCCTGCAGCCTATCTAAGCTGCATGATCCTATCTGACTCCACAACACTGGATGTCTATTCTAATCTTAGGTGGGGAGACTTGTCCTCTAAAAGGAAATATAATGCTCATGGAGCTGTCCAAACCATCACTGCCTAGGACTATTGGTCTTGGATCAGTGCCTGCTTTGGCGGCAGACCTTACTGAAGGAGCAGCAGGATCATTGGAGTTCTGTTTAAGGGAATGGGGAACTCCCACTGCCAAAGGGCAGTCAAAGGTCCCCATTCCTCAACTCTTTTATTCACCAGACTGGTGATCACTTTTAGGATCCAGTGTGCAATCAGTCTAAACAGTGATAAGAAAGTTATAGACCCCATAAGTAGAACCCCAAATTGGGCCTTGTGACAATAAACAGACGATTATTAGCAATCTCCTATAAAGCAAAGGCAAATAACCTTGCTGAGCTCTTGTCATTGGAGGAATGCTGGAAAAAATACTAAAAGACCTCTTGATTCTTTCCTACAATTCTGTTAGACTGCACCAATCAATTACTGCCTAAATATATACGAACACCAGCTTTTAAGTTCTGTTTACATTTAAAGAATAATCATTTCAAATTGCTTAGAGAAAAGGAACAGGATGACATCTGGAATGTAAACATAGATGTATCCCAATATGTATTTATATTTTGAGAAACTAATCCAAGAAGTTGCAGACAGGATTTATTACTAGTTGATATTAACATACTAGGCTAAGTAATTGTTACGATGAAAAGCATAGTTAAATTAGCCACCTGGGCAGCTAACCAAAGTTTAGTATTTTAGTATGCCATGCAAACCTTTTCTCTGGAATACTGAGAGAATATTCTCGTCTAGCGTGAACTGTAACTAGGAAAGTACTTATTGATTTTGATACCAGTAAAAGTTATAAATCAAAGTTAATTGGGGCAGGCACAGGAGATATTGTAAATCCCAAAGAAATAAAGAAACAAATCCTACAGTCCCTACTCAGCCACATTTCCCTTAGAAGTTAGTGAGAATTTTGGCTGAGTGAATACAGGAAGATTTGGCCTAACGTTAACTAATTAAATATATTCTTTTTTCAGTCTATTCAAAACACTAATAATCCATTCTAGCAGTGATGAGGTTGGAGCTGGCAACATCTGATCTATGTTAAATTTCCTTCAGTGTTTCTGCCCTAATGAAATATATAGGGAGAAAAACATAAAATTTCAGATGAGACAGTAAAATGAAGAAAACACAAATATATTTTGTTTTTTGCAGGATTTTCAACACAGAGGAAAACTTCAGATTAAGATCAAATGTTTGGTGGTCATTTTTTTTTTCAGAATTGACAAATATGTATCTAAATGCAGCACAATTAGTACATTCCTTTCAAGGCTTTCTTTGACACTGGTCCCAGTAATCTATCTAAACCCATGTATACAAAATGAATTTAACATCACAACACACCTATGAAGTAGGGGTGTATTATTATCTCCATTTTACAAATAAAGTTCTGAGGCACAGAAAGATTAAGCAGTGTAAAGCAGTGGTTTTCAAACCATGGGTTGGGACCCAGTACTAGGTCGCAGACCCTCAAGTATTGGAGCACAGCACCACCTGCTATTGCTGAAGGAAGACTGGAATGCATTGCTCAAAGATGTAATTGTTAGGTAGCAGGCATAAATGATTTTTTTTCAACTGGGTCCCAAGAAAAAAAGTTTGAAAACCACTGCTGTAAAGTGCTGAGCTCTGCTTCTGATCCAGCCAGAGCACGTAGGCAGATGAATAGCTCCAGATGTATAAATTTAAGCACCTAAGGCCAATAGGATTACACGTGTTCCTCACAGTAGATGGTCACAGTGATTCCTTCCGGACCTGGGATCTGTGAATCCAAGAGTTTTCTGGGTTGGAATCAGAGTTCTCAATACCTTACAGGATGAAGCTCTTAAGTGTCTTGCTTAAAGACCCAGAGGGAAGTCTGGGACAGAGGAACTTTGTACACCTATACAACAGGTAAACCCATTAGGTGATCACCGTTCTAGGGATGCAGTAGCATCACTACGTATGCTCTGCCTCCTCTGGACCCACTAGTTTACTGCTAAGAGGATTAGCCTAGCTCCCATTCTTCACTGTCTTTGCCTAAAATTGTGGATACTTCCTGTGCAGGTATACTACTGTAAAATGTCCCCTCTTCTCCCCCCACCCTTAGTCCACCTCCAGACACTAATCATTGTATTGTGTTCCTTCGTCTTCAAAGTGAGGCATTGTTTACTAAAATCTTCAGAACCGTAGCTCCCCTTGAACTGAACGTGGCCTAAGGGACTCTCACAATGAATAGGCAGTTGTTTCATCCATATATGTACCAGCTGTTAGCATGATACATGCTGTTAGAATCCAAACTTGGGTCAAGTGATGAACATAATGGGAAAATATAATTTGTGAAGGGAGAAATTTTATGATAAAAGATAGTAGGGAAAAACAAATCTGACCTGCTTGAGGAAATAGCCTGCAATACCCTTCTTCAGAAATGTAAACTATTGTTTCTTAGGCTGTATCTACGCATACAGTGATACAGCTGAGCCGCTGCTGTGCTTCTGGCGAAGACACTCTGTTCCAATGGAAGAGAACTCTCCCATTAGCATAAAAACCCCACTTCCATGGCACAGCTCTTCAACCCACATGGTGATGTACACACGAGTGTAACTTACGGCACTCATTTTCACACTCCTGTGAGACATAAGATTTGCCAGCACAGGCTGTAGTGTAGACATTAGTCTTGGTGTCTGAAATTTGCTGTCAGATTCCACTTTCATGTTCCCTGTTCTCTGATTGCTTTAACATTAGGGACAGACAATGCTAATTTTAAAAAAAATGCAGGCTGAGGCCTCACCTATGCAGTCCATGACATTTTTAAAAATTTGAATCAAAACATAGTAAATAAGGACCTCTTCTGTGGAACCCCAAGGTGAGAGACTGAATAGTGATTTAGGTAAGGCTGGCTCCCTCTAGTGTTGTTTGGTAAAAGTGTGGCTTTTCTCTTCCTTTTAGAAAATTTTTCCAAAATCTTTCCAAATGCCTCTTGCTTGAGTTATTTTTAATCCAATATAGGCTGTACGGTAAAAATAAAAGGTGTCCTAATTGGCAGTTTGAAGTTATTTTCCATGATTACATGAACAATGGCTTATGGTGGTACCAGATTTGGTTTTGTTTATAAGGCAAACTGATTCCAGGAATTCCTTTAAATGTGCTTCTTTCTCGCAGTAACTGCTTCATTGAAAAGTGGAAAACCTGACCTAGTTCCTGACAGAAACTGTGTACCAGAGAGAGATGAGGGGACGACATATCCAACCTTAAAATATACCCCCAAACACATACTTTTCCAATTTTTTGCTCATTTTAGCTGTCCATGTATATTTTTTATCTGTGCAGATGAGCTTTCTGGTTAATGGTTCAAATGGATGTGCAATATATTTGAAACAGGTTTTGCACTGATGTTTGGTGGGGTTTGGTTGGTTTTGGGGGTTTGGGTTTTGGGGGGGGGTTGTTTTGTTTTTTGTTTTTGAATCACTGCAAAAAGTACAATCTTCAATTTATTGTTTCTGGTCAAATGGCTTGGGCATAAACTCATATCCAAGAGACTGAGTTAAAATCCTCCATCACTAAATAATTAGAACAATAACAAATATATTCCTATGCTTAGATCTCTAACCTGAACGCTGAACCCTAAAGGGACCCTGTCCTTTTCTTGTCCCCTTCCACTCATCAGAAAAACCACCAACCTTCCCATTTCTGTTCCCTCCCCTCTCTGAGATTTTCTCATGAACCTAGTCCTGGCCTCAGAGAATTATTGGAAGAGGAAGACCCAGCAAGCAAATTCCAGCCCTGCTTCTGTTAATCTTCAGTGCTCCTGTCACAGTACTGTGTGCTAGACAGTATAGACAATACTGGATTGGAAACTAAATGCTATTTCCTAATAACGGTGTGATGGAGAAAAGTTTTGATTTTGTTCCTTTGTTATCTTTTTCTGTGCTGTAACCCCAGTAATGCTTATAAATTATGGGTCTACTAGGAGATCCTAGAACCAGTGGAAATAGTGTTTGACGTCAAAAACAAGGGAAAATTCTGTTCTCCTGTCCCTGGTGCAGATCCCTCCTACTTTCATATTTTTCACTTATCCCTACACATGAAAATCATTGAGCATTTTGCTTAGAAATCTAGCATGAAAAAGCGTAGATCTGACGAGCAGAATATGCTGAGGTAGCACATTACTGCATGACTAGGTGATAAATATTGTTACTAAACATAGCCATTGAATATGTATGTGCATAGAGGGGGACTTTTCATACAATCTGTCCTTATTTACAGAAATCCATTTGCCGCCGCTCCCATGTCATTGTAAAATGTGAAAAGTAAAACGGTGAAGGGCCATTGTTATTGCTTTTAGTTTTGTGGGGATAATAGGCTGCAATTTAAAACAATTAAAATACAGGATGGTCTCAGGAAAGTTTTTTAATAGCTTCCCCTTTTACCCATACATTGAAGTTGTCTTTGTTGTAATTTTGAGAGAGGCACTGGGCTGGTTTATCTTTTACAAAAATATTAACAAATTAAGAAAACAGGTATAAAACAAAAAAATGCAAGTGAATATTTTGCTAGCTAATTTAACTTAGTTTTTCTAACTTCCTTAACCTAATTTACAGTAACACAGTGCAATAATCAAATCAAGATTATGAAGAAGTATAATCAGTAAATCATAGGTTCGGATTATTTTGCTCACCAAGTATTAGAGTTATTGATTGTATTTAATTATAATGAAACAACTCTCAATGTTTTGCAGGAAGGCAAAGGGAAGAAATTGTTCATGTTGAGTTAAAAGCCTTTGGTTTTAAGGAAATACAATCTTAGAATGATTTCATAGGTCATTTCTACTCTACAAAATTCTGACAACTTGGCTGGTCTACCCAGGGCTGAGGCTGACAGGCACGCGGTGTGCCAACCGGCCCCACCCCCAGAGCAGAACAAACAGGCGCTGCCCCTCCCTACCTCAGGGGCGAACCAGCTGGCCCAGAAGCAGGGCAGAAGCATGAAGCCTGGCCTCTGGCCCAAGTCCCCGCAGCAGCAAAGCACGGCCCTCCCAGTGCCCCACTCGGTTCCTTCTTCTGCATCAGGCTCCCCATGCTGGACTGTAGGAACTAGCTCGCTGCACGACTGGATTCCCCAGTCACCTCTCCCCCGTACTCCTCATCCTCAACGAACACCACCTCTTCACTGTTCACTCTGGGGGCCTGTGACTCCAGCTCCACCAAACTATCTTTGGAGGGGGTGAGGCTGTTTCCACAAAGGATGGCATGCAGCTCTTCGTAAAAACAACGTCTGTGGCTCAACACCAGAGTGACTGGGAGCCACCTTTGCCTTCTGGTATGTCTGCCGCAGTTCCTTGGCTTTCATGCTGGCACTGCTCTGGGTTCATCTTGTAGGCCTTCTCCTCCGGACTCTGAGCCATCTGCTTAACATTTCTCTGGCTGGAGCAGAGCTATGCCTGCACAGCCTCTTCTCCACGCAGAGCCAGGAGATCTGCCACCTCTTGTTCACTCCAGACAGGAGGATGTCTGTAGTGTGGAGCTAGCATGGTCAGCTGGACAGTTTATAGACGAACTATCCACACCAAGCCAACAGGAAAAAGAATTCCAAAAATGTGTGGGGCTTTAAAAAGTGAAGGACGTATACTTGTGTACCAGGGCATTGGGCAGCAAAGTTCAAAACACCTCCTGGAGACCACTACAGCAATGTAAAAATGCAGTGTTTACACTGATACTGCATCGCCGTAGCTACATCTCCATACGTGCTACACCTCTTGTGGACATGGAGCTTAGAGTGGGGTAGCGGGCAAGTTACATCAGCAGGAGCAACATTTTAATGCAGGTGTTTACAGAGTTAGGTCAATAAACTGCCTTGCATTGCCCTAACTATGTAACGTAGACCAGACCTTAATTTGAAACCCAGGTGATAGTTACCTGTATCTTTATCAATGATAAAATGAAACACAAAGTTTTTTGATGTTTGGAAGAACCTGGTCTTTTCTCTTTGTTGTAGATTTCAGGCTTGGCTTAGCCAAGGGCCAGAATCTTACATCTCTTCTTTGGATGGCCAGCCCAGGGAAGTGAACAAGATAAAGTGTTAGGTGTCTTATTGATACGAGAGACCATCCACTTCCTTCCACATGGTTAGAGTGTTTTGTAGAAATCCATATCCTCTTTCTCTACGTCGGGCGAATCAATATTTTCAAAGCCCAATAAAGTGTTACATCCTAGTAGCCATAATTTGATGTGAGCTAATGGCCTGGCATCTTGCTCTTGAAGTCACATTGAAGATTCTAGGTTAGAGTGTACATGTCTTGCTATAGTTCATAACTGCTAACAGATGTCTCTCAAAAATAGGACGCAAGAAGTACCATATAACAAGGAGCTGGTAAGCAGACTTCTGCTTAGGGCACCCAACATAATGTTTAAATATAATTTTATGACTTGTCAGCAAATACGCATCCAATCATTCCTCATTTACTTATGATAATGAAATTATAGTGGGAAGGTGACTCTGAGAAGCGGAGGCAGAGTCTAGGGCAAGTAGATGAGATTATCCTAATAATCTTTTGCCTACTAGCTGGAAAGCTGCTCTGGACATCTAGTAATGCTAATTTTCATTAAACATTTGACCAACTACAGTTACTTGGGCCTAAATCTAAACATGGACTATGTTCTGTAGTTTTCTTTTAAAATTTTTGAAAGAACGATAAAAATGAGAAGAGAATTCAAGTTGTTAACCCAAGCTGCTTATTTTTTTGGCGGGGGGAGGGAAGTGGTTTCATTCCACTCTGGATCTTATCATGCTCTTTTATTGGGGTCTCATGAAGTCATATTTTTCTTTATCGTAGATACTTTTCTGATGTCTTTCATCATGTTCTCTGTAAGGTATTTATCCTCATAATGCCCTAATAAGGTAATGCAGTATCATCATCCCCATTTTACAGGTGGAGAAATGAAGCGCAGACAAAGTGATTTGCTCAGAATCAAAAGGGCAGAACTGAATAATCCCAGACTAGTGCTCTAATCACTGAGAAATACTTCCCATCTTTCCAATCTTTGTTTGTGTTTTATTTATACAGGATGCACTGAAGGTCCAATTGATCTGGTGTTTGTGATTGATGGATCAAAAAGTCTCGGAGAGGATAATTTTGAAATTGTAAAAGAATTTGTCTCTGGAATTCTGGATTCTCTTGAGATTTCTCCCAAAGCAGCTCGAGTTGGTTTGTTGCAGTATTCCACTCAAGTCCGCACAGAGTTCACATTAAGACAATTCAGCACAGCCAAAGACATGAAAAAAGCAGTATCCCAAATGAAATACATGGGGAAAGGCTCCATGACAGGACTTGCCTTAAAACGAATGTTTGAGAGAAGCTTTACTGAAGCAGAAGGGGCAAGGCCATTTTCAGCAAAAGTGCCCAGGGTCTCTATTGTGTTTACAGATGGAAGAGCCCAAGATGAAGTCTCTGAGTGGGCCAGCAAAACAAAGCAGAATGGTAATCTGATATTCCTTTGTCACTGTTTCTTTAAGGATAATGTATATATTTATTTATTTTTTTAAGTTTTTCTACATAATCAAGAGACGAAATTGCCTGATGTGCTAGTCAGCTCATGTGCCACTGCCCTCTGCTGGAGACAACTGTATTTTCTCAAGTGTCTGGGTTGTTGTGTAGAGGCTCTGCCGCAAAGCATTACATTATAACTACTGTCCTAGAAATAATGAGGCTTCCGAGGGCCTGTGTCCTGAAGTACCAACTCATCACAAAGCAGTTGCATTGCATACATTGAACGCTGAGCTGTGCCCTGCATGTTTACACTAAAGGTACTTAATAGCTTTATTAACTAATCCTTTTAACACACAGCATTAATATAAAACACCCCATTCAAAAAAATCAGAGCCTTTGCTTTATTCTATGATTTTTAAAAATACAACATACACTTGGAAGCAGGTATATGTTGCTGTGATTGGGTGTCCATCCTACAAAAGACCCGAAGGGGTTAGGGTGGCTAGCTGGGCCATTAACTGCCCATGGAGCAAGAGGCAGGGAGCAGAGATTAATTAGATAAGTCTTGACTGAGCTGGGATAGCAGGGGCCAGTATATGCCTCAGCAGATGAGAACAGCGTGGGGTGCTGGGAAGTAACCTACAGTCACTCTCTAGAAGCAGTTGTGCATTTCACAAACCCAGGGAAGTGGGAGAACCAGAAGATAAGGAAAGGCTCAGGGAAAAGGCAGTAAGGTTCAGGATTGAACAGACTTTGTCTGCTGACCAGAGGGTTCCTAGCTGGACCTGAGACTAGAGGATGGGCCCAGGTTCCCCTATCACTATTAAGGATGTGGCACAGGGCAGGCAGTGGAGAGTAGACATCCTGGGACAGTTTGCCCCAAAAGACTAACATACAGAAGGGCACATCACAAAGAGGCCACAGGACAAGAGAGAATGGCAAGTGGAGAGACCTCCAGAGGTGGGTGCAGCACCTGAAAGAAACTAATCCCCAGAATATCCTGGACAAGGCACTCTGTTGGTGAGCTAACCCTATTACAGTTGCTTTATTGCCCAAATTCCACTAATCTTGCTGAAAAAGAAACCCATATTTTGTTGCAGCGATGGCCCTAGCAAGATAGCTGGTTCAGATTTAATTGAAGACTAGTGATTTTGAACAGTAATCATAATCTAAAATATGTAGTTTGCTTGGTTGAAAGGTTTTTTTTTGGGGGGGGGGGGGGCGGGTGCAGAGAGAGAGTTTCTGTAAAACTATAGCTTATGCCCAAGGTGGCAGACATTAATTCTATAAGGCACCCTTGGCAAAAATCACTTTTCTCACATAATATCTACTAACTACATGAGATGATTTAAAGACTGTAAATTTTCAACCAAAAAAGATTTGTAAAATAGGAAATGTTTTGCAAGAGCTGGGCTGCTGGAGTGTGGTACAGATCAAACTGCCAGTTCTTTAAGGCGGCTTCAGACCTTCTTTTCTGTTTGTTACTGATGCTGTGATAGCTTGTTGCACACTTGAATGCAGGCAGGGGTACCTGTTTCTACAACCAGCTTGGACTGTGTCCTGATGTGACTCTTGTAAGGAAAAATGGGAGGAAGGAATGGTATGAGGCGATGAGGAAGAATCAGTGTGGAAAAGTACGAAGTAGGAATCAACAGAGCTAATGAACTTGTATTCACAAAGAAATGTCAACAGTATGCCTCTTTCTGAAGCTTTGAAAATTAAACCAATATCTTATGGTTTCATACACAGGAGTGAGGTAAGTAGGACTTGGGACAGAGTATGGAATAATGACAGGCCTTGAGGAGTAAAAGATTTGAAGAGAAATGCAAGCCAACCCTCCTTACTTACACTGAGAAACCTCAGCATATTTGAGACACCATGGGCCAAATACACCTCCAGTGTAATCCCACTAGAGGCAATGTGGTTATGCTGAGCAGGAATTTGGCACTGAATATTTTATCACTGTTAGCTCCAAGTCTTTAAAAATCAGCAGACCTCAGCATGCCTAGTCCATTCATTAAACTGAATCAACCTCTGAAACATTTTCCTGGATAGCACAATGTCATATAGCATCTTCAAAGAAAGTAGGACACTGCTTAATAAAAATGTAGGCAGTGGAGATGGAAGAGATGTATTTACTGTATCATCACATCTAGTCTCCTGCATTGATAGTGGTTTGAAAGTTGTAATTTATAGAGAGTACACGGATGTTATCACTGAACAACAAAGGAAAGAAGATAAGCTAACCCCACACCCTACTTTTTATTTGACACAGCAGAAAATTCAGGTTTTTTTATTGGTAACTGAAGTGCTCTTAAAAATTGTCAGTCCTTCAAAGGATAACTGTTATAGGTTGTTTGTTTTTCCTTTAAATGACTGTGATCTCAAACAGATATTCTGCTCTCATTTCAAAGTGACCTTTTGCAGACAGGACAGGGACCAACTTTTAATATGTTTTAAATTGGAGAGTGGTCAGCGCAAGATGTGGGCATTTTCTAATCATAGAACTGATGTAACCAGAAATGAATATTCAGATCTCATGTAAACCAGAAGCAAAGAATTATTGCCAACTGTTGTAAAATGGAACTGTTAAAATGTGCTGTGCTTTATATGTGGGGTGTGTTTAAAATCTGTCTGAGAAGAATGTGAACCATTGCCGCCTGGGCTGCGACCAGGGTGAATTAAGACTAACGAGGACATGAATCCCCTTAAGCAATTGATCTCTTTCTCCAGGCAGATCTACACTGCTCACCATTTGGGGCAGCAGTCAAAGGGAGATATGCAAGTTACTTAAAATAAGTTGCATATCTGCCTTCGACTTCAGTATGCCTGTTTCGTCCACTACGCTGGGTCAAAAGAGTGGTCCCTTCAACTCAGCACTACTGGGGTGGTCTTCAGCAATCGACTTCCCGATCACAGACCTGCTCAGATGATCAGGAAGGTCAATCTGACGGTGCCAAATTTGCCGCCATCAGTGAAGACTAGCCCCCCTCTCCCCAGTTCTCTTCCTTCCCTCTCTCTCTCCTTCCCTCCAAAAAACCTGACACCTCGTGCAAGAGAGACTCTTGCAGCTGGGATCCCTGCTCAAGGTCTCAGTCTTTTTTCCTCAACCCCACAAATTGCCCATCCCTCCCAGGCCCTTTTCCCCACATAAATTCTGGGTTTCTCTTAGATGACAAAGAACTCTTAGATTCAAAGGCTCTAGCATTAATCTGCCCAGCTGACTCCGTTGGAAGACTATGTGTTTATTTCTCAGGACTTCTTATCTTTCCAGCTATTCTGCCCCTTCCTGCCTTGCTACATCAAGCTTATCTGTCATTTCAGCAAAAGTGGGAATGATGAGCTCTGTGGTCCCTCCACAATCTTTCAGTGCCACAGAGTTAATCAGAGCTATTCTCGCTCCCTGAATATGTTGCCTCTGCAGTGCTCTTTCAGGGTTCATTTATTATCAGTGATAACCAAGGTTTATGGTTTATTTCGCTGAACAACTGTTTGTTAATAAAACCAACAGTCAATCATTCTGTTGCTAATGTAGTTTCTAAAGTATTTCAAATGTTACAGAACTCAAATTGCAACTAGGATTATTTGTCAAACAATCTTTGGAGTTAGATGGCATGCACATTTATGGTGCTATAATAAGTAATCAGTAATGCATCTTGCTTTCACTTAGACTGTGGACTTCAAAAATGTTGCTGTAGTAATAATATGCATTTCTCTTGAACACAGGTATAACTATCTACGCTGTCGGAATAGGAAAAGCAATTGAGGAAGAATTGCAGGAAATTGCATCTGAGCCACCAGACAAACATCTCTTCTATGCTGAGGATTTCAGTACCATTGGGGAGATAAGTGAAAAACTAAAAACCCGAATTTGTGAAGGTACCATGTGCCACTGCCGTTTAGATACAAGAAAAGTGAACAGCCATTTATATTTTGCTTCTCTTTGGTTTTTAATAAATGACAAAATATACACTTAAATCCCAGGAGGACCAGTAATGTACTCCCCTTTTTATAGACTACAGTTAGATCAGCACAACATGGGCAGGGGTGGGGGGCTTAAAAATGTTTTATTGAGAAACAATTACTCTTAAGGTCTATATGAGTCATGTTTCAAATTGTATAAGGAAATGGTTCTGATGTTCTACTGTGTCAGTGGAAGGACTCAGCAGCTAAAAGTCTAAAGAACTTATTCTTAAAGACCTATTGTGCAGTGTTCACTACAACAACAAAATAGTTCTCTTTCTAATAAGTAAACAGAACTACAACTAGTTTGTGCTTCAAAGCAGTCTTTTGATCCAAGATCACAGAACCTGACCTTGCAAAATCATTCCCTCACTCCCCAACTCTGTCACAAGCAGCCACACTCTAGACCTGTTTCCCATAGCATCTGTGCAAGAGGAAGGGGGTTCTGAGTTAGAACTGATCCCGGTGTCCCACTCATATACAACTGGCATTCAGCATTACTTGCTCATTCATATCAGCGCCTGAAGTCACTTCATGTAACAGGAGCGTGAAGCCCAGGAATCCCAGAGGTCCCTTCCCTTTTCACTGTGTTCCTTCTTAAAATAGCAGTTTAGGGTTTTTTGGTTTTGTTTTTTTAAATTTGCTGTGCAAGATTACCTGGCAAGAAGTAACATGTTCCTCCTTTTAGGCAGGATTCTGGGAGGAGTCAGGAAAAAGAATATGACTAGAGACCCTCCAGCGCCCCCCCCCCCCCCTCTCTCAGCCCTAAGGATCTTGTTGCTAGCTCAGCTTGTAGAAGCAGTTCTGTTCATCAACTGTCAGACTAGGTAGGCAAACAGATGATGAAATCTTAAAAGAGCAGGGAAGATTGCAAGTCCAAAATTCTCTGGCAACTCTTCTGATAATTCTCTCTCCCTATCAAACATCCTGCAGTACTGTTTGCTACACATTTCGTTTTCTGTTCAGACAAGTGATATCTGCTAAACCAAAAAAAAAAAAAAAAAAAAAAAAAAGTAAATCTTGCTTCTCTGAGTCACTTTCCAAACTAGAAACTCTGCCTCCAGTGAGCCATCAGTCTGCCTCCTATTTTACCACTGCACAGCTTCTCTCTTCGTTCATCACAAGTGGGTAGTGTCTCTTACCGTGGAATTGAAGGCAAACCAGGGTTTTTGCTGAAAGCTTCAGGACTAATGAGGCCAACTGGACAGTCTGCCCAAAGTGGTGGAACCAATGGGCATCTCAGTTTCTCACAATCACTTTGTTTTATTTATATTTGTTGTGGTGAAGCAGCAACTTCATTACATCAAACTTCTCTTACCTACCACTCAGCTGAGGAATCACTGACTAATTCTCTGCTTCCTCCTGTGCATCCTCCCTGTAGCAGGCTCCCTCTCATCACTGGAGTAGCAGAGAAGCCCTTCAAGCATCCCTTACTCTGCCAAGCTAATGCCACACACAGAGCCCCAAGTTTTGACTCTGCTGTATGGGGCTTCACCAAAAAGCAAGTGAGCAGGCAGGAAGGGAGACAGACATTCCTCCTCAAAACTGGGACTCTGCCATGGGAGGTTTGATCTGGGGGCATAAGAAGAGCCCCTCACAGCCTGCTCTGGGATTAGTCTTGTAAATGCTAGAGGATTCAGGTGCCCAAGAAAGCTAAAAGCGAGCCACACCTTTGCAAGAAAGCAGTTTGTTTTGCTAATTAGCAAGTGGGATAAAAATTGGGATTTAAACCCTTTCTCCTTTGCCTTCTTGCTCTGAGACGGCATTTGCAGGGGCTTTTCTCTAAGTCAGGACTCTCTCAGTGCTCAGCACCCTAAACCCATCCTGCAGGATGTCTGGGCAAACAGAGACCCCTGTACTCCTCTGCAGCCCACCTCAGATTGCAGTATAATGGCAGTTGTGCCCATCTGTTGGATTTTCACCTCATTGCCCTTCACTCTGAAGGGTGGGGGAAGAGTGTCTCAACTCTCCACCCTTCTCCCGCACCACAGACTGACTCCATGTTAAAAGCCAAGGAGCACTGCAGTAGTCTGTGCCCAGAACTGAGGCACATAAGAACTCTGTTCCCCATACAGGGCACTATCCATCATGGAATTACAGAAGGGTAAGTGAGGCGCTCCTGCCCAAGTTCAAAATGATTCTGATTTACTGAGTAAAACCTCACATGTGATGGTCTCTCTGAAAGTACTCTCACAGCTGCTAGCCAACTTAGGGGACAGGCAAGCATCCAGTCAGGTCCCCATGGCCATCTGGACGCCATTGCAACAACCGGAGTATTTGTCCAAGTCCATCGCCTCAGCTGAACAGTCCCAAGAACAGGACACATGGGCTATGTTTACACTTGATAAGTTAGGTCAACTTTATGAAGTCGACAACTTTTCAAGTGTAGACGTGGCCCCTTTTTGGCCTTATTAAGTCGACCTAACATTTTAAGTAGACTTTAAAAGGTCCAACTAGGCACTAATCCATGTCTCCACTGGCTTAAGTTGACTTAATAAAGTCGACGTAAGCGCTAGTTAGAATTTTAAAAAGGTGTTAATTCAAACTAACTTTTCCTTAATTCGACTTAAGGAGCAGCTTACATTGAATTAAGGAAAGCCCAGTGTAGATACGGAATAAATTAAGTCGACTTAAGCCTACTTAAATCGACTTAATTTCTAAGTGTAGACACACCCAGTGTGCTATCTCTGTCCTGCAAACAGTGAGCAAAAGTACCACCCCTGCACACCCTAAACCAAAATAAACCAAAACCCCCCAAATCCACATGATTCTGCCAGGACAGGAAACCAGTAGCATACAAAGAATTCATTAATATTAATAAAATATCTTCCCCTGCAAACACTACTTGATTCAGGATTTCCTGTGCTCTCCTTCTTTGTGAAGTCAATGTCCAAGTGGGGCTTTCTTAGAGTCGACTTAGGGCTAATCCACGTCTACAATGGCTAAGTCGACTTTCTAAAGATGACTTAACCAGCAGAGTCGACTTAATTTTCCTTAAGTCGACTTAAGCAGCTGCTTAAGTCGACTTAAGGAAAGTGTAGTGTAGACGCACCCTCTCTCTCTCTCAACGAACTATACATTTCCTGTCATTTGAAACTACAGTCTGCGCAAAGAAATACATTTTTGTCTGTTAATATCTTTTTCCATTTGGAATTGTTTCTGCCAGCTTTGGAAGAGTCAGATCATCATCAGGATCCATTGACAAGGAGGCCTCACAAGACTCGTCCTCATTCTCCAGGTTAGATGCTCTAAATCTGTGGCTTGTTTTTACATCAGCTGGCTGCCAACTCAGCATTCTTCTCACGGCACCCTCTAGAGAGAAAGTTCACCATTGATCCAAGGAATTCCCATTCAAAAAACAAAATGCCCCCCCCACAAGCCCTTTCTGCTCTGCCCCATACAGCTTTTAAAAGCCCATGGCTTTAGGCTCCCTCCTTATCCTACTGTAGTATTTCATTTGGAGACTGCAACTTCCACACCAGTCTTGTAGGTTCATGTATTTTAATGCATGGGGGTTTTTTTTGCTTTATATGATCATTTATTATTTAATAGAATCTAAAGTGATCAGATTTAACAGGAACTGAAAGACAGCTAACGTCCCTCTCCAGGTCTGGAATACAACATTTAAACAGTCAATACAATCTAACAGCTCAGCTGATTTGTACCACAGCTTCTTTAGGTAAAATGCAAACTCTTGAGTGATATCCTGCACCATGCTAAAATCCACTGGTAAAGTGCTAATCAGTGGGTGACTGGCAGAAGCTGGCCTTAAATGAATAAGGCATTACACATAAAATTCAATAGCTATGTTGCATAATCATGAGTTAACCAAGTTTGACCACAGTTCTGTCTTGGGGTTTCCTGCAGGATCTGAACCAGCCAGCATAGCCATCACAGACCTCCTGGCCTGTTCCAATTTTGCAGTACATCACAAGTATCTTTTTGAAGAGGAGAGTGTTTCACAGTCAACAGCCAGATCAGGTAATCTGATACCGTGGTTCATGTAATATTCTTCCAGACTTCTCCTCTGATTACAGTTAGAAAGGCAGGTCAAAATCGGAAATTGCTAAACACTCCCTGCCACAGAATGATATTTTTTGCTTACTGGTTTCTTTATAGTACTCTCTCTACTTGCCTTCTCCTTCCTATTGTAAGGAGATTACAACTAAGTACCGTATTTTTCGGACCATAAGACGCACCTGACCATAAGACGCACCCAGTTTTTAGAGGAAGGCAAAGAAGAGAAAAGGAAGGGAAGAGAAAGGAAGGAAAGAAGAGAAAGAAGGAAAAAAGAAAGGAAGAGAAAGAGGAAGAAAAAAAAGGAAAAAAGAAAGGGAGAGAAAGAAGGAAGGGAGAGAAGAAAGAAGGAAGAGAAAGAAGAGAAAGAAGGACCCTGCCGCAGCTCCGGGAAGCCGCCGGTGGGGCAGGATCCTGGCGCGGCCGCAGGACTCTGCCGCGGCTGCGGGAAGCCACCGGCGGGGCAGGACCCTGCCGCGGCTCCGGGAAGCCACCGGCGGGGCAGGACCCTGCCGCGGCCGCAGGACCCTGCCGCTGCCCCGGGAAGCCGCCGGTGGGGGGGGAGCTGATCCCGGCCCGGTGCTGGGAGGCCAGGCCGTGTATTAGCCCGGCCCTGGCCCGGCCCCAGGAAGGAGGCAGTCGGCAGGTGGGAGCAGGGTGGGAACCCGGGAGCCCACCGCTGCCGCAGCCACCCCGCTGGCCCGGCTGCGTGGGGCAGGCAGGCAGGCCCGCGCTCCGGACCCGAGCCTGAGCCTGCCTGTCCCAGCCTGGGGGCGGGGAGGGCCAGCCCAGAGGCCGGGTGTGCCGCGGCAAAGCGGCTGTCCCGGGGGTTGGAGGGAGCAGCAGGGGCTGTTGGGCTGCGACGGCCGCTCTGTGGCCGCGCGCCCAGCGTTCGCTCTATAAGACGCACCTTCATTTCCCCCCCACTTTTGGGGGGAAAAAAGTGCGTCTTATAGTCCGAAAAATACGGTATACAACTGGGATCTAATATGTGCATCGTTTGATAGAAGTTATACTGTTTTTGCATTTAGTGATTACATTCTTGTGCAGATTCAGTATTTGTAGATTATGCTGTTGCATCACCATTTCTCTGAATGCCTTGTCTGCTTTTCTAGAAAACCCTTCAAAAGAAAGAGAGCAATGCAACTGTGAAAGTATTGTGACATTCCAGAACCAGGCAAATGCTGAAGTAAGAAAACTAACCCAGCGATATATCCTTTCTGAATAATCGTTTCCTGGCTCACAGATAGAAAGGAAAAACAGGAATTACAATAAATGCTAACTAGGACCACGCCCTAAAAACTTACCTAGTCTTAGATGGAGCAGCGTTGCTGGGCACATGGGACACAAGCCCCGAGTCCAAGCGCCAGTGCCTCAAGTCTGGCCAGGGACTCAGGGCCAGGCCACCCGTTTAGATGTCTCTTTAGGCCCCAAAGCAATGTATTAACTGAAAAAAATTGTATTACCGCATACAAACAGTCTACAGGAGGCAAAACTCTTCAAATCCAGAGTTCCTTCAATGAAGTGCCAGTTTTTATTTATAGACATTCACATTCTTAATGTTTCATAGCTACTGAACAGCAAGACGAGTCGACAGCTTAGGTCAGGTGAGTAGAAGAGAAGGCAAAGAAAACAGACTGATTTTGAGATCATAATCATATTCTCTGGATTTGACTATTACTTCTGCTGAAATGTTAATCCTCCATCATATTTTTGAGTAGTGTATATAGGCATCAGCAAACTCTTTTATCAGATGTCTCCTACTCTGCTCAGGGAATAGCCAGATACAGTGTGTCACTTAAAAAAAATCCCAATGAAAATGTCAGGGTATTGTACAGAGAATAGGGGTAAGGACGGACTTTACACACACAAACCACCCTCTAGCTGCAATTTTAAATTCAAAGCTACTCCATATTGCATTCTTTAGTCTACTAAAATAGCCTACAATTTGAGAAATTATTAATTACAGTACTGAGACAATTTTTAATCTGTAGACATTTTACGTAAGAGCAAACTGTAAACTTACTATGTAACTTCCCATGGTGCACAGTCATTGCCTTTATGAAAGCTGTTTTTGAGTGAAAAAGAAAAGGCTGCATGTTCTCTCTTCATTTTCATAAACAAGGATTGTGTTTGAAATCAATACAGACCCACTCATCTAGGGAGTGCAGAGATTAGTCTTTCGAGTAGTTCCTAAGGGGATACTTCCCAAAGGATACGTGCTCATGGAACTGGTCTGTTGCTAGTCAACAGCTAGTTTTCTGCCAAAGACACAATTTGGGCTTGTTTGAACAGGGAAACTTGCTGAAATAATCAAACTGCTCTAGTTATTACTACTCCCTCTATGGGCTCTTACTCACTAGAATTAAGTGCCCACAGAAGAAAATACACCAGTATAATTAAAGTGGTATAGATATGCAGTATAAACAAGACCCAAGTAAAAATATAAAAAAAACAACTTTTTTAAAAACAGACCACCTTAAAACCAGCACCCTAAAAGAGACAAAACAAGTAGAGAAGTAATTCCGATTGGTCAGACGTCTTATATGAGGCATTTTAAGCACCGTGAATGCATTTGTTTGCAAAAGGTTGGGTGGCCACTATACATGCTACACTGGCCAGCCGACCTTTTGCAAACAAATGCATTCATGGTGCTTAAAATGCCTCATATAAGACGTCTGACCCATCTGAATTACTTCTCTACTTGTTTGTCCTTTTTATGTGCTGCTTTTAAGATTGTTTTTAAAAACTTGGTTTTTTATATTATTTTTCAATTAAGATTAAAAGTAGCTCAAATCAAAAATTATGAACAGTAGCTTTTCAGCCCCAGCTGGAATCCAAACCAGTGACTACCAAGTTCGCAGGCTCCTGCCCTAACCCCAATACCACTGAAGCAGCTACCTGCCAAAGTTTATGTAGGGTGCAAGTTGCAATTAAAACCTATAAACATTACACGATCTGCTGAAGAACGATGGGAAAGCAAAGGGAATAGACAGACAGACAAAGGAAGTTAATATAAAGGTCATCTAAAAAGAGCAGCCGGTGAAAATTTAAGATGTGCATAGCTAGTGTCTTTACAAAAGCCACTCAAAAGGAAAAAGCCACCAAAGAAACAGGGAGGTGGGCACAGAGCTTGTGAGTCCCAAGGACTGGTTAGATCACAGGAAGGGTGATCCAGTGGTTAGGGTGGTAGCTTGGAATGGAGGGTCTCTCCACACTATGACAAGATGCTGTTGGCAGCTGACTCAGGCTCACATGACTGTAAAATTGCAGTGTAGATATTTGGGCCCACGGAGGCCAAGCCAAGGCTCTCCAGTGAGCCTGCATGTCGACAGTGCAACCGCATAGCCCCACCGCTTCAGCCCGTCACTTGAGTCAGGGGAGTTTTATTGCACTCCAGACAGCCCTTAAAGACTTGGGTTCAAGACCAAGCCTACACTACCATGCTAAGTCAGTGGGAGACACGTCATCCGCATTCCGCAGAATACTATCTCCCATCAACTTAGTTAAGTCTACTTACCGCAGTGTCCTCACTGGGATTCGTTGACCTACAGTGCTCTCCAGCTGATGCAGCCTCACTCCACTTGAGGGGATGGAGTAACTATGTCAACTTGAGAGCGCTTCCAGGTTCAACTGAGCAGCTCTAGACGACTCGCTCAATTGATCCCACTGTTTCGATCCTCCAGGATCAATGCAGTTTGAGTGTAGACTAGGCCCAAGTCTTTACTCTGAATCAGACAGAGTATGATTTGAACCCAAGCTCCCTGCATCCTCAGTGAGTGCTCCAACTACAGGATATAAAGGAGAGAGAGCGCATCACCACCACTCATCTTTTTCACAAGAAAAAGCTGACCTGCCTTAGAGACCTAACTCTGGGAAAGTGTTCCCAAATGCCAACAGGCACCTCCTTGCAGCCTGGAGTTAGGTGCCTAACTCCCCTTGAAGGGCAGGCTTGCTTAGGCAACAGTTGTGTCTTGCAAGTTTCCTGCTCAGTAGCTTAAGCATCGACCTGCTCAGCTTGCTGGCTTTTGTGGATCCCATTCTTCCCTACAAAGCTCTCCCCCTGTTGATTTGACTAGGCACTTAAATTAGATGTAGCAAAGAATCAAAATTGGAGAGCAGGACTGCACTAGGAAGCAAGAAAGCTTCACTTCACTTTAAAGGTCAGTAGAAGTCCTTTTTCCCCCAGCACTGTGCTAAGTAGATAGAATAAGCAGCAACCTGAAACTCCTGTCTATGCATACGTTTAATAATTCAAGTGGACAGCAGTTTTATATGCAAAAGAACGAACACTTTTAGGATAAAGAAACCAGTTGTAAAGTTTCATATTGGGCTCCCTACAGCTCCCTTTGTTCCGGTGCCCAGCCCTGCATTGACAAGGAGGGGAAAAATAGGGTTGAGCAGTGAAATACAAGGACTTGATGGGAGGGAGAGAAGATCAAGTGAAAGCACCTTAGTAACAGACTACAAAAGCCAACAACCAGCAGCAGCTGCTGCAATTATATTCTCTCTTCTCCACATAGTAAGGTGGACGAAGGGAAGGGGGACAGCTAAAGAAGAATGTAGAAATTACATGCCAGAATACTGAGTAGAAAAATATACAGAGTTCAGATGGATACAAAGAATATCATATTTTGTTCTTGTTTAAAATAGTTCTATACAGGCTGCCATGACAAGTTTGTCAAATTAGTCATTTTTAAAAGGTTTTTTCACCTTCTCCATCTGTTAGGAAAAATCAAATTAATATTTGAAGGATTTTCTGGCAACTTCTTGTATTCCAGATAGTTTATTCCTTAACTTACAACTACTGGAAGAAATAACGAAGAGAATGGAAGCCCTGGAAAACAGACTAAAATACTAATGAAGATTTCTTAACAGATGTGTACACTGTCCTGTATATTTATATATACAAGTTGTAACAAAGCTATTTTGTTAAAGCAGTACAAAGCTACGTAGCACAAATCTTTGTGTCTAAGGGAAAAGGACATTTTTAGACCCAGTATTTACATACTGAAGTTTATCATCATATATTCTTTTGCATTGATTGCAGTCAGAAAATGTTGAAAGGAACTTACATAAAAATGTAGTGATTAGCAACATTTCTAAGTAGAAAACACTTGAATTTATAAGCTATGCAAGATAAATAAAATGCTGTTTTTAAATTTTAAATGAAATCTTCATGGTGTGTTTGGGCATTTTTAGACTTACTGGTGTTACTTTGGGAAGTTCTATGGCCTGTGTTACACAGGTCAGACTTGTGATCAAAATGGTCCTCTTATGGTCTTGGAAGCTATTACACTCTACGTCATTTTTGTTTCATTACGTGTGCTTCATCTCTTGCTCCCTCTACCATATTAAAAATAGTGTGCAGCGTGAGTTTGACCATAAACAAATTCACAAGTTTCATATATACCTCCTTCACCTAGCATAAAACATTGCCCATAGAAAACTTATAAGAATGAATGTAGATCTCTTTAGTAGGTTTTTACTTACATTACAACTCAAACTACAGCATTTTCTTGCATTATTACAGGTGTTTAAGCAGCACCAGTATCAGTTTACCATCCGTGTGTTCTGGATGCAGCAGGCAATCTCCTTTCACCTAGG
This sequence comes from Pelusios castaneus, assembly GCA_007922175.1. Lineage (NCBI taxonomy): Eukaryota > Metazoa > Chordata > Testudines > Pelomedusidae > Pelusios > Pelusios castaneus. Next base: position 4,768,329 of record ML685865.1, read on the forward strand.
ACTCTATCTGGCCCTGCAAATCCGCGGACCATTTTTTGTGGATCTCAAAAGCAGGGAAGAAGCTGCCTACAGCTCATAGCCTTTGAAGCTGCTTCCGTGCCTTCAAGAGCCACACAACAGCTGATCAGCAGCAGGAGGGATCTGGTCACTAAACTGCTCATTAGCCGCACAGAAGCTGCTGATGCAGCTAGATATAAAATAGGTAGTGCAGATTGTGAGTCAAACAGAGGCTGAGTCTTACAGATGAAGATCCACATTTTTGTAGCCGTGCAGGATTCTAACACTCTAGCCATTGAACAGAATTCACAATTAATTTGGTCCCAGCCTACGTTTTACTCTATCACTGTACACTCTTCAGCTCAGGGCTCTTATACTCATTTGTAAAGCACTCAGAACACCAACTTCACTAGGCTTACTTCAAATGAAATTGATTTGAAGCTGTTTTAAACCATACTCCTATTGAATTAACCACTCACTCAGAATAAAGCACAAACTACTATAATTTTACAACCAGTGTCATGGATTCTTATTCTACTTCCCCTTTCAATTCCAAAGCCTTTAGAAAGTTGTGGACTGTTTTTCTGTAGAGCACATTTCTAACAGAAAAGGCGGAACAGCAATGGTAATCAGTCTCTATTTGCAGACTTGTACCCCAAACAGCAACAGTATAATTAATACAAAATACAGGTTTTTTAAAATAAATCTGTAGCCAGTTTTATTATAGAAAGGACGACAGCTTTCACTTCTCACTGGTCTGTTCTGGCATGCTTCTGATGATGTCAGAATCGCCTGTAAACAAAAAAAGCCATGTTCAAAACACAGAAAAGAGTGCAGCAAAATTCATTCACAGATAGACGACAACTACTTTCATGTGAGCTACCAAGGTTAGTAAGAAATGTACAACTATTTTAAGTTTGCCATGCCACCATGACCAAATACTTTTGAGGGAGAGACACTATCCTCACAAGTAGCCATTTAAAAGAAGAACAATTAAAAAGATTTTCTTAAATGAAGGTGTCAAAGCAATTTCTGTATAAATCAACCACCACAAAATGGCACTTGCATAAATATCACTAGCCATTACAAATGCAACTAGAGAAACAAGCAAGTCCCAGAGACACACTGCAGTTTTAAAATAGCAAGTGTCCAGCCTAACCTGTTCAATGAAATACCAGGACAGCAATATTTAAAATACAAACCCAAAAGCAGAGCTATTATACCAACTGAAGAACCAAATCATACAACTACAAATAAGAAAATATTGCTTGTAACTATTACATTAAAATAGTTAGTCAGAAGGCAATCCTGAAGCAACATCTTGTAAGTTATTCCTGGAATAAGTTTCAGAAAGCAAAAACACTTGCTATACTCACATCGTACACACAATAAGCAGATACAACTAGAGTGAAAATTCAAATGGCGACTCAAGGACAACATAGTACATATACATATACATATAAATGCAATGAAACGCATCTTGAAGTGGCCATTCAAAGACATTGACAAAGCAGCAACTGAACAGAGGGACTGGAAAACAGAGCAGAATTGGACTGTATGTTTAGGATACTTTGGGGCAAACAAAGGACAAGAAATTGCCTAATTAAGAGTGGTCATCACAGAGATTTTAACTGTCAGCCTTTGGGCCCAGAGATGGTATCATCAGCTAATGGCAGTTATCTTTGTTCACCGACAATGATCATCATTTTAAATGACAAAAGATTAGAGTATTTCACAATCCTGTTTCACTTTCAAACTTGCAAGTCCAATAAAAAAATAATTGGCTTCAAGATCATATTTCCAAGCAATATAACTGGCCAGTTCTAAGCAGGGTCAGCATAGAATGCAAAAGTATTCTACAGACCCTGATTGCTCGTATGGAAAATAGGTTGCTGAGATGAAGCAAGCCTGATACAGAGACCATGCTGGGTCCAGCAGATGAGTATCATTGGTTGAGAGAGAGAGAGAGAGAGAGAGAAAGAAAATGAATGTCTCTCCCTCTCATGGAAGTCCTGTACATGCCCTGGATCCTGGTTTTAAGCAAAATGACAAATCTAATGAGTATTTTGTGGTGATGAAGCTATATGAGCAGAAAAGGCTAGGATGTCACTGTTTGGACCATTGATTAGTGTACTCTCAAAGCAGCAAAATACACATACCTGGATCAATAATAGCCAGTGTGCACACTCTGTAGTATTTTCCACATGCTGTACCCAGTTCAATATTGTTGCCACTGTAGTGGTGCACACCAGTCTTTGCCAACATAGCATAGTACTCAATCTCCGATTTCCTGAAAATCAGAAACTATGTATCAGAAAATGGTGCACTCACATCCAATGAATCCTTCAATGGGAAATTATTAGACAAATCTGAACGCCAACTACAGTAAGTTTTACATTATTGAGCAGTGAAATTAGTGTTATTCCTCCACTCAAGGTGTGTGTTGGTGGGTGGCCACCACCTTTCCACTCCGAGGGGATTCCTATTTCCCAATCACAGCTTTGGGACGTATAACTGATACTGTTTGCCAGGAATTAGGTTCGGTAGCTCTGGTTAGTGCAGATGTCTTTTCCAGGAGAGTTCCTAGGAGATGCTGTTCAAATAGTAGGGAGCCTCCTCTGCACAAAGAAAAAGTGCTGAGAGGAGATGCAAATACAGTCTGCTGACAGGAAGCAGGAACTAAGCAGGACTGCTTGATGGATTGAAGGTTGGGAAAGTCAGGCAGCCAGATGCTGACCAGACAGGGAAGCAGGATCTGAGCTGCTGGTGGTGACAGAGACACTAAAATGAACTGTATCCAGTTCTTTCACATTTCTAGCTGTGCCCCCTTTTCACCTGGCCTCTATCAGCTGCAGTTTTGCCAACCAGAACTGCTCCCCTATCTTTCTTTTAACAATCCTATTCACGGTCCACATCAATCTGTCCCTCTGCACCAACAGCTTCACAGACTGGTCCAACCACTACATGATTTGAATCCCTTTTTCTGCATCTTGCAACTCTTATAAAACTTATTTTCTAAGCCACCAAATCATATTTGATGACAAAGAGGGTCCAGCTCTTACAGTATTGGGAGAGGGAGATGGGGAAATAAGGGAGAAAGAGTGAGAGAGCAAAGAACCTATTTAAGATCTCCCCACTCCAAGATTTTACTGCCCAGAAGCTTTAAATTTTAAAAAAAAAAACAACACTGTGCTAGGGGAGTAAAAAGACACTATGAGAAATATTCTGCAAATATTTCAAACTAATATTACCATTAAATCCTTTTTCTACAATATTTTACATAGGTATACTAAAAATTATTAAATACATTATTTTGAGTACACATGCATAAACTGCCGTTTTGCTATACCCTCAAAATTATTTAAGTCATACCTACTGTACAAAGTTTTTCTTTAATATAATCATCTTTTGCTGTATAAAAACTGGGCAGCATAACTTAGAAGCACTTTACAAGCTCAGTCCTGTGTTCTTTCCCAGAGAAGTTGTATCAGAGACTCCATAGCATTTTGTAAAATATTTATAACACTCTAGAACTAGGACAGTACAGTGAACCATACTATAAACTTTCACACACACAACAGCAGATATGGATGACGGTATTTTACTAAAACCACAGTTTTCAGGAAGTCAATTTCCAATATAATCACACCTACCTCAAAGCAGGACAGTTGTTGGCTAGGATGACCAACTTGGCTTTGCCCTGACGGATCATTTTCAGAGTCTGTTTGTACCCCAGCACATATTTCCCACTTTTCATAACCAGTTGAAGCCTTGAGTTTATGGATTCTAGAGACTTTTTCTGTAACAAAGTTAAAGAATATAGAGTAAATGTAGATTCTACCAGAGAGAATGAACAATTGTAAAGAGCTTTAACTAAACACAAGACACTTAGTTCATTAAGCTTTCAACTATTTAAAGTGCAAAAGATTATCTAAGAAAACACTTGTCAACAAAATAAAAAAATTTGTTTTAACATGATATGACATTTCTCAGGACTTCAAAAGTCACTTATCTACACTTCTTAAATACAAGGACAATTAACTGATAATTTTTAAGAAAGCAACTATACAAATAAAGACATTATTCTGAACTTCTAGCCTGGCCCTACCCTTTCTTTTACACATCTGTGTATCTATGGAGTCCCATCCTACACTCAAAGGTCCCTTTTCAGTTTACCAAGGCTAAGCCAGGTTTAGAGAGAGGCATCAAGTGACCCCATTTTAAACCCAGTGCACTAGTCTGACCACCAAACCGTGTCCTATGTATATAAGGTTTCACACGACAGTGACCACGAGCAACACAATGCTCAAGTGATTTTTCTGTACCGCTTTGCTGCATTTCGCAGCTATTTCTGTAGCCACAGAGGACCTCTCACAGTAGGCCACCCACACTTCCTCGTGTACCAGAAAAAACGAAATGCTAATCACAAGGTACCGCTACTGCACCACACAGGACAGCACACACAACCCCCCTCCCCTTTATTCCATGCAAACCCCGAGCCAGCCCAGCCTTGCTAAGTGGAGATCGGCACGCCGGGGAACACCCGGCTGCCAGTGATACCAAAGGATCCGGTATGCGGGTGGGGTGGTCTATTACGGACAAGGCAAATCGAGGGGTGGGGAGCAACCTAGGCCGCGAACCGAAGGCGCCCCATGGCTGCGGCAGGCCTAGGGACATCCCGCTTCACTCCCCGACCACAGGGATCTCCAACCGGCGCAGGCGGGATCATCGCCCCGCACCTGCGTCACCCCAGAGAGCTCTGGCCACCCAGCCCTCCGGAACCAGCACGGGGACCCGACCGCCTCCTGCCGCCGCCACGTGAGCGCCAGCCGAGCCGAGCCGGGCCCGGCCCGCCCCACTCACCGTCTTCTTCGCGGCCACCATGTTGCTGCCTCGTGTCGGGTCCGGCGGTAGCTGAAACACAGGAAGGGGAGCGTTAGTGACTAGGCCCGGCCCGCCGCGCCCTGGCTCAGCTCTGAGGAGCCCCACTCACCCGAGACGCGCCTCCAAGATGGCCGGGCAACAAGAAAGGAAGAAACTCCCACAATGCAGCACAAACCCCCGCGCGGCTGGCGCGCAACCCTCGCGAGAAGTGAGCGCTTACCCCGCCCCTTCCAGGTCGAAATACGTCGGCCTGCGCGCGCCCCTGATGTCTGTGGGGAGGGAGGCGGAGCTAAGGTTCGGGCTGCTGAAAGTCTCCTTCAGCTGCGGGGGAGTAAGTTGGCGGTAATGGTTCCACCCGTTGTGGGACTGGTTGGTATGGCTGGGCCGGAGCCTGGCGGACGTTCCGATGTAGCCGCGTTCTGCTGCGAGCCGAGGCGAGCGCTGTGCACGTGGAGGACCGTTAACGCCTGTCCCGCGCGCGCACTGCAGCGAGAAGAGGCGGTTTCAGAGCATAGGACATGTTTAGTGGCTGTTGCAGGAGCCCCGGATCCGGACTGTTAGGGGTGTGAGGCCCGTCCCGTGACTTGGGGAAATCACCACTGCTGTGTAACGGAGAAAACTGCTCGTGTACTCACGTTACTTCGCTAGTCACACTCCAGAGCGAGCCCTGCGACTGTCTCGGCTTTAAGAAGCGAATATAATCTTTTTTTTAAACCAGGGAGGGTGACTTGAAGACAGAGGTGGCCTTAGGCTATCTGGGGCCCTAGGCAAAGGCCCGTGCCGGGGCCCCCTAATGCTGACCCTGGGGCCCTGGCACCCCGCCATGGCTGGCCACAGGACCCCACAGCCACCCCACCCCCCAGGCCCTGAAACACCTTCATGCCCCTGGCACCCCACTGAGGGCCCCAAACCTCCCCTGGGGGCCCCAGGTCCTGGCTCTCTACCATGTGTCCTGCAGGGGTGGGAGACAGACACATCTTTTGGGGTAGTGAAGGGGCCCTTTACTGCTTGGAGCCCTAGGTGGGTGCCTGCTTTGCCTACCCCAAAAGCGCCTCTGCTTGGAGATTGCAGAGGCCACAGAAAAAGCTAAAACCCCTGTGGGGAACTGGGAGTTTACCTGCCCCAATGCAGGGTTGGTCTCTTTCCCACACACCTTTCTTTTGTGAAGCTGTGGGGTCAGGGAGGAGGTTGAGATTTTGTGGGCCCAGAGCAAGTGTGAGTGAGCTGAGGGCTCTGTGGCTGTAAGGCAGTGGTGTAGCACAAGGGGCAAGCCTCTGGGTGCCAGGCAGAGGAAGGGGTGGAGCTACAAGGCATGGGGTAGTGTGGGGCGCTTGGGGGAACACAAATATAGGCTTTGCCCCTGGGTGCTGGAGACTCTTGCTACACCACTGATGTAAGGGAAGGCTTTCACCTTCCCAGAGCATTCCTGGGGAAGATAAGTATTCTAGGTGGCAAATTCCAAAGGGGAAGCTGTGTTAGTCTGTATACAGCAAAAACAATGAGATTCCCCTGGCACCTTAAAGGCACATCTGATGAAGTGGATTGCAGCACCCAAAAGCTTATGCCTGAAGAAATTTGTTAGTCTTTAAGGTTTCAGAGGACTCTTGTTTTTATTCTAGGTGTACTGCTAAAAAGGAACTGGGGGTTTTAGTGGACAACAAAATGGCTATGACTCAACAATGTGGTGCAGCTGCAAAGAACAGCTAATATGATTCTGGGGTATAGTAACAGGAGTGTTGTATGTAAAGTGAGGTAATTATGCCACGCAGCACTAGTAAGATCCTAGGTACAATATTGTGTCCAGTTCTAGGCACCACAATTTAGAAAAAGATGTGAATAAGTTGAAAAGAGTCCAGAGGACAGCAATAAAAATGATAAAAGGTTAGAAAACCTCACCAGTGACAAAAGGTAACTGGGCATGTTTAGTCTTATGAAAAGAAGACTGAGGTGAGACCGGATAGTCTTCCAGTATGTTATGGGCTTCTATAAAGAGGATGGTGATCAATTGTTCTCTAGAGTCTCCTAAAGTTAGGATGAGAAGTAATGAAATTAATCTGCAGCAAGAGTAATTTAGGTTAGAGATTAGGAAAAACATTTTAAAGGTAGTTAAACTCTGGAATAGGCTTCCAAAGGAAGTTGTGGAGGCCCTCGCAATGGAAGCTTTTAAAAACAAGTTTGACAAATACCTGTCTGGAATGGTCTATGTTTACTTGGTCCTGCCACAGTGCAGGGGGTTAGGGTTGGAAACATTCTGAAGTCCCTTTCCACTCATACGTTTCTATGAATTTATGGGGTCCAGTGTCAAATGGTCAAATGGTATATTACTCTGGTACTGTAGTTTACTCAGAATTAAACAGTGGGGAATGAGTACTATAGAAAGGGGGGGAAATGTTCCAAGAGAAAAGACTGAATTTGATCCATATCAAGGTAGGAATGGTCCTTCTGCTTCCCTCTGGTTAAAATGTTGATACACATATTTAGAATGGGAAGGAATCAGAGCTGCTACATTAACAAACCATTGTTGGTAGGTGAGACTTGTGAGAAGAGTCAGGCAGCCAGAACCTTTAGAATATTCAGTTGAGATGCCTCTACCTCAGAATCATCCTGGAGAGTAATTTCGTTGCTATGACTGCAGGGGTGTGTGTGTGAAATGACTCCTGTATATAATGGTTATCTGTGAATCATTGTGGGATCCATCCAGATAGAAGGTACTATAAATGTACCTTAGGTACAGTTTCATTGCATATACATCTGTTTCTTCCCCCATCTTGACTTTTGTGTGTATGATAGTTTTTTTCATCATAAGTTTAATTTGTTACATGCTAGAAAGAGGTTAAGTTCAGCCTTTGTGTAAATGGGCACAATTTCCCAAGAAATCAATGGCTGTTGAATCTGATCAAAGAAGAGCTCTGTTTGGTCCCAAATCAGATTTAACATACCTGTATTTCTAATTTAATTTCTGTGGTGGGGATGGAGGGTGCATCTGGAGGAGACAAAAAGAAAATTAATTTTAATATTGTTAAGCCAAACAAAAACAAGCTTGACCATTCAATAGGGTATATGTTTTATTGTTTATATCTAAAGTAGGCAATACACTGTAATGAGGAATTGTGTCAAAGTGCTATGTGTTTGCACAATTCCTATCTAACCTTAATAAAGTGTTAATCAAGGATTTCATGTAGAAATTGTGCAGTCAGGAACTGGGAGGATGACTCTGTATTTTTTGAAAAAAATTGAAATAGATCTCTGTAGGGTAAAATAAGGAATAGGATGATGTGCCGGGAGAGAGAAATACTCTGTGGATAGAATGTGTGATAGCACAGGCTTTTATTGAACAGAGATATTATTTTATTGAGAAATTATCTGAGTAGAAGTTCAGTGTAATTGGATGAGTACATAAAGTTGTATTACTGTTGTTGTGCCTCAGTTCTCCATTGATGAAAAGGAAGGATGTTTCTTCCATGTTTTGTTTGTCTTCTCAATAATGTTTAAAATATTTTTACTGTTCCTTCTCTATAATTGTTATGTACAGCATCTAACACAATGGGCCCCTCATCTTGGTCAGAGCTTCCAAGCACTACCGTAATAATGATAAAGTGAATAGGATAGTCACTGTAAAGATGGCACTCTACGTATAATTCCTAAAGAGTAATAATGACATGGAATTCCACAACAATGTGAGGCATATACATTGCGAACAGATTTAGTGGTTGTATGTGCTTTTATAGGAAGTATATGGTCAAATGAGAAAGAAAAATAATAAAATGGGAAAGAACTCCCTCTAGTGAAGAAAGAAGAAAAATTACATTGAACACTCTAAAACTGTAGTGTCAAATAATGTGATATATAGGTACTGTATGTTGTCAGAGATGTACCATTCTGTAGATTTCTGTGTTAACTGGGTTCTCATGAAAACTAGACCAATAGCATTGGTGAGAGATCAGCAAGGAACAGCTGATCATACAGGTAAATTGGGCCAGGCTGTTCAGGGCTTTGGAGATAGTACCTACTGTGACCTGTCTGTGCCTAGGATTGCCCATCTGAAAATGCCAGACTCAGGGCAGGCTGCAAAAAGAAGAGGTTTTCCAAAAGTAGTGGCTAACACTGCAGTTAGATTCCCTAATCAGTGCTTGTGGTTCCATACACTGGCTGTCAAGAAACTAAAACAAAGGTATTACACAGCCTCCTTTACTTCATTTCGGTCACTGGCTCCCAGGCAGCAATTAGGTCCAGTAAAGAGATAAATTGTTTAAAACTGTACTTCCTTTACCAAAATGTTTTCCTGATCCTGAAGGTCAGCCACATTGCCAGATGAATATGTTTGAATCGTACCGAAAATACTATGCTGCCAGCCAATTCTTTAGTAACTAAATTAAAGGTTTAGTATAAAAGGAAATAAAAGCAATGTTAAATGATCAAAGCCCTCACATACATACAAATAACTTCAAAGTATCTATCTATCTATCTATCTATCTATCTATCTATCTATCTATCTATCTATCTATCTATCTATCTATCTATCTATCTCAGGTTTTTAGCAGAACTGTGGTGGTTGCAGGCTTGTACATGGTGTACCTCTGATATTTAGATAAGTCTCAGTCCTTTCTTTCACAGCTCCAGATGAGTTGATCTAGAGCTAAGAAGCAGGAATGAAGACAAGATGGGGATAGCACAGCCTCCTTTTACGTTCCTTTGCCATATGGCTTGCCCCAATTGCAACTATATAGCACAGGGCATGAAAAAGCTCAAGTCCCTTATCCCTATCTGGATTTGTTCTTACATATCCTGGTGACTCATAAGGTGTAGCCCCTGGGTTCTTTCACTGAATTCATAGTATCTTTGAGTTCCCTTAATAGACCATTAAGCAGGCTCAGTGATTCTACCATCCTATCTGGTGTGTCATGCAGAAATACAGCACAAATTGACATACACATATGCCATACATAATTAGAACTTATAAAATTAACACACACATATATAAACATCTTTATCAATCTTAATGAATTATAATATTTCCAATGGTAGCTGGCATGACATAGTGCATACACATTATTGTAATTTTGCAATATTGATATCAATAATGTTACAAATGGTCACTCCTAATCGAGACAGCATCACACCACTTCTTGGCTTTTACATGGAAGTAGATTGGCAGACTATGTGGAATGCAAGTTGCCCTGAACTGGAAGAGGAACTCACAAATGGGACTTGTGAAACCTAGTTGGGAATCACTGTTGGGATTTAGCACCAAAATCCCCATGCCATCTATCATGATTTATTCATCCTTTACAGTGCAGATAGTACAATGTGAAGTATAATCAGCAGCTCTTTAATCTCAATCCAAGAGGTCATCCGTGAGACCTCTCTGGCTATGTCTACACTAGAAAACTTAAGTCGCCTTAACAAAGTCGACTTAACTTTTCTAATGTAGACATAGCCCCTTGTCGACCTTATTAAGTCAAATTAAGGCTTTAAGTCGACTTAATAAGGTTGATTTAGGTGCTAATCCCCATCCACAATGGCTTAAGTAGACCTAATACAGTTGATTTAAGCATTAAATTGACCTAAAATGAGGTGTTATTAAGTTGATTTAAGGAAATGCTTTAGTCAACTTAAGGAAAGCCCAGTGTAGATGCGGCTTTGTTTAGGTTGACTTAAGCCTTCTTAAGTTGATCTAACTTGTAAGTGTAGGCGCACCCTCTGAGCTGCAGGTCTTCTATCAAGAACTCTTCAGGACCTGCAGGCTGGACTTGGCCTCCAGATTTTTGGCAACTACTGAGGAGGCGGATCTCATGCAGCCCATGTTAAACACAGGGCCGTCCCTTGGAGGAGCAGGGCCCAGAGCCAATCAGCCGAGGCGGGCTGGAGGGGAGTGTGGCAGGCCAGCCTGCTCAACCCCCCAGGGACCCCGGTCACCCTCCCAGGGACTGGGAGCCAACCCCAGCTGGAAACCCGAGGCCGCCCGCCAATGAGGAACTGGCCCTGGGCCCAGCCACAGCCCAGAGCGCAGCTGCCAGCCAGCCCAGCCAGGAGCAAGGGCAGGGTGGGCAGCGGGCTGGCCCAGAGGCTGGGCTCAGCTCTGCTGCTCTACCTTGGGGGTGGGGCGGGCCGGTCCAGAGGCCGAGCTCTGCCCTCCTGCCCTGCATTGCCTTTGGCAGGAAGCTGAAGGCAGTTGGGCAGGGGAGTGAGCGGGCTGCACCACGTAGTGGGGGGGGGGGGGCAGCGGGGCCCTTGAAACTGTTGGACTCAGGACAATTGCCCTGCATTCCCCCCTGCCCCCAATAGATGGCACTGGTTATACAATCCCAATTCCATCTGTAGACACTTATGCTCCACATTCTGCTTCCTCGCCCTCCTGTCCTGCGCAGGCACTAAGTGGAGGTGAGGATCTCTGGTCAACCAGCCTTTACTCCAGCCTGATCTCATGGCCCACTGGGGATATCAGCTGGTGGCTCCTTCATGGAGCTGTTAGCATGGGTTTGTACTTGGTGTGAGTTCACCCCTCTCCCTGATACTTTCCCTTTCCGTGGTGTGAGGGAGACCCTAGTGCACATTTACCTCAAGTGCTGCAGCCCATATTCCAGTTCCTCCAGAATCACTTGCTGAGGTTCTGGCTGCACTTTTCTCCACACCTGTTCCTTTATTCACACCTAATCCATGGCCCTGTAAAGTTGTAGGAACTCCTAGTGCTGGCCACAGTAGACATCTTTAATACCAGGTAAGAAGGTTAGCTGTGGGGGTGCTCTACCTGTTCATGCATCTGGGCATAGTTCCTCCTTCAAGATCAGTGGGTGCTGTCTGAAGTTCTCTGCTTGATATCCCTTTCTGGTTCCCTCTGTTTGACTCTTTGACCCTCAAGCCCATTCCTGTTTTTTTCATTTGTTTTCTCTCTCCCCTCACCCCTTATTTGTTAGTCCTGGGCGCACTGACTCCTTCCTTTAGACTGGGGGAGGGGCCTTTAGCAGTGGGTGGGCTTGTGCCTGTCCACTTCCTGGAACCGAAATAGGATGACATTCAGATGGTAGGTCCAGGCACACAGAGTATAATGGGGCTATGTTCATTCTTATTCCTTTGCTGGGGTGGCAGAACCAGTATAAGGAAAAGATACAATATTTTACAACTGATATAGGATCCAGGGAGCAAGGATGAAGTAGGGGAGGCATGATTCAGAAGTGTGTCTTATAATAGCTCCTAGTTCTATCTCCAGGGTTGTTCCATTCATGCACTACTCCTTTCTCAGGGCTGTGCCTGAATGCCTGAAATTATAATTACCCCAAATAGGCTTATGGATTCAGTAATAGGAGATGCTTTTTTAAAATATGGCCCATGATCTTTATTTTATCTGTGTGACCAGCCTAACTTTTAGAACATCTTGTAAATATTGTTGGAATTATTTTGATAAAGGAGAAATATGCAAAAAGAACAAGGTTAATATTTTTGCATCCCCCCCCCACACCAGAATTAATATACAGTTACATAAGCACTTCACATGGACACCTGCATTCATTACTTTCCCTTTTGCACTTGTTGTGAGTATTAAAAGTGACAAGCTCTGTTCTTTGATGATAATCACATTTAAAGCAAATGCAAACATGTTCATCCAATTTTCATTGAGTCGTGCTCTATGCTATCCCTTTATTGTCAAGCAAACAAATATATCTCATTGTTTCAGCACATTAGAATCTGGAACCCTACTAATGTAAGTATTTGCTGAATTAGCAGTCACATTTCTTGTCTGTCATCCATCCAATGATTACAAAGATTTAAAAAAAAAGTGTGTGGGAGGGGGGAGGGGGAAGATGGCCAGGATACAGGAAAAATCATGATGTTAAATACCTATTTGTGGATATTTGGATGTGTGCACACTGCATGCAGTTAGGCTTAAATTGGTTAGGAAAGTAGCATATTGCACAGGTACTATTGTCAAATATTCATAACTTTAGTTTTTGACCAGTTATTTTAAGGATGGCAGAGGAGGTTTCTCTTATTAGTACTACTAATGACAAGTTAAAAGTGTTCAAAGTTCTCCAACCAAAAAAATACATTTACATTTTCCTAGTGCCATACTCTATCAGGAAACACATATAGCTACGGATTTCTAAAAATTATAATTAGTCTGGTGAAAAGCCCTTCAGATTCTTTCCTTCCTTGATAATGAAGAACCATGTTATGGTTATCAGTTTTGCTGCCCCAGGCAACCTAAAAAAAGTTAAAAAATGAGAGTCCTCTGGCACCTTAAATACTAACAAATTTCTTCAGGCATATGCTTTCATGGGCTCCAACCCCCCTGGAATTTCTAAAAAAAAGTTGGATTTCATGGCACCAACTCCTGAGCTGAAGTAAATCAGCATCACCCAATTAATTCCAATGGAGCTACAACAGATTTACTCCAGTTGAGGATCTGGCCTGTAGTTTCTTTCAAACAATTTGCTACCCCTAAGAGTTTGTTGCCCAGCCTATGCAATCCTGTTCTTTCTATACAGAATAGCTTAAGGATCTAGGAGAAGGAATTGTGGCTTGAGGAAAAGACTTTTTTTTGCTTCCATAGACTTTTTCGAAAGACTTGTGGTTTAGTGAGTCCTGGGATAGTGCTTGAGTGGGAGATTAAAATGTGGAAAGTCTAAAGTTGCAGCAGGCTTGCTGGCTAAATACTTCAAAATTACAATTTGCTGCTGAGCTTTAGGAAGAGTGAAACAAGTTAGGTCCTGTAGTTCTTGCTTAAAAAGCTTAAAAAATTGCTGATGCCTTATGTAAAACTAAAATGTTGTTATGAACTAGCCCTTCTACTTATATAATATATATAAATATATATATTGCTTTTTTATGGGGGCAATAGGTTCAAATAAACTAAATCTTTCCTTCTTAAGAGTTTTTCTGTTCATGCTGCTTATTATGCATTTGAACTCATAATACACTGTTTCTTTTTTGCTGTGAAATCATTACTGTCACAACCAAAGGATTGTGATTTTAAGTAAGGAAGCATCAGTTGGAGCCAGTAAACTCTTTGGTCCCAGTCCTGCCAGCTATCCCACAAAAATCTCCATTTACAGATGCTGGCAGGATAGGAGTCTAAGGAAGCAAAGAATTGTTTCCATGTAAATACCTTTAGAAATAATGACTATGAAAACTCCAGACTATATATATATTTCATTGCATGAAGGCATTTTATAAATGGAATCATTTATGATTTTCCTAAGGCATTGTATTCATTACCAATTATTCCTGGAAAAACAAATGCACATATTTGATCTGAAATCAATGTAACTCCAAACAACACACCTTTCTCCTCAGTTGTCCTTTCTCCCCTCCCCTTTTCTTTGAGTCCCTTATTTTTTATTATTATTATTATTATTTTATTTTTTAATTTATTTATTTCTCCTTTTAGGTAGGTGAATTGGGCCTCCCCTTATGGTTCCACAGCCTAACTTGCCTCTTCAGATTCCAAAGGGGTAGCCGTGTTAGTCTATTGTAGAAAGACAACAGAGTCTTGTGGTTAGTCTTTAAAAGTGCCACAAGACTCTGTTGTCTTGCCTCTTCAGGTGCTCATGCTTCCTTTTTTGACACCTCCTGGCTCCTTGCACTCCTTTCTCATTGTTTTCATTTCCTGATTTACCCTTCAGGATATAATTGAGTCCCCTCCCCTCACCCCTTCTCTCTCTGTAAAACAATTACATTTGCACAAGCTCACATGCTTTTACTTAGTTTCTTTGATACTTCATAGCTACAAAATAAGGTGCTACAAATGTTAATATTGCTTCAGTTTGTAAAAGGGTTATAGTACATACTCCAAAATTATCAGATTTAGGACACAGTCACAAAGGGATCTACTTTAAGTATTTTATCATTTTAAAAAATGGTATAAAATGAATATAAGATACAGAATAGGAGGAAGTCAAAATGTTTAGATTGATGTTACATTACATCTCATATAGTCAAGATTCCTACCCTGATTTAGTTCTTATTAAAGATACTACATGTGGCATCTCATTGTGATAAAAACTTGGCAATACATATTTCACATTGGAAGGAAAAATCCTGCTATAAATATAGTCTCTAGGGCAAACCACCTTCTTTTTTATTTCAGTGGGGCTGTGTATATGAAATGTGAGCAGAACTTGACTGCTGTTTGCCAGAAGCTAGGAAAGGCTGACAAAAGGATGGATCACTTGATGATTACTTGTTCTGTTCATTGCCTCTGAAGCACCTGGAATTGGCCATTGTCAGAAGACAGGATACTGGGCTAGATTGGTAACCCAGAATGGATATTCTTATGTTCTTACTTGCGTTTATAAATTTAGGGCCAGATTCTAGTTAGGATGAAGAGGATTTATGCAGCTTTCTCCCTTTGCATATCCACATCTGGGGCTGACATGGTCTTAATTTTTGGGAACCTGAAACAAAAGAACGCTTAGTCTCTGCAAAGGAATGGACTCGATAGAGAAAATGTTGAGCCCTACTCTCCAGCTCTTTTTCCTTGGAGCTTACTTTCCTAATGATGTTCTGGCTGCCTCAGCACCAACGCCCAGGGGAATCTTGCTGTCCTACTTCACAGAGTTGTGAGGAAAAGAATGGGAAACCCTCCACTGATTCTGTCTTTTTTTGCAATTTTGCCTCCTGTCCACTCCTCTTCACTAACAATGGCTGCCTACTCTCTATTCTGTCATGCAATTTTGCCACTCTTGGTGCAAGAGGCTATTCCTCTGTCTGTTGTGCAAAAAGAGCACCCAGGATCTTTTTAAGGGGGAAAAGGCAATACGCCGCTTTTATTATTAGGAAAACACAATTATGTTAAAAACTAATATTTAATATACACACATTCATACATGCACCCCAGATGTTTTGCTGTTGGTCATGTATAGTTACCAGTCCTGATTATTGCTTGTGATCGTAGCTTGAGTTCGTGGCTGGTGTTAGCAGCTCATGGCAGCTACCTGGCCAAGGAAGCTGGGCATGAGGAAAAGTGGGGTCTCTGTCGGTCACACAGTTGTGCACTGACACTCTTGGATGGTGTGCAGAACATTACCCAAAGCTATGCAGTCTCACCCATCTTTTATCCCTTTTTTTCTAGGGTGGATTCTTCTTGCTTTGGCAGGGT
Organism: Pelusios castaneus; assembly: GCA_007922175.1. Lineage (NCBI taxonomy): Eukaryota > Metazoa > Chordata > Testudines > Pelomedusidae > Pelusios > Pelusios castaneus. Next base: position 4,784,305 of record ML685865.1, read on the forward strand.
TTGATTGCATTGTTCTTCAGCCATTAAGGTGGTGCCGGCAGTTTGTCATCAGGACAGGCTGGAGTTGGAGACTGATCCCATCACACACACCCTTCATTCACACATCCAAACTAAGGCCATGTACAAACGATCACTTTATCGCGCATTAACAGTCATTACCGCGTGATAACAGCAACAGTGTACACACGTGCAATAGGGCTCTTGCGCGTCAACAGTTGTAGCGCAATACAAAAACCACCTCGATGAGAGTGGTAGCAGTTAACGCGGAACAGCTGTTGCGCCTTTCGACTCGTGTGTACGCTTACCACGTGATGGTTGGCCTCCGGAAGTGTCCCAGCATTCCAAAGTCGTCCTCTCTGGTCTTCCCCCCACCCGCTCTGTGGCCGTGATGAAACAGTCCCCGCCCTGTTTCGATTCCCGGGATTTTCGAATTTGTCCTCTGTTTCACTTCCTGTTCTCTTCCTCGTGGAGTGGAGTGCAGCTCTGATCTTCACTAGCAATGGCAGCCCATCGTGGAAGACGCACATCCATTTGGAGCACGGCAAAGGTGCTGGACCTGATCAGCATCTGGGGAGAGTCTGCTGTGCAGGCTCAGCTACGTGGCAGCAGGCGAAATTTCGATACATATGGCATAATTTCGCGGGCCATGTCAGAGAGAGGTTATGAGAGAGACACTGTGCAGTGCAGATCAAAGGTGAAGGAGCTAAGAATAACCTATCACCGAGCGAAGGAGGCAAACCGCCGTTCGGGATCAGCGCCTGCTATATGCAGGTACTACAAGGAAATCAAAGCCATCCTCAGTGGGGACGCCACAACCAATGCAAAGAGTCCTGTGGACACATCGGGCCCCCCCTCATCCACTGAATGCCAGAGCTGAGCAGGATGAGGACGTGATCGATGAGGAAGAGGAGATGGAGGATGACCTGGAGGAGAGCGCAACAGCGTGTAGCCAGGAGCTCTTCTGCACCCCTGCTGAGACGTCCACCCAAGACATGAATTGCAGCGTGTCCTCTGAGGCAGCAGAGGGGGGTTCAGGTAAGTTTCTCTTCTGTGCAGCTACGGCTCCTGCTAAAAAATCATTGTCCAGGGTGGGGGTGCTTGCTGTCTCGGTCCCCGCTGTGCACACTCTTTACTATGCATTCATTAGAAGTGCATCAACACAAGCAGTGATTGTCAAAAAATCATCTATATTTAGGTCACTAAAGGTTTCCTCAATGTACCGCCAGAGCCTCCTACTCAGGTTAGATGGGATAGCGTATGTGTCTACACTCCCGTATAAGGATACTCAGCCTCGCCAGCTGCAAAGCACAGCACTGGGAACCATGGCAGCACACAAGGCAGCAGCATATGGTCCCGGCTGGCATCCGGTGGCATGTAGGATATGTATTCTAGCTGGCAGGGGCACTCTGAGGAGAGAGATATCGGGTTCCATATGTGTGCCCTGTGCAGAATGTTAGCCCCCAGTAAGGTTTCTATTAGGACGTACCTTGTCCGCTTCAGCAAAGCATAGGATGTTGACTGCCCTGTACCTTCCAGTGGAATGTGCTACTGGAAGGTTACATTGGTTATCTAGGCTGTTTGTTAACAATAGCTTTATTATTCTTTTTTTTATTAGATTCGACCTTCACAAGGCCGGTGTCTACCCTAGCTGACCGCATGAGAAACATTCGGCGGCGTGCTCGAAGAAACAGGGAGGATATGTTTCAGGAGCTGATGAAAACAACAGAGGCATCCGTGAGGGAGAATCGAGCCTGGAGAGAGGAATCCCAACAGAGGAGGCAGAAACACAGGGACAAACTGATAAGCGTCATGAAGGAGCAAACAGAACTGCTCAAGAGCATGATTGCTCTGCAGACCCAGGCGATTAATGTACGGGCTCCACTCCAGACACTTCAGCTGTGTCTGCCTCCCACACCCCGTAGTCCTTCAAAGCATTTATTTGAAGGCCACCCGTCCCCCTGGTATACTGCAACATCCAGTCCCTCACAGAGCTACTTTTCAGAGACCCGCAGCTACACCCAGCTGTAACCCCTCCAAAACCCCCCAACCTCCTCCCCTTTTATCTTTTAATAAAAACAGTAACAAAAAATTTGAAGAGTGGCTTTATTTGTACACAGTGAAAATCTCATAAGGTGCACCTGATGCATCCTAGAAGTAAACTACGGGAGGGCATCATTGAAATGCTCCCTGAGTGCCTCCCTTATGCGAGCAGCTCGTCGTTGGACCCCCCTAATACTCCTAGTGGCTGGCTGTTCGTATGCTGCCTCGAGGCGCTGTGCCTCCATAGCCCACCCCGGGGAAAACTTTTCTCCCCTATTTTCACAAATGTTATGAAGGACACAGCACGCCGCAATTACAGCAGGGATGTTGTCCTCGTCCAAATCCAGCCTCCCATACAAACAGCGCCAGCGCCCTTTTAAGCAGCCGAAGGCACACTCCACAGTCATTCTGCAGCAGCTCCATCGGTAATTGAACCGCTCCTTGCTGCGATCCAGGTTCCCGGTGTACAGCTTCATGAGCCATGGCATCACTGGGTATGCTGGGTCTCCAAGGATGACTATGGGCATCTTCACAGTAATTTTTTGATCTGGGAAGAAGGTACCCCCTTGCTGCTTCCGGTACAGTCCAGTGTTTCTGAAAATGCGGGCATCATGCACCTTTCCCAACCACCCAGCATTGATGTCCGTAAAGCGCCCCTTGTGATCCACTAGTGCTTGCAGCACCATGGAGAAGTAGCCCTTCCTGTTTATGTACTCGGTTACAAGATGGTCTGGAGCCAAAATCGGGATATGTGTGCCATCTATGGCTCCCCCGCAGTTAGGGAATCCCATGGCAGCAAAGCCCTCCACAATCTCATGAACATTGCCCAACGTCACCGTCCTCCGTAGCAGAACTTGATTGATGGCTCAGCACACTTGTGAGAGGGCTAATCCGACGGTGGACCTCCCGACTCCAAACTGGTTTGCAACCAACCGGTAGCAGTCAGGAGTCGCCATCTTCCAGACAGCAATCGCAACACGCTTCTCCACGGTTAGGGCTGACCTCATGTTGATGTCTTTACATCGCAGGGCAGGGGCCAACTCTGAACACAGTTCCAGAAAGGTTGCTTTCCGCATTCGAAAGTTCTGTACCCACTGCTCGTCATCCCACAGCTGCATAACAATGCGATCCCACCATTCTGTGCTCGTCTCTCACGACCAGAAACGGCATTGCACCGTGTGCAGATGATCGGTGAAGGAGCTGAGCAATGCGGTGCTGTTGCTCTGCAGGGCATCTATCAGCCCCTGCTCCTCGGTGTCCTCATCTGATTCGGAGCTCATTGCGTACTGAGCAACCAGCCGAGATGTATTTAGAATGCTGAAGGCGACAGTGGAGATTAGAGCAGGATCCATGCTGTCGCAGTTGTGATTGCTCGCAAGTAGTGCGTCACTGCACTGTTGAAAATAGGCGCGAGTTGCTATTGGCAACGAGGAAGATGCAAGGGGAACACAGTGTACCACGGGAAAATGCGAGTTTACCCATGGCGCTTTGCGTTCCTTTCCTTCATCCCATAATTCCAAGCGCTGATTGAGGGAAAACTGAACTGTGGGATAGGTGCCCAGAATTCATTGCGCTACACCGTGATATTGCAAAGAATTCTGTTGCGTTGCAAGGAGCGACGTTTGTATGCGCTCTCCCGCAATAAAGGTCACGTGTTTTTTATAGTGTGATTGCCATGTTGCGCTTTAATCTGATAGTGTGTACATAGCCTAAATTAAAAACACATCTGAACAAAGTTTCACCAAAATTTAGGCTGAGAATTACAAAATGAAGAGAAAAATTCAAAATGGAGTTTTGGTTACAATATGGAGTTACTAGTGAATGAATGAGAATGGTATTTTTATCAGTGAATATTCCATATAGAAATTTCTGTTTGAAGCAATACTTTGGTATAAATTCATCTTTTGCACTACATATCCATCTGTGTAGGTTCTTATACGGTGCTCATCATTATAGTAATCTGTAGCTCCAACAAACTGGAATAAAACTTCTGTGGCTCTAGTTAATCTATTCTCCAGCTCTTTTACATCTAATTGTAAAGCATATCTTGTATCCCTGACCATCTCTGAGGCCTGATCTACATTTATCCTAAAATTTGATTGCAGTCAACCGCAGATATACAAGCTACACAGAGTAGCTTGCATCTCTCCTGTCAGCTTCCTAAATAGCACAGTATCTCCATTACACTGCACTAACAGGAAATGCCCTCCCATTGATGCAGTGGAGTGGATTTATTTATTCAGCTTCTGCATCAATTGAACAGGTCTCCACTTCCATTCAGTTGAACCCACAGAACCGATCTGGTAACACCAATTTGTCTCCATAAGTGAAAACATACCCTGAATGATCATACCTGTATGTAAAAGTAAAGTGATTCGGGATGCACTTTGTATGAGACAACACAATAAAGCCCAGTCTCCAAAGGGGGTTTTGAATAGGAATATTTGGATGAGCCTCCAAAAGGAGATTTGAAAAGGAGTATTTGGGTGAGTAGACTACTGCTGTGAGTGAAGGGTTTGCGGGATCAGCTTTTTATATACATATATATTTGCACTATGTAGTATAATGAAAACTGTACAAGGCAAATAAAAAAATGGGGAAAATTTTAACAGCTGTGTGAAATCTTGATTTTTATTTATTTATTTATTTATTTTGGTCTTACTGTGGATATATTTTTTGAATAGATTTTAACGAAAAAATTTGCAAAAGCAAAAACTTGAGTTAAATATTATCTATGGTTTTATTTCGATCTAAATTATGCTGCAAGGCTTTACCTTGCCAGATCATTACACCCGAAACATTTTTAAAGCTCTAGTTTACACCTCCCAGACTTGTTCTGTGCATCTTTACCTTTCTGCATTTTCTGCCCCTTGGATAATGTGACCATCCATATCTCCAGCCAGCTTCCCTCCTGCTCTAGCCCAGTGTCGGAGGGTGGGGTTGGGTGTCCAGCAGCGCTGTTGTCTTTTGGTGTTTAACGCTGACGCATCAGTGCGAGGGGCGCAATAGTAGAACAGACACCTGTGGGAGACGCTCTTCACTGCCCCCTCCCTGGCTAGCTGACCACAGTGGGGTTGGGCCGGGGGCAGGGGAGGGCAGCCAGAGAGGACCGAGGAGGCGGGAACACGTGTCTCTCCGTACCTGGTGATCAGCCTACTCCCCACTGGCCGCGCGCCTCCGCCCCCTTCCCGAGCCCCGCGCGCCTGCGCTCTGCTCCGGTCTGAGCTGTGAGCTGTCGGCTGGGTGGGAAACTTCTGCAGCGCCCGGGCTGCGCTGTTCATATGGCAACGGGGCGCGAGCTGTAAACACGCGGCTGTGGGGAGGGACTGGGCAGGGCAGAGGTCGGGAGCCTGGGGCTGCGCTGCGACGGGGCTTCATCCGCTGAGAGCGGCGCGCGCTGGGGGCTCCCGCTAGCCTCGGGGCAGGCGCAGGGCACGAGGCGCGATGGGCTGTTCCAGCAGCGCCCAGACCCAGGACAGCAACCGGCCGGAGGCAAAGCCCAGCGACACCAACGGGCTGCAGAAATGTGGTGAGCACGGACGGACCAAGGGGGCTCCTCTGCGGGGCTGCGCTGGTCTCCAGAGCCGGGCCGGGGGTTTCAGGGACATCGGGCGTGGGGCTGCGAGAGGGTCGCATTCTTTGGGAGCCGCTGTTATTTATTATCCTGGGTCGCTGTGATTTTATTATACTTTGCCCTTCGCCAACGCGTCTCATCCCAGCTCCCCAAAACACTTTGCAAAGGTCGGCCACAGGTGCTTCCTCTGGCCCAAGGAGTGCTGCCAGTTTCCTTAGTTATCCAGACATAAATGTTGTTTATGCAGCCGAAGATGTGCTTAGTGAGTTACACAATCAATCAAAAGCTGACGGTCACTTCCCTGAAGAGCAGCCTTAGGAAGACCGGTCCTGTAAATATGTATGTGAATTCTTTTATCCAAACAGTGCTGCTGAGTTCCATGGGAACAGTCAGGTGACTAGAGTTATGTTCACAAGTATAGATGAGGCTGAGGTTCAAATAAGTCATAATGCATCAAAGGAGGACAACAAACAAGGGAGGGAAAGTTGCAGGAACACATCAATCCAAACAAATCTACTTTCAAGTTACAAAGTAAATCCAGCATTTGAAAGATGAACTCTTAAAACCAGAACACACATAGTATATCAAATAGTACTTTTCCTCCATTCCCAGAGTTACAGCCAAGGACCACATACAATCATACAGACAGGTACTGGGCACCCTAAGAATTTGGCGGCATAATTTCTGTTTTCAGATTCTGTTTTCACACGTTTGTAAACTGATCATCAAAAGTGCTGGAACATAGTATACAAAGTCCTAGCCTAAACTTTTTAATAGACATATTTCTATGGATAGGTAGAAATTTTAAGACTCCAAAGAAGTTATTAGATAAAATCTTAACAGCTTCCATTAGAGAATTAACAGAAAATAAAAACAAACAAAAATCCAACAACCATCAACCCAACCTAATCATACCTGCAAACTTGTAAAAAACAATACAATAAAGTTACTTTATTGCAGCTGGTAAACCCACAAACAGCAGTAGTACCATAGCATAGAAAAGCTGGGGGTATGTTCCTATGGTAGAATTTCCTGAGCTCCTGCAAGGCTATAGGCACTGTTCTTTGTCTATTATTGGATGGTACGTGTGGTTCCTGTAATGCAGAAATATTTTAATTTAATAGATAATTAATAGATAATTTAAATTTCAGCTTCAGCTGTCTTCCACATCAACTAAGACTGACAATAGAATCAATGACAATATAACATTAGGGATCTACTATCGGCCGCCTGAC
>ML685865.1:4791553-4848702 GCA_007922175.1 Pelusios castaneus
TCTGACCCAGTACGGCCTTTCTTATGTTCTTATGTAATTTTGTAAGTAACTTGGAAAATAAAACCCTCATTGAACAACAAAATTGTCACAAGGAGTTTGTATATCTTCAACTCTGAAAGATGACAAATAGTTACTATTTTTAGACGAAACACAAATCAGTTATTGCCTTAGATGATGAAAGATTCTCACTGTAAAAACTACTTGTATAACAACTAGCATCATTGATCTTAATGCCTGTCATTTTATTTGACGTTTAGATGTCTTATATTTATGGTACCTTTACTTTATATCCTGCTCTTTCATAAATATTCCCTGACTACAGTTTGTCCATCTTACAAAAACCAGGCCTAATAGTGGTCCAGCTGAAGTCACTGGAAAAAAGAAAGCAGTCACACTGAAATTTGGAGATCTATCCTGCAATCCTCTCACATCACTAGAATTTTATATTTTGATCGAGTGAGTGTTGCAGGGTCAGGCATAAATATTATTGGCTTTGCACAAGTGTCTACACTTAAAATATACAGCAGCACAGCTGTATTGATACAACTGCTATCTCTGTCCACACAAACGCTTATGCCAGAAAAATGTACTTCTTCTAGATGGTGTGTATTCACACCCCTGAGTGAAAAAAGTTTTGCTGGCATAAGTGCTGTTGTAGACAAGACCTTTGAGGTACAAATCCCCTTAACTGTGGTATTATATAAGAAGCCCCTTCACCAACTCTCCGCCGTTGGAGAACCACCATGTCTAGGCTGATCTTCACTGAGCTAGATCCCCCATCAGTACAATGCAAAGTAGCTACAGTGTAGTGGAGAATCTGGTTGCTAATGTCTCCAGGTTTAGCATTCAGGTTCCGTAAATATGAGAAGTGTCCGTTAGAACAAATAATCCAATGAAAAAGTGGAAGTAAGAAATGATTCTGATATTTCCTTTGCACGCAGTGGGAAGCATATCCTTAAATGAGTTCAGGACCCAAACCTACAAAATCTTTTTCATGCAGATATGCCATGCTCACACAGTTAGTTCTTTTGGGCTGGATCCTGCTTAAATAAAGTCAGCGAGTGTCTTGCCACTGACTTAAATGGGTCACTGATTTCATGAGGTGTATTTTTGGGACTTTCAGTAAGACTTTAGATCCTGTGTGACTTGATGCTTTTGAAAATCCCACCATGAATATGCAAACAGTTGATATTTTTTATTTGTTGAACAAGTCATGTATATGCATGTATACAAATATTCTTGTATTTTTTCCTGTGCATGTGGTTCTAAAGGAGAGGATTGATAAAATTACAAATGATTATAACAGTATTCAGATATTTTGATTGAGTAATGTAGAGAAAATGTTCACAACTTGAAATATATGCTTCATTATATGTATTTTAAGGAATTACTGAGTAGAATAGTTATTCTTAGTAATAATTTTTACCTGATTTTTAGCCAAAGTCTGACTTTGGATGTACATGAGTGACTATCATTGCCTTAAGTTAATTCAGTTCATGAAACTATGGTTTATATTTGATATCAGTTTTCTTTCTTAATGAAATCATTTGTGTCTAGGTTAGAGACAAGTCCTGCTATCATTCCTTTTGTATAATATCTTTTGAAACCTGTGATAATTTTTCATAAAGGTACATTTCAGACCATAATCTGATATTAGGATCTGATCCTGCAATCTTTGCCCTTATGAAATCTATGGGCCCATTTGTATCCCATTTAAATCAATGGCAAAACTTCCACAACTTCATTTGAACTGGATCAGGCTAGTTGTGTGAGCATGGAATATCTACATGAATAAAGGTTTATAGGATTGAGTCCTCTACTTGCTTAAGAATATTCTTCCTCTACCACCAAGCCATCCATCCTAATGGGTGAAGTAGATTGTGCACATTCCTTTATGCACATCAAGAAGTTTGGGGAGAAATTGTCCATCCATCAGGGTATAATTTTCTCAGTCCTTGTAGGGCACTGTGACTCCAGAGCACTGCTACATAAGTCTCACCTGGCATAAATACCATGATCTAACATTAACAGTGTTGTATAAAATATAGACATAGTTAACTGAAAAAGTTGTTTGTTGCACTTAATTTTACTGATATTCTTACATGCATTCTTTAACTATGAGTTAATAGGTCTAGTCATGGTGCTGTTATAGGGACTTTACACACGGTTATTCCCCTGACTGGAGGAATACTAGCTGTTGAACAAAGGTTTTCTCTGTGTGTTAATCCTTTAGCTGTTGTGTTTTAGAATGTTTGGCTTGTTGTACAGAGTTAATAGCAGATTTGTGAGGGAATAGTACTACTAAGGGGTGTAATAATGCAGACCCTATGTACCTTTGTACAAAGTAGCTAGACTGATCCCGATTTTATAGGAATAGTCCCAATATTCAGGGCTTTGATTTACATAAGTGCCTGCTACCTCCACCCCGTCCCAATTTTTCACACTTGCTATCCAGTCACGGTAAAAGGAACCCACTAAAAATTTTGATGAAGACATTTTATATCGTTCCTGCTGTTTTGCCTATTTGGTCAATATGCTAAGGCCAGATTCCTTGTGAGTTTCATTCTGCATCTGGAGATATTAGTGCTTCTATAGAGGGTAGTAGTGTTTCTGAGCAGAAAAGAACTCCTAGAGGAGACTGAAATTATTGAATCTGAGATATTTCAGTCATTCAATGTAGAGAGGTGGTGATTATTGTAGTGATCATATATTATAAGGTGTATTAACTTCTTAAGCTAATGTTATGATTCTAATAAGTTTAAACTGGTGTAAATAACGCTGAAATACTTACTCAGGGTTGTAAATTTTACCAGCCAATCAGGATGCAAGATATTTACTTTTCAAATTAGTTTAATAGGAAAAAGGCATTTTAAAAAATTTCTCTAAATTTGTTTATTGAAAAGCTTATTTCATTCTATTGAAATGTAATTTGCAAAATTTTGTAGCTATTTCACTGTGTCTATTAGTATCTAAATGAACAAAAACATACAACTCCTGGCAAATGGATATATTACAGAGATTCAAAATTTGTGGGAAGTGCCTATGTAAATTTAAAGTGCTTTTTACGATTTGTAGCACCAACTTAATATTCTGACAATGAAAATATTTTAAAGGTTGCTTAAAATTACCACTGTATGTAAGACATCTTGAGTGTTGACTGCCACAATATATTTATATTTCTGGAGAATGAATATATTAAGCTGATGCTTGGGTCCTACTTCTGTTTTAGAGAGTCCACCCTATTTTGAATGAAAGCAGGGGAATGCCCTCAGTTCCCAGGAGCGTGGATTTTACATGGCATGATACTATTTTAAAATCCACATTTGTCTAGCACATAATGTATAAAACCTGCTCTCAGTTATATATGGGGCTAGTTGTAAATGAAGTTCACTGAATTTATAGGCACTGCAGAAGACTCCTGGTAAGGATCTTTTAAACTTCACTTTTTCAAAGCCACCTTCCTTTGAAACAATGAACAGAATATGATTGAAATGAAATGTCATATAATATGCTAGTTCTTACAGCTTGTTTATTTCACTGTTAATTCATTTCTATGAGTCAAATGCATGATGCTGAAGAAGAGAATAAAGGTATAGAATGATCCTGTAAAGGATTATAAAGTATTGAAAAGAGAAAACAGGTGCAAACTGGAATTTGAGTGAAGTGGAATGCCCTTCCCCTGCATGTACCTTTTATAGGTAAGGGTGGAGGCCAGAGTGCTTAATCTCTGCAAAATTGGTATCTGGGAAGAAATTCTTCAGCAGCATCTTCCCATATGTTAGAAAGGGAAGAGGAGATTTGGCATTATTATTTAGAACTTGACTGGGGGGTGGATTGTGCTCTTCTTAGGTGTGCCATTGGGTGGAAACAATCAGCAGGGTCTGTCCAAACAAAGGGGCAATTGTGATGGCCCCTATAGCATAAGCTTTGCATCCTTGTATGCAGAGGATCTTTGTTTAACTTGCCACTAGAAGGAAGCATGGGTTATACTGGCTGGAACAGAGAACTTGGAACTGCAACTTGGAGTTTGGTCCTTGTGCAGCCACTTAAGCATTGTGTTATCTGGGTAAAGCCATATACCCCCTCTGTACCTCATTTTCATTGGTAAAATGTAGAGGGTTCTAGCTAAGTACTATTAATTAATGTATGGATTACTGTCTGTGAAGTGCTTTGAGATCCTTAGATGAAAGATGCTAGATAAATCTAACAAATTCTTCACTTCATTTGCTTATTGTTCACTTTTCCCACTATATTATGCCTCAACAATAAGAATAATTACTCAAATTTTTCTAGTCAATTTTCATTTTTTTTCCACTTTATTGTATGTACTATTAAAACACCACATTACTGAAATATTTGCAGGGAAGTGTTAGAAATAATTACAACAAATCCTATTGCAATATTTAAAACAATATTTAAATATTTAAAAACAAATACTATTGCAATATATATAATCTAGAAATATTTCTGTAGCTAGGTTTTGTAAAATCAAAGGTTTTCAAAATCTAAGTGGTAAATGGACCTGACAGTGTCTTGGTCAGTGCAACATGTCAAGTGCACATAATTCTAGGATTTTATTCTGTAACATAACGTGCAGTCAAAGTAGCATGTAAATAAAGAATAATTCCACTATTGGCATCCCAGTGTTGGTTCAGATTATGGTTTCCTATGCAAATGAGGTAGAGGTTCCTTTGGATTCCCTGTGTGTAGCAGGGCTTTTTTCATACATGTTGTCATGTTTGATGCCTTATTCCTGCTACTCTTTTCCCTCAGTTGTCTTTCTCTGGACCCCATCTCTTCTCAGCCAGTGTGTAGATGGCATCTCTCAGGGGAGTGCCCAGAAGTACCGGTAGTTTTCTCCCTGACTGCCTCTTCTAGAAGGTTGTTTTCCCTTTGATGCTATACCACAATGAATTTATCTCAAAAGCAATCAGACTCAAATAATCTCATTAAAAACTAGATTTATTACATTCTTTAGCCATTCACTTACATGTTTAAAATATTGCTTAATTCTGCTGACAACTCTCATCACTGCAATAATCATTTCACCAGAAAATGCGATTTGTCAGATTCTTGCAATTATTGTATTAACACGTTTCCTCCATGAACTCTGTAAGGCATCTTTCATTTTCTTTGTGAGATATTAAATCCAGTTTCTTGGCAAACAAACTGATGATGATTAAATCAGCCTGGTATATTGGTATTAATTTGACAGCTCATTCTGTGACTTGTTCAGCTTTATGATAAAATACCTAAAATGAGAATGATTCATAAAAGCAATCTTTTTCTCCTTTCTTCTCCTAAACTTCATCTGGCTAGCAGACCCATGGCTTGCTTTATCCACTAATCTAATCACAGATGAAGGTGCCTGAACTGTTTAGTTCATGTTGTATACCGTATTTGAATTATTCCTTCCACATTAGTAGAGAAGTACATTTGAATGTATATCCTGTGTTATAAGATAGTATAATATGTTTAGTAGTTCAGTGTTAAAAACGTTGAGTATTTTATGAAGCTATGACACAGTAAATGCTTTTTCTTGTCATGTATGTGAAGTACAGTATGTTGTCAATGCCCTGATTTTCACTGAGGTTAGCAGCAATTAGATGTTAGCATTTAGGCAGGTGTCCCACTATGCTTGGGGTGTATGTTTTCTCCTCAGTGTCTCCAGTGTGCATATTACCATTAACAGGGACTGTGTGGCAGGATCAAGTGGAGAATCCACCCAATGTCTGCTAATTCTCTTCAATAAGAAAATCTAGCTCAGTGTTTTGCATTTTCAAGTGAAAGACATGGCAGCTCATCTGTAAGCTACCCAGGTGCCTCTCAGGATAGAATTTAACACTCAGTACACTGGCTCTATGCATATTTTGCTGTAGAAATTGTTTCCTTGATCAGTATCTGATCATATGGGCTTGACTCAGACAAAACTTGTACATTCAATATGTTTTACTCATAGGAATGATAGATCTGTTATAACAATTTCTTACATAAACAAATGCAAACTGTCTTACAGGTTGTAACCAGAGCTTAGTGAATAATCTTTTTTGTGGGGGTGGGAGGGGTTATTGTTTTTGGTTTGTTCAGGGGTTGAATTATTTCTTAAAAACTTGATTTTGTTCAAGCCAAAGCCGAAAGGGTGTTCTCACCAAATGAGAGAACTGAAAAATGATTTCTTTTGGGTCAAATAAAATATTCTGTTTCATGCCATTTTTCCCCCCCAGTTTTTTGGATATTTTTCTCCCATTGTTTTTGTTTTTGAATTAGCTATGTATCAAAACAAACAAACAAACAAAAATTTTAATGAAAAGTCAAAACACTGTTTTTCAAAATGGCCAAAATAAAACTTCCAATTTTTCAAAATAATTTTTTCCTTCTTTGGCCAAAACAATTAGCTGAATTTGACCTGAATTGGCAAATAGTTTTGGCGTCCTGAAAAATGCACTTTCAGGAAATTTATTATTCACCAAAAACATTTCACCCAGCTCTAGCTGTGCTGTCATTGCACATGTGCTATCCCGTCTTACCTAGTACTGATCTATTTTAAACACCTGTTCATTAATAAATCATGTTTTCTTTTTTCTTTTTCATTACAATAAAAAACAAGCTACTTCAGATGAAAATTCTCCAGCCACAGATGACAATGAAACTATACCTGACCAGACAAAGTTAGACTCAATGGAGGAGGTGGAGCTGACACCTGAGGAGACAAAACCTAGTGAAACTCTTCCAGCAAAGACGACGCAAGTTTTGATTCCAGCCCTAGCAGAATGTGTTAATTCTAACTATAAAAAAGTGGATCTGGAGGGCGCTCTGCCACTGGCCTTGGGACAACCCGAAGCCACTGGCCCACCAGTAGAACACACTGGGATTGTGCCACCTGCGGGAGCGGCAGAGGGCGCCGGGATTGTGCCACCTGCGGGAGCGGCAGAGGGCACCGGGATTCCGCCGCCTGCAGGAGTGGGAGCAGCAGGGGGCACCGGGATTCCGCCGCCTGTGGGAGCGGGAGTGGCAGAGGGCGCCGGGATTCCGCCACCTGCGGGAGCGGCAGAGGGAACTGTCAGCCCTGTAACAGAAATCATCAGGAAAGTACAAATCAGTGAAGAGGACCAACTAATTGAGGGTAATAATTGTGCTTTAGCCGATTCAAGAGGCCAAATTCTGCCTTCAGAGACTTGTGTACAAGTCGTATTGACTTCAGTCGATGCTGCACTTGAGTGTGTGAGGGCAGAATTTACTCCCCAGAGTTTTTATAATGTAGTAAATGAAAGAATGTGGCTGGGAAAGCCTCACTTGCAGAAGTCAAAACTGTAATAACTGTAATAAAGCCACTCAGCACTACCAATTGTTGACTGTGCCACTTCATTTTACACTGTGTTTTCTGGTTAGATAAAATATCCCTGAGACTTTTCATTTAAATGCTCAGAGGTGTTTCTTTGTAGAAGTATTATTACTCAATAGGCACAATTGCCACGTTACAGCTGACATAACTATTATATTGTTATCCTGGTGGGGGGAATGGGTTCCCTGACAGCTGTAGAAGGGAATGGTTTTACCATGTACAGATTATTTGACTGTACCTATAGAGTGCTGGGTGCAGTTATTCATAGAATCATAAGTGACACGGGGATCAAGCTAATTGCATAGAAAGTTCTTTTACATTGTAATGAGTCAGCGGCTGTCTTTGACTTGAGAGAGGGTAGCAAAGGTACAGTCTTTGCTATGGTCTTAGTTATTTATATACTGTGGTGCAAATTTCTCCCCGGTGTAATTGTATTGGAGTCACACCAGGGATGCATTTGGCTTTATAATACAGAGCACTACTTTCTATCTTAGTGGTGTTCTTCCAATTCAAAAAACCCAAGACTAGCTGGGGGGAAAAATGGGGCAGATGGTCCATCTGACAGGGCTGGCTGTTAGATAAGCAGAAAATCACAGGAGATAAAGTGTAAGAAAAGGAAGAGCATGTGAGAGAGTTTCTCAAAGAAGAGGGAAGGTAGATGTCTAGGAAAGAAAATCAAGTCAGGAGTGTGGCTGCTTAATAGAGGACATTTGGAATGCCTCTCACAAAAGGTGAAATGTGCATGGTGAGTCTGTGGACCTCATGGAAGGGGAGAGTGCAAGGGGAGCGAATTTATCTCAGGAAAAGGCTACTCCATGAGTTTGAGATTCAAGAAGGCAAAGTATCTCACACGTGGATTGGGTTTCTCACTGGCTAAGTGTACATGTAGTAGGTGCATGTCTCAGGGGATTATTTTAAATTAGGGATCAGGTGTCATAATAGGCAGAAATTACTCATTAAAGTATTGGATGCTTCAGAGGGCCGTGTTCCCTAGGGGAGCACAAATGGGTGAAGCATGGAAGGTATGTTTCTCTGTAGAAGAGCATGCCACCAACAGCCTCTCCCACTGCACATTCCTGCTGAAGAAGAGGGAAGGTCATTCCTTCAAACAGTGCTTAATGGTACATGCAGTCACATGGACACGTAGCTTCACCAACCATAAATGTGTTGGCTCTCCTGAATCTGTGATGTGAACCTGTACATCTCCCATAGGAATATCTGAGGTACAGGTGCTGCTTTCTCCACCCTTATATAAGAGAATTTGGAGTCTGTTTCTGCTTGAGATGGTAATTTATCTCCATATATGTTACATTTTTAGAATAAAATACTTGTGTTACATAAAGGCTATATGACTGTGTTGGTTAGTTTGATTAGTTGATTATTCCATTAACTGGCCATTATTAGCTAACTGGCATGATATTGGAAGCAGGATACTGTCTAGTAATCCAGCATCCACCCAGTATTGAGATATCTTTGCAATCAAGAAGCTGATTGTTTGTCTGAAGGGTTTATTAGGGTTATATAGGGTTTATTTTGACCATCTAGTCATAGTTTTTCCCCTTCATCTCCAAGCCGGATTCCTTTTTGGACAAACTCTGTATCAGTTCTGCTGATGTCTGTTTCAACATGGTGATATGCCACTTACTATTAACTTGTGTGTGTAAATGGAGGGCTCTTTTAATTAATTATATGATTGGGATCCTCTATGTATTTGCAGTACCTTTTTTATTTTTTTAATTAACTGATACTACTAGGAGGGATGACAGTGAAGCAAATAATTACTTTCGTATTTCAACCAGAACTGCATGTTATCACGTTGTCTATTTGTATTCCGTTATCTTAAGTTTATATATTTATGATCTTGGTAACAATATCTATATTAAAGTTTACAATAAAGTTCATAATTACGTAAGAAAACAAAACAAAAATAGTTAAAATATAAAATCAAGCCTCAGGTTAGTGCGCCATGAACGACAAGTGAAACGGAAGTATTTTATGGGCATGAAACATGCATCTACCTCAACAATTGTAAGTTGCATTTGAATGTCTCTTAACTATTGATTCATTGAGTTGCTGATGTATTTCTCTGTCTATATAAGATTCCACAGGCCTGACAAAACCAGATCAGTCATGCAGAAAAGAGCTGGGCACTTAATACTATTTAAGAGTATTCTAATTTGATATCCATGGTTCCTGATTCCAGGTGAGACGGGAGAAAAAGTGGAAACTGAGAAGCACAGTGAGCTAGTAAGTGAGGGGACTGAAACAAAAGAAGAAACAGGAGAAGCTGCAGATGTGACAGCAGCAACAGAGATAGGTATGTTGACAGAGGAGTGAAAGACCATGTGTATTATCATTTAAAAGACAGAAAAGCTGTACAATGATAATGAACACATCTTTCATTATCACTGCATTATCAATTTGTAGCTGCTGCTTTCTGATTTTAACACAGCAGGCATATTTATCTTAAAAGATGTCTTTTTTTGGTTAGCAATCAAGTATAAGATGTGCATTCTATCAATTTCATTTATATAATGCTCCTTTAACTGCAAATCATTCCCTATTTGGCAAATATGATAGACTTTCTCTAATGCACAGTTCTGGAAAATTAGATATTTCATTGAGGGCATGAATCCCATAGTTACTTTTGCTAGGCTTGTTCTAATGAATAGTTTATTATCACAAGCTCTGAGATTTCCTTTCCATGATGATCCTTCATTTTAGATGATCCTGGTTTTTGTTAAGTGTGTGGGGAGGGGAGGCAGTGAAGCTAAGCCTGCATTTGCACCCTCGCAAGCCTCCAACCTCCCCCACACCAGATACAGACCGACCACCCCAGAGCAGCTGGGTGGCAAATTGGGACATCTCCTGCCCTGTGCAGGGGGCATGAGGCAGGGTGGGCACATAGGTGGGCTTGGCCCCCAGGTGCTGGAAATCCTCACTACCCCAGTTTTGTAAATGTGCATAAACACTACTGTTTGTTGCGGATTTGATAGTTAAGTGTTATTATGGGAGGCAACCTCTGACGTAGGGCACTCGCTTCCTCTTCACACCTTTGAATGTGGTCTAGTAGATTGTCTGTTTGTACAATGATCAGATAGTCAATTTCCAAAATAGGCTGATCTTTGGCTACGGGTGGTGGATATACAAGTGGCCTAAGAAGGGAGGATACAAAGGGTGGATTCTGAGTTATTACAGAGAATTGTTTCTTTGGTAACTGGCTGTTGAGACTTGCCCATGTGCTCAGGGTTTAACTGATTGCCATATTTGGGGTCGGGAAGGAATTTTCCCCCAGGGCTGATTGGCCTGGGCTCTGGGGGTTTTTCACCTTCTTCTGAAGCAAGGGGCATGGCTCACCTACCAGTGAATTCTCTGTATCTTAAAGTCCTTAAATCATGATTTAAGGAGGTAAATAACTCAGTCATAGGTTAGTGGCCTATTGCTGGAATGGGTGGGTGAGGTTTTCAGGCCTGCATTTTGCAGGAGGTCAGACTTGATGATCATACTGGTCCCTTCTGACCTTAAAGTCTATGAGTCTATGCCATAATGTGCCAACTGATTTTTTTTTTTCTACTCGCTAGGCCACTGTGTAGTGCCAAAGCATTGAAAATATATGTGATGACTGCTCTGGTCTGGTGAACATGGCATTTGTGTTCAAAGGCAGCTTTGCCTCTAAAGCAGTGTTTCTCAACCTTTAGTGGACCGGGGAACACCTACTTGAGGCAGAACACCCGATGAAAACATTTTTGAAAAAGCTGGTAACGGTGGCAGGAGATTTAAAATGCCTCAGTCGCAGTAAAGCTTCCAGGTGTGTGTCAACATCCACCGCCTGGAAGCTTTGCTGTGGTTGGGGCATTAAATTGCTCCTTCCCTCTCCCCACTCAGTCCCCCTGATGAGGAAGGGTCAGGGTGGATCATGGAACACCTGCACTATGTCTGAGGAGCACCCGTGTTCAATGGAACACTGATTGAGAAACACTGCTCTAAAGATCCAGAAATGTTTTCTTCTTCAAATTTTTCATCTCTAAGCTTAAGGTTTTGGACAAAGTGGCCAGGGGCAGATTACTGCATGGGCCTATCCGGCCCGTGCCCAGGGTGGGGGCCCTCTGCCCTGCCAGGGCTGCCATGGGCCAGAGGCCAGGCTCCTGCCCTGTCCCTGGGCTGGCTGCTCCCCACCAGGGGAGGGGCAGGACAGCATGACTGGTCACTCCACTCCAGGGGCAGGGTGGCTGGCATGCTGTGTACAGTCTTCAGTGTGGCCTTCCAGTGCATGTGGCCCTGATGGGCCACACCAGAAGCCATGCTGCATGTCAGATGGCCCCACCACTCCTGTGGGCTCACTGGCCGGAGTGGGGGACCAGAGCCCTTGGAGAGGGACCACCAGTGGGGGGCTGGGACCCCAGGCCGAGGGCCAGGTGCGGGGGTGGTCATGGGGAGGTCAGGGCCCAGGACCCCGAGTCCCCTTAATCCACCTCTGAAAGTGGCCAGAATTTGGTTTTCAGTGCTGTGAGTTCCAGCATGACGCTTCTTAGGTTTTGCAAAGCCTCATTGTCGTAGACAGCTCAGTGAAGAGCTCTGCTCAATGTGCAGCTGCAGTCAAAAAGGCAAACAATATGTTGTTATGCATAAAAATCAAGTGGTGAATATTACAAATAATATATTATCCTTATATGAATCAGTGGTGTGGATTTATCTGGAATACTGTGTACGGCACTGGTCTCTTCATTTCAACAAGGATATTGCTGAATGAGATGGGGTTCAGAGAAGGTTGACAAGAATGATCAGGAGCAGGGCTGGATTAACGAGCCCTGGGCTGCCCTCCATTGCGGCCCCCTATAGGGTCCCCCACCCCCAACGTGGGGCCCCAGCCTCGGGGCCCATCATAGGGGCCGGGCCCTCACGCTCTCCCCCACCGTTGCTGGATGGGGGGCTGGGGCACCAGGGCACTTCCGCCTCAGCCCTGCTCCAGCCAGTCTGCTGGAGGGGTGGTTGGCACATGGCATGGCGCCAGCCCCTGCAACCCCCCAGGGCCACAGGCTGCCCCTCTCCTCCCAGCACTGGCTGGGGAGGAGTGCTGTCTGCGCTCCTGCCCTGCCAGCGCTGAGTGGGGTCTCCGGGTTATCTGAGGTGTTTTAGGGGCTTAAGCCCCTAAAGCCCCTTTGATAATCCAGCTCTGATCAGGAGCATTAAAGAAGAAATTTAAAATATTGGGATTGTTACCTTAGGAGATGAATAAGAGGGGATGTAACAAAAGTTTATAAAGCAACAAATGGTCTAGAAAAAGTAGAGTAAGAATCTCTGTTGTCCCTGTCTCATAACAGAGAAACAAGGAAATAGTCCCTGAAATTAAAAGATGGGAAAATCAAAACTGTTGAAAGGAAATACTTTGTCATACTCTGTGTAATTAAACCGAGGAACTCACTGCCACAGGAAATCTTTGAGGCCAAGAATTTGGCAAGATTCAAAAAGTGATTGGACATTTATATAAAAGCCAGTGTCAGAGACAGGATAATGGACTAGATGATCCTGAAGTCTGCTGCAGTACAGGAATTCCTATGTTCCTCTGATAATTTTTAACAATTGCTGACTGTTCTCTGGCCTAACTAGCCACCAGTGTACATGACCAATGCCATTATCTCAAGGCATTAGCAACATGAAGACCCCATATATGACAGCAAATTCATGAATAGTTAAAATGTCTTTAAAAATAAATATATTTTTTTAAAGTTAAGGATAAACTTTTTTGAGATCTAAAATAGCATGCTCAGATTGTGATTGGTACAGTATACAACAACACACCCACATTGACTCCCCCTTGAACTGCTCATCCATATTGAACCAGTTTGTTGATGATCATCTGCCTGGGTTATTTCATGCAGTAATCTAAGCAGACCTTGCACATAAATGATTTTTCCCAATCTTTGCAAGAGGGTGCTTGCTAGTAATAGCAGCTGTACAGCTACAATGAGCATGTAGGTACATGTGCAAAAGAGGAGGGAGTAGAGGAGTGAGGACCGCTGAGGATGGATAGCAGTTATCTCAGCCCTCCCAAAAGAACCTTCCAAATATGCTAGCATGGACAGGCATACTATTCAGGACATACTATTTCAAGGGGCTCTCAAGACAACAGTGTCCTTTTAATACATATCTTAATATTCAGTGCATCACACAAGGGGTATGTCTATACTAGCAATTTAGGTCGACTTAAGTAGCCTTAAGTCAACCTAAATTACTCCCCGTCCACACTGGGCTTTCATTAAGTCGACTTAAGAAATTCCTTAAGTCAACTTAATGAAAGCTTAAGTCGACTTAGTAAGAACCGCTGGTTAGGTCAACCTAACCCTTAAGTCGACTCCTTAGGTCAATTTAAGCAAAGTGTGGACATGGATTAACCCTTAAGTCGACTTTATTAAGTCGATTTAAGGACAGTTAGGTCAATTTACTAAGTCCCCGTTCAGAGTAACCACTTCGTTAAATGTTCTAGTGTAGACATAGACAAGGAGTCTTGTGGCACTTCTGAAGACCAACACATTTATTTATCGCATGAGCTTTCATGGGAGAAAATCCCACTTCATCAGACGCTTGAAGATGGAATTTTCTCCCATGAAAGCTCATGTGATAAATGAATTTGTTAGTCTTTAAAAGTGCCACAGCTTACAAGACTCCTTGTTTGTTTTGCTGAACTAGACTGACACAGCTACGCCTTTGGAACTTGTCTTAGTGCATCACGTTAACTTTTTTTATATATCTATTTCAGAGGCAGCAAATATCGAGGAATAAGATACATGTCTATATGGACTTCTTCTTGATCCTATCAGCTGTTCAAATGAACGTTCTTCAATTTAGTGGCTTTTGGGGGGAAATATCAGGATTTTAAGAAAGCTTTTATGGACTTCATTACAAGCGTTGAAAAGGGGCGGCGGAAAAAAAAAATTTTTTTCTTGAAGTCAAGTTGCCAAGACTTCAACAAGTAATTGAACTGTATGAACTTTTACCTGTCTGCCATAGAGTGCCTTCTATATACTGCTAATAGAGTAGAATTGTCATATAAAACAGTATAGCTGCTCAGTTTTCATTTAGGAGTTTTCTAGGTTAAAATGAGTAACTTAAAATCAGCCTGAGGGACACTTATAGTTGGGATCAACTAGCATTATACGGGATGCAAAGAATATAGTATTGCATTTTTTTTTTTTAATGTTAGTGGCCAGGTTGAGATCAGAAAGAGATCCAGTCTTGATCCCAAACCTTACACAGGTGAGTAGTTTCAGTGAGTGCATGGACTTCTCACATGGATCAAGTTGCTCAAGTGTGTAGGTAAGTGCAGGATTAGAATCTGAGTGTGTCCATTTAACGGGCCCCGGTTAGATACAACAATCACTTTTTCAAGATAAAGAATACATAGGATGTGATGCTCTCTGACGATAAATGTCTTTGGTGTCTTAAAAAAAAAAGTTACCAAATAGGAGAGCAGTAGCACATATAGTTGGTAACTGTTGCAATGCAGTGGAAGAAAGTATTTAAAGTATTTTATGTTCATAGCGTCAGTCCTGTCACATCTAAGGCCTAGTTTAAATTACAGAGTTAGTTTGACATTCGGCAGCTGACATCAAGCTACTTATGTCAATGTACACACCACAGCCCTGTCCCATCAATATAAGTGCCCACCTACTCTGCCATCATAACTCCACCTCCAGGAGAGGCTTATGTCAGCGTAGTTGGGGCGACACAATGCAGGCAGAGACACTGCACTGCATTCCTTACATCTGCTCTTGGCGGACTTGTCAATTTCACAGCTCAGAACAAGAAAGCTGACCCCTGGTTCCGCTCCAAAGCTAGACCGCCACACAGGCTCCTGGTTTGGGCTACTGCCTGGACTTCCTGTACTCTGTATGTAGTCCAGCTGTTCCCCAGGGTCCTGGTTCCCTGCTCTCGGTAAGGAGCTGACTCCACCAAGGCTCCCAGCCCAGAGCCCGGCTACCTCCTGAGCTCTCAGTTTTCTGCTACCCACTGGAAGCATGGCAGCTGACTGGACTCTGGGTCTGAATCTCCGCTAAAGGTGAGAAGCCATGGGTGGCTTCCTTCCTGTTCCGAGCTAGGAGAGAGATGAAGAGGTGAGAAGCTTGGGAACAGGGGGAGAGGCAGCTGGGCTGAGAGTCCTGGATCTTAGCCCACCACAGTGCCCCTCTTTTGTCAAGCTAACTTAGGTCAATTTAAGATTGTACTGTAGAGACGCCCTAAGAAAGTATAAAAGGGATTTAGCCATTGCTAAAACTCAGATGAATGCAAAATATTAATGAAATTCCATTTATACATTGTATTTTGGAGGCTATAATTATAAACAGAGGAAACTCCATGCTCTCCAAACATGTGCATTTTAGCTACATTTTCCTGATAGTATTATCTTTCCAAAACAAAATATATTGTGTGCATTCTTACTTGCTTTATACTATGCTACATCGTTCTTCTGGAGCTGAAATTGAATAATGGAGCCTTTCAACATAAACTTCCTGTGGAAACGAGCCTTGAAATTGTTGGTTTCATGGTCGTGGTTTCATGGAGAGGATAAATCTGTCCTGATACTGAACAGGAAGAAAGGCACTACTGATTATGGCTAGGACTGTGTTTACAAAACACTCTGGCATAAGCAATCAGAGGACTGCAGTCAGGGAGGAAAGGTAAGGTTTTACAGAATGGGTGAGTGCTCATTGGCTCCATTTAGGAAGATATCACGTAAGTTTTAAAGATATCCACAATTTACAAAAACTTGGAGCAAAAGTCTGCATTGTGGATGCACATAAGACTCCAGCTGGTTTTGATTTGTGTTAAATATTTAGATTTATATCCACTGCCTTTTAATCTTTCACTTCAGCTAATATTCCTCCATCATGTTTACTATGTTATTTTTACCACCACCTGTTTCTTAGTATGCTGTTCACTCTCTTGAAATCTACTCTGTTGTGATTAAGATAGGAAACACCACCAATTTTAGGTTAAAAGTATGCATTATCTTCATTTGCAACCTACATGTTGTATCAAGTCACAGTTACTTTGATGTGTTCTATGTTCTTGGTAATTCATTAGACAAAACAAATGTATTAAGTTATTTTTTCTACTGATACCCACTGATTTAAAAATGCTGCAGCTTTTACAAAACACTTGCATCTAAAATGGATGTCATTAAAAAAACAAAAAACCAAAACTTCTGTAGTTGGATGTTGCTGGGGCTTTTCTACTAGTTCTCCAATATTGAACTAAAATGAAATCAAAGCAATTGCCCCTACTTACTTTTTTTCTGATATATAGTTCCAATAGTGGCACAAAATTATTAAACATTTTTAAAGGATTTAAATATAATAGCACTAATTAATAGTGGGCATTCCAATCAGCAAGACCAGCAGCTTTCCTAGTAACCTATAAACCTCACAAACAATCTCATGACCATGGCACTAACTGCATATCAATGACTTCCCCAAAGAAACAAGCGAAAACATCCGTACACATCACACCACACACCTTTTTTCAAGTCACTTATCAATTTTAATTGGAAGCAAAAGAACTATGAGGCTGCCAATGTCTCAGCAACACTAGCCTTCCTCAAACACTATCACTTCCTTATGTAGGTGTCTTTGGAGGAACTTTTGAAACAAATTGATAAAATAAACAGTAATAAGTCACCAGGACCACATGGTATCCACCCAAACTTTCTGAAGGAAGTCAAATGTGAAATTGCAGAACTACTAACTGTGGTGATACCTAACCTATCATTTAAATCAGTTTCTGTACCAGATGACTAGAGGATAACTAATGCGATGCTAATTTTTAAAAAAGGTTCCAGAGGCCATCCTTTCAATTACAGGCCAGTAAGCTTACTATCAGTACCAGGCTACTTGTTTGAAATTATAGTAAAGACCAGAATGATCAGACACATAGATGAATATGATTTGTTGGGGTAGAGTCAACATGGCTTTGTAAAAGGAAATCATGTTTCACCAATCTACAAGAATTTTTTGGGGTGGTCAACAACCATATGGACAAGGGTGATTCAGTATTATAGTGTACTTAGATTTTCACGAAGCCTTTGACGAAGTACCTCACCACAGGCTGCTCAGCAAAGTAAGTTTCATGGGATAAGAGGAAAGTTCCTCTCCTGGATCGGTTCCTGGTTGAACAGTTAGGAAACAAAGAGTAGGAATAAATGGTCAGTTTTCAGAGTGGAGAGAAGTAAAATAGTGGAGTTTCTCAGGGGTCGGTACTGGGACTAGTACTGTTAAACACTCAAATGATCTGGAAAAAGGGGTAAAGAATGAGGTGGCAAAATTTGTAGATAATATAAAACTACTCAAGATAGTTAAGTCTAATGCAGATTGCAAAGACTTAAAAAAGGAATCTCACAAAATTGAGTGGCTAAGCAACAAGGTAGCAGGTGAAATTCAATGTTGATAAATGCAAAGTAATGCACATTGGAAAACATAATCCCAACTATACATATAAAAGAATGGGTCTAAATGAGCTGTTATCACTTAAGAAAGAGTTCATGGAGTAATTTTGGAGAGTTCTCTGAAATCCTCCACTCAATATGCAGCAGTCAAAAAAGGCTAACAGAATGTTTGAAATCATTATGAAAGGTATAGATAATAAGACAGAAAATACCGTATTGTCTCTTTATACATCCAAGGAATGCTCACATCTTGAATACTGCATAATGTGGTCACCCCATCTCAAAAAAGATATATTGGACTTGGAAAAGTACAGAAAAAGGCAACTAAAATGATTAGGTGTATGGAAAAGCTTCCATATTAGGAGAGATTAATAAGACTGAGACGTTACAGATTGGAAAAGAGACAGGCAGCGGGATATGATAGAGGTCTATAAAATCGTGACTGGCATGGAGAAAGTAAAAAGAAAGTGTGTTTTACTCCTTCTCGTATCACAAAAACTAGGGATCACCCAGTGAAGTTAATAGGTGGCAGGTTTAAAACAAACAAACAGGCAGTATTTTTTCACACAAATCACAGTCAACCTGTGGAACTCTTTGCCAGAGGATGTTATGAAGGCCAAAACTATAACAGTGTTAAAAAGAGCTAGGTAGTTCACGGAAGATAGGTCCATCAATGACTATTAGCCAGGATAGGCAGGGATTGCTGTTTGCCAGAGTTTGGGAATGGCTGATGGGATGGATCACTAGGTGATTAGCTGTTCTATTCGTTCCCTCTGAAGCACCTGGCATTGGTCACTAACAGAAGACAGGATACTGAGCTAGCCAGACCATTGGTCTGACCCAGTGCGGTCATTCTTATATTTGTGTGTGGAAAACTAAAACTTCCTCAGATAAACAGCCACAAAAACAATTTTTACTGTCAGAATTATGCTATCATACCTCCAGAAATAATACACGCATTATCATTCTAGTATTAGTAATGCCAATGCTGTAAGCTACCAAAGGATACTCTATGACAAATATCTATGTACTGCTAAGGACCTTAGGGCCACATTATATCCTGACATATGTTTGCAATCCCAGTGAAGTCATGGGGGTTGTAGAGGACCACAATTGATTCTTGGATCAAATAGGAATTACACCATACTAAAGGTGAATGTTCATATTTGCTGGCGATATGTTTACAAGGCCTATCTACAGAGTTATGCTTATGTATCTTAAAGGAGATTTTTCATTAATTCCAGTCTGAAAAGCCATTTTTAGAAACATTTGTAGAAGGAACTAGGATCCATTCCTAGGATTTGCATAACATTGATTCATGCTGACAGTCAGACCTAATGGTCCTTTTAACTTCAATTAAGTGTTTGTATATCACTTCATGCCAGAAGAAATGAGGGTCAGGGACTGGTCAGCAGGGGGCAACCTTAAGAATAGCCATGCTCAGTGAGCAAGATCTGGATTGTTTTATTTAGCTTCTTTCTGGAAGTCCTTTATTTTTAAGTTTGGACCTTATCCATTGTGTGTGCAAATGTACATACTGTGGTAGGAACACAGTGAGCAGGGAGACTGTCCCTTATTTACAGAACTGTTTCTCAGTCTTCTTAGCCTGAGTCAGATATTTTATGTGTTTTTTCAAACTGTTACGGTAGTTGTTGTTGGTATCAAGAAGGGTGAGGTGCTCTCAGTATATAGATGCTCTTAGTTAGAAGTGTATTTGGACAAGGATAGCAGTTTTATTAAAGTTATATACACTGATTTTTATTTCTGCTTTGTTCAACCTTAGAGAATGTAACTATTTGGGGAAAATATTAAAGAACGCACTATAGCAGAAACTTGTTTAAAATTTGTTTTGCCTTCAAATTAATTTATTAGATGAGTATGCTTGGCAGAATTTGATTTTTTTAAATATCATTTTGATAGATTTTATATTTTATCAATTTTTGAATTTTCATACTTGCAGGAAATTATGGGGTGGAAGTGTCAGATGACAGGACATAATTATTTAAGAGCAGGAGCTGTTGAGATTCAAAAAGTTAAAGCTTTAACTGTTAAAACACAAATTGTCTACATCACAGTAAATATCTTTAAATCAAATTCATAAGTTCCCATGTAACGTTTTTTCTTACTTGGCCTATCTGTAAGTTTTCATAATCATGGAGTTATTTTCCCATCAGTTTCTGTGTGTACAGTGAAATTGACTTTTAGTAACATTTACCAATAAAATCTAATCCTCCCAAGCCTATAAACCTTTTATTTAAAAAAAGTGATTAAATGTGGTTGAACCAATGTTAAAATGATAAATAATTTGTTACAACTGTATATCATAGACTGAATTGTTAATATTGTGCATATCAGGGCCCCAAACCAGCAAAGCTATTCTGTACATGACCAATTTTAAGCACCTGAAAAAATTCCATTGAAACCAATATGACTACCCCTGTATTCATGTGCTTTGCTGGATTACGGCCTAAAAATGACATATGCCATTAATCCCGTTTTTCTTGCTGAAGAATTTTGGATGATAACAGTGGAAGTGTTTTTGCTCTTTTTACCTTGAAAAATAAATTGGTGATGTTAAGTACGTTATAATTTAATTTTAAAAATAAAATGTTTAAGCATATTTAAGACTGGCTCTTTTTTGAAGAACTACTTTCATTATAAATCAAAATCTTTATTTTAAATTAGTTTCTTTTACTATAGACACAAATTTGGACCTCAAAACAGCAAAGAGTTCTGCACAGCTAAAACTGGTTTTGAGGGCTAAAAAGCATTTGGATATCCCCCCGCTCCCCTTGGTGAAGGTACCATTTCTACATGTACATACAAATACCTAACCCATTTCTTACAAAGGATATGACATTCATCATATTCTTTCGTGCAGATGCATCTTACATTAAAACCTTAATCAGTATTTATATACAACCCAGAGGTACCTCACTGTAGAAGCAAAATACATGGGTGCCTTGCTGGCCCAACTGGTTTGGAATGCTATGTTCAAAAATATGAGAAAAGGGATACACCATGGTATCAGGAAAAGAAGCTAAACATGTATTTGTTAAGCTTTAGTCTTGGGGTGATGTATAGAGTGCTTTTATCTTGTAAACAGGTCTGCTATAAATATAGCTAGTTTTGAGTGGGGGTATCTTGGAAGTAAACCTGTTGATATGGTGATATTGTAATACCCTCACAGAAAAATACACAAGGAACCTAAGTAAATTATATGCCAGCAGAAAAGATTATTTTCATCCCCACCTTCTATAGGATAGAATGGAAGCTTTTTCTTGGTCGGAGCATATAGCCATCAAAGGACTGTATAGGACAAGCATTTGTTTACGCAAGATTGATTACACCTGCCATTTTTTCAAAGCTACCATATTTCTTTCTCATGGAATGCCTTTTATGTTCATAGACCAATAGAAATGTAGGTTTGGATGGGCTGGCAAGAGGTTAAGCCAGACCCTTGCACTGAGGCAGGACCAATAAACCTAGATCATCTCTGAGAGGTGTTTGGCCAGCCTCTTCTTAAAAACCATCACTGATTGTGATTGGACACAGTATTGTTTGTTTGATAATTGTTCCAGGATCTTTCCATGTACTGAACTTATGCTTTTTAATTTCCTGGGTTCTCTTTGTTCCCCTTTTTAAAGATAAATATTTTTGCCCTTCTCCAGTTCTCTTAGATCTCGCTCATCCTCCAGGAGTTTTTGAAGATAATTGCATTAACTAGTTCATTAAATATCATGGGGTAAACTTCGGCAGGGCTTGCTAACTTAAATACATCTAACTTATCTAAGTATTCTTTAACTTGTTTCCTGTTTTGGCTTGCATTCCTTCCCCCTTGTTTAATAATGTGTTGTTTCTGATCATTAATTCCTCCGTCTCCCTGATGACATCAGTTATTAGTGCTTCTTCCCCACACAATACAGGACCTACACTTTTCTTAATCTTGCTCGTGTTCCTAATGCATTTAAACTTTTTATTGCCTTTTATGTCACTTGTTAAGTGTAACTCATTTCATGCCTTAGCTTTTCAAATTTTTTTTGTCTTTGTATGCCTATGCTATTCTTTTATATTTTCTTAGCAATATGTCTGTTACCACTGTTTGTAGGATTAATTCTGATTTTCAGGTCAGTTAAGCAAGTGGTTTTCAAACTTAGGGCCAGGACCCAGTACTGGGTTGCAGATCCTCAGGTATTGGGTTGCAGCACCCCCTGCTGCTGCTGCCAAAAGCCTGGAATGCATTGCTGAAAGATGTAACTGTTGGGTTGTGGGCATAAATGATCTTTTTCAGCTGAGTCCCGAGGAAAAAAGTTTGAAAACCACTGCATTAAGCATTCCTCAGGGAGCCATGTTGGCCTCTTTACTATTCTTCCTAGCTTTCCTTTGCAGCTGTGCCTTTTATATTGTTTCCTTGAAATACTACTAGTTGTCCTGAACTCCTTTAGATTATCTTTTCATGAGACCTTACCTACCAGTGCTCAGAGTTTGTTAAAGGCTGCATTTTTAGAGTCCATTGTCCTTATTCTGCAGCTCATTCCTTTTCTTAGAATGATGAAATCTATCACTGATTACTTTCATCCAGAGTACCTTTCCATTTTGATTCACAACCAACTTTTCCTGGTAGTCAGCAGCAAGTCTAAAATGGCCATGCCCTTAGTTACTTCCTCTAGTGTTTTTTTTTTTATAAAAACAAAACCTAATCCCTCATGCATTCCAATAACGGGCTATTACACACACTTCCCCCATTACTACCAGCTCTCATGTTTTGGCCATTTGTTATGTTCTTTTTGTATTTGGCACATTCTAGAAATGCTTCATGCTCTTCCTGATATGGTTGTCTACTCTAGAGTAGACCTTATAATCATACCCATTTTTTTTTCCCCCTTTGAACTTTACCCAGCTACTTTAAAGTAGTCTGGACCTCAGAACGCACGCACGCACGCACGCACAGTGGGGGATGGGAGAGATGCTAAAAGTCCTTGAACACTGTAAACCTTGCACATGATGTCAAGTTGGGCGTGGGGG
The DNA here is from genome assembly GCA_007922175.1 of Pelusios castaneus. Taxonomy (NCBI): domain Eukaryota; kingdom Metazoa; phylum Chordata; order Testudines; family Pelomedusidae; genus Pelusios; species Pelusios castaneus. The sequence continues at coordinate 4,814,359 of ML685865.1, forward strand.
GGGCAGGGGCACCTGCTGCATCCCTAGGAGCTCTAGTTCCAGCACCCCAGGTCATACTGATCCTCCTGTCATGACATTTATCTCACCAGTCTCTGATGCCAAGGTAGTCAATTTAGCTTATGTTCTAATACATCCAGTTCTGCCTGTTTATTCTACCTCTCACATTTGTGTACAAACTGGGTGTTGAGCTGACTCCTCCACTGGATTTCTCTCTTGTTCCTCCTGCAATACTTCTATAATGTTCCATGTCCCTCTCACCATACAGAATGATTAATGTAGGGTTTTTTTATACTTACCTGTGGGTCGTTAGCACCTGCCCCCTTTCAGCTTAACTTAACCCCCTCATAGAGTTGGCAAGTGGGTGCATGAAGATGTTTTTCCCTCGGTTTAGAAAGATGGACCCCCTCTCTTCCCAGAAGACTGTCACAAGCAGCATTCTATGGTCAAAGAATACAACGCTCTCCTCATAGCACCATGTGTGCAGCCATGCAGTCTTCTCCAGGATGCACATATTCCTGCCTCCACACTTAACTTCAACTTAGAGAATGGGTAAGAATAGAACCTGTGCCCCTAGCTCTCAAAGCCCCGTTGGCACTGCCGATCTGCTCAGAGTCAAACCTGGCAACATCATCACTGCCTCTTGAGATGAGCAGCATAGGGTAGCAGTGAGAGAGAGATGTGCCTTGGCAACCTTTCTGTAACAGGGTGGCAGGCTCCAAGCAGCACACTTCCCAGGACATCATGGTACAAGATATGCATTTTTTTAAATGAAAAAAAAGCAGATTTATTCCCCAAATCAGAGACCACCACTTTTAATAAGTGCAATTTAGTTATTCCTATTACTGTACTTTTTTCCTCCAAAGCTAGAATGTGTCCAATTATTTTTAATTACAACAAACAGTAATTCAAAATTGTAGTTGTAGGCTTTTAGATACTTGAAGCTGTAAAGCTCAAATGAAGAACATTAATTTTCAACTGATTTACATGAATTACTCATACTTCTGCAAAATCATGTACATTAGTGTTCCCTCTAGAAAACAAGTCACTTCTAAGGTAAATCAGATGTAGATCTATAGGTCCAGGATCTAATCAACACTTCAGATGTTCAAAGTTCATACAGCAAATCCTCAAATACACATTTCCATCACTGTGCTGCAGCAAACCAGGTTCTCTCTAATTTAAGGTGAGTTCATGTATTTTTTATAAAAATACTAAGTGATTAGTTATAACATCAGATTTGGGTTTTTAGTTAGTGTTAGCAACGATTCTAAAGATGAAAGCATATACTGTTGGTTCTCCAATTACTAATGTAATTCCCCATTGTCGTATATTCTTTAAGTTTGTTCATTATTAAGCTTCCCTGAAAGAACATTTTAGGAAGGTTACAATACCCACCACCACAACAGATTAAGGACTTGTCTACTTGGAAATCCCTGTGTCGCTCTCCACAGATCATTGCAGCAGGATCGATTGAGCAGCCAGTGGAGACCTGCTCAATTGATCCTGGAAGTGCTCTCCATTCAATGCAGTAACTGCACACCCCAACAAAGAGTAATGGTGCATCAAACAGAAAACATTTTGTATCAGTGCAGCCCAGTGAAGACGCTGCAATAAGGGAGGGTAAGTAAATCAACGGGAGATATGCAGTCTATGTACTGTAGAAAGTGTATCTCCCGTCGACCCAGAATAGCAATACAGACTAGGCCTGAGGCCCCCATTTTGCAGTGAGCACATGCAAACACCTGATGGCAATGAGACTCCACAAGGATCTGCTGGCACAGAGCTCATTACAGGATTGGGGTTTTAGGCAATGCAAGATTCCCCACCCTGCAACTGACTGCACACAGGTGCATCTCTGCACCTTCATGAAGGTTCCATGACTTCACTGGGAATGGGTCCACAGACAGCCAATTGCAGGAACAGGGCCTAAACCTCAGACACAATTAGTGGTGTATTAAAATGCTCTATTTATAGTCATGCTGATGCCTCTTGGATGGGTCCCTGGATGGCTATAGCTTCAATCTCAACTCGTGCGTCCTGTGGGGGAAAACAGTGAAGCAGAACAAGAATTTAGAGAGACCTACAAACTGAACATTTAGATCCAACATTTTTTTTTTTTTTTTTTTTTTTTTTAAACTGAGCATAGTATCTTTTAAGACAAAAAAAGATACCTTGGAAAACCAAAGATTTTGGTATAACAAAGCAGTGTATTTATTATAATCTTGATTAAGTTTTTTGTATTAGCAATTTCTTCAGCAATGTTAATGAAAACTGAAAACTTCTTTTAAATCAGTGGTTCCCAACCTGTGTTCTGGGGGAGCCAAAACTGGCCTCAGGGGCTTTCAAAGTTGTCTTCAGCTTCCCTCCTGTTGTCTGCAGAATGGAGTCACTGCCTATAGATCCAGGCAAAGTGTGTTTCCACAGAGCTAAAAGACAGATGCAGGCTCCTTGCTGCAGCCAAAGGGATTGGAGATTAGTGCTCCAATCCCCCTGGCTGTACCAGGGAGCATTGTAAAGTGCTCTGCCTAGGTTCATAGGTACTAGGGTCCTTGCTGGAGCCAGAGGGATGGGAGGGGAGCACTGATCTTCTGTCCCCCTGGCTGCAGCCTTGGAACCCAGATAGCATGCGGAGGGTGGCATGATGTATGTGGTTTTCCTGCTGTAGCCAGGGAGACGGGAGATCAGTGAGCAAGGAGGCAAACTGCTTTTCAAAGGGTAGGGGGACCCTGCTGGCAGAGGCTAGTGGTCCTTCTGGGCTATAAAAATGGGAGGGAACCACTGCTTTAAATCATTCTTCTACAAATAATAATCCATTATCCCTGGAGAGACACTTCCCCCCCCTCAGCGTTAAATTACCTGTGTGTGAGATTACCTAATTTAATTAATTTAAAACACACACAAAATTATGTGGAGAAAATCAACTTTAAATTAAAATCCTTCAGCTGCAAGAAGTTAGAGAGAATAGATATTTACAGAAGAACAATGGCACTCACTTTTGGCAAAGCAGCAACCTGGTAGGCTGCTCTGGCAGGGAAGTTACTCCTGAAAACTACAGTTTAAAAAATAAAATGAATGAATGTATAGTTTTACTTTGCGTTGTAAGACAGTTCAGAATTATAAAAGGAGACACACAGTAAAATTATCTGTCAGAACTATTAATCTGAAAATAATTGCTGATTTTCTGGCCTGTTATACAATCTCAGTAGTTTACTTTTTCCATGACTAAGAAGAAACCAATCTGTTTCTCTGGTATGATGCAGCCACTGTTTTTACCACTGACATAGCATGGCCATAACACCAGCTGAGCTGCCCCAGGAAAGATCATTACAGTATGCGGGTGATCTTCCAAAGGATCTTTCATCTAGATAAGCAAGGAAAGGGGCCACGGTCACAGGAACAAGGGCATGGCAAGGATACCTTGCATTACATAATGCACCCAGCATGAGGCCAGCCCTGCAGAGAGCAACACGAAGATTAATAGAATGCAAAGGTGAGTTTTCAGCTCTCTTTCCACAGTATTCTGTAACTTGCACTCCATGCAGTTTAACTGAACTCCACAGTGAGGCTCCTAATTTGAGGATCAGTAATAGAGTACGAGATCTGAGTAGTGTACAATGTTGTGTAAGTTCAGCTGTTGTAGCAGCGTTTATTAAAAAGCTTTAATTCTAAGATCAGCAGCTGGTAAAAAGATCTTGTTACTGAATCAGGTTAATAAGTCACAATGAAAGAGCAACAAATGTGTTAATGAATTACCAGTACATGGAAGCATGGTAATGAGCAACTAGGCATTTAATTGTTCTGCATACTATACAAAGAAGAGACTTCTTCAGATTCAGAAAGTCACCAGCCACGTAAAAAAAACCACTTACTTGAGACCAGATGCTGCTATTAATTTAAAAACTAAGTCAACACATATTTGATTATACAGATAAGCACTTAATGTACTCAAGAGCCCAAGTTCTTGTTTCAAAATGCAGAATTGGGCTCTTAAGAATTACCCTAACTCAATGTACTCTAAATTTTACCAACTATCCTTTGATTTATAGTCTCACATACTGAATGGTATTATTTGTAATACTTGTACTGAACAACCAGCGTCCCACAAAAGAAGTCAACAGATTGCTTCATGGTACCAAGAGAAACAAAATAACCACATTCCACCAGACTACCCAACACTTTTTTTTTTTTTTTTAATTTGAAGGCTGCTGTCATCAGCCTAGTATAAGAGAAAATATAATATCATGCATGTAGAATTGTAAAGTCTATACAGATTTGGCCCTGGAAGTCCAGCAATACAAAGGGCCTTACTTGGTATTGCAATGTTTAATAGGCCTACCATTCTGGGCTCTGGTAAGTTACCTACACTGTGCTCAAACACTACTGGGTCTCATTTGGTACAAACATGCAGTCTCCATCTCTCATTTTGGATACGCAGTCTCCATTCTGTTGTGCTTACTTTCTCATATGGATTGAGAAAGAGAAAGCCAAGAACATACCATATTAATTTTCATACTTATTATTCAGCCACACAACATCTTGTTTTGAGGGAGCGCCTCTTTACAAGTTTATATGATAGAGAACATTGTATTTGCCCATCTCAGAGGGATGTTTAAGCAGAATTAGCTAATGTCTTAAATGCTATGTGAAACTATTGTTTATCTGGTTTTCATAGGCACAACAAATCAATGCACAGAATGTTAGACCCAAACAATGTTTGTAAATGCTAAATTTTGTTTCTGGATCACCAGTTTCAGAGAGATGTGTCGTATCAGATACCTTCTTAACTACATACCTGAGCAGGTATGAGGATACATGTTTCCATTCTGAATCATTTGTTTTGGCTGTCTTATGAATGTAAACATATAGATGCCAATTTCACCCACTTTTAGTAAAGCCATACCGCTGTGGGAGGCTCTACAAGCATGGAAGACATCCAAGTTGGGAGATGTCGCTTTGAAGCATGAAGTAATATAACAGACTCAGTTACATGCTGAAGCTGCCCTTCTAATACCCCAAGTTTTGTAGATTTACTGTATGAATGACACTGTCATCTGGCCCTGTGATTTGTGTAGAATAGGTACAGAATTTGAATCCTGTCCATAATCCTTTTTACATAAGGATTATTAAGAGCACAGTAAACAGAGAAAGGCAGAGATTTAGCAGGAATAATTTTTTTTCTGAATGACTAACATTCTTACTAAAGTTAAATATGAGCTATCACTTTTTTGTTTTGAATATCCAGTTTCAAAGCATACCTTAAAGAATCTGCAAGCACACTGACAAAATAGATTGTTAAGTTTTGCTTTTAATAGTATTAAAACTGTAAAAGATACTGCTAAAACAGAAATAAGCTATCCACTTACACTGCCTGTAGATTTCATTAATATCACTGAAGTCCTTCATGTCTGCCATCAAAACAGTAGTCTTCACAACTAGAAGTTACACAAATGGAGATGTTAGGGAACTCTCAATTACATGCAGCATAAAAATCCTAGTACATTTCTTTAATAGTCAGTTCTTATACTGCATTTGATCTCAAGTAAGAACCCTCACCCATTTTGAACACTGACACCTAGTGTTAAAATAAAAATATCAATTTAGAGTCATTCATATCAACTTATTACATTAGAGATCATGACATTTTAGAAACAGTGAAGTGCCCTGAAACCCAACACACATTACTGCTTTCATAAGATTTTTTTCCTAATTAATTCGGTGTCAGGAATTTCAAAGTGGCAGAATTGCCCACAGACTCATTTCATGCTTTCAAGCTGAGATTCTCAAAAGGCATCTATTACAGGGATTTTGATGCCTTCTGTTCAATTAAAGTTAGGGGGAACTTGGTGTCTCTAAGAAACGTTAGAAGAAAAGAAGGATCAGGTCCACTCAGGAGCGGAATGGGTAGATGGTGCCTTTAATCAGAAATATTTGTTCCCCTTATACATCCAACCAAGCAAGTAGCCATGACCTGCCTGTACCCATATAAATCAGCCCAGAATACAGGATTCATAAAAGATATACCTTCCAACATGCTAAATACAATAGACATAATGCAAAAGGTGCATGTATAATACAACAGGTTACATCATGCCTAAATCCCTACATGATTTCATTATCTTTAATATGCAGATTACATGAATAGATTAATATACAGCACATAATTAGCCCACCCATTTTTGTTATTCATGAAGCATTTGGGTACCAAATATAGTTCTGACCAATGAAATGTTCAAAGCTCCTTTGACCTCTCTGTTACCTGGCCCCTGGTCAGCATGTTTACTGGCGTTCTAACAAGGACATCACAGGAGAACCGTTCTCATTTATCAGTGAACAGTTTCCACTCAGCTTTCCTTTGTTAGTTGTATGTGGTGCTTTCCAGCTAAGCTGTTTACACTACAATGTAGGGGTGGGCAACATTTTTGGCAAGGGGGCCACACTGTATGTATGGCCCCTCATAGCAGGCCACGTGGGGGGAATGGCCAGTCATGTCCCCCACCCAAAAAAGGGGTAGAGCTGGGTTCCACTCCCACTCCCTCCCAGCTTCAGCGGTGACTCGCTGAGCCACTGCCACTCTCCCTCCCGGTCCAGCAGCAACTTGAGCCCAGGCCAGAGTACTGCTATCATTCTGCTTCCCTCCCAGCTTCTGGAGCTGCCACCATTGCCCCTCCCTCCCAGATCAGCCACAGCTGGGAGGGCAGGGCAATGATGGCAATGCTGGAGCTGGGGGGAGAGTGGCTCTGAGCTGGTGGAAGGCCGGAAGACAGTACTTGCAGGCCAGATCCGGCCCATAGGCTGTAGTTTGCGCATCTCTGCTGTAGGGCCACAGCTTCAGTAACAGGTATGATTTCTAATAAAGCCGTTGGCCAGCTACTCAGTTAATATCCAACATAAACCCCTTACAATAGCTTTGAAAATCCCAGCTTGAAATTTCTTCTCAAAACTCATTTCTTCCACAAAGACCACATATTCCAATCCATGTTAATTTTTTTAAAAATTGACGTTCCAAGGCCTTATCTACACTATGATTTTTTCCACAAGTCTCCCCAACTTCCCCATTGCTAATGCAGGTTTAGCACCACTCTGATGGCACTAGTGTTGGCAATCACTGTCACCCCACAAATGGGATTCACAAAGGTGTTAGGCACTTTGAAGCCAATAGGAGTTAAGCATCTAGATTTTCTGAATCTCACCCGTTTCTGCAGACCTGCTCTGAGCCGGGTTAGAACACAGGATGCTTCACTTGGGGCCCTCTCTATATTAGTGTTTTCACACATGGGACTAAAGACAGTAGCATCATTAGTGGGAAATTTGGGAGAAGACAGCATAGTGTAGACGCCCCACATATAAAAATCTTTCCCTGGGTTTGTCACATATATTGGGCTGTCTTTTTCAGTTTTAAAATCTTTGGGCCAGGGGTCATATTTTCTTTTTTAATCACACAGCTATAAATACCAATTGTGTGTTTAAACAAAAGACTCCCTTAAAATATCATTTCCTTTTCTTCTCTAAATAAAATACTATCATTACATAGGCACTCACCATTGCAGTAGTCACAGCCTGCAGCTTTTAGGATTTCCCCTATATTTTTTAGGGCCTATTGAGAAGAAAAACAGAGCCTTGAGGCACTGACATAGTTAAAAGTATCGCTTCCCTATGTACTAGCACCTCAAGCTGCAGCTCTCCAAGTACACTCCAGATAACCACAGATGGCAGCCAACCTTTTCATTATGCAAGTGTAAAGGACGATTAAGAATTATCTTCTGTAGTGACTGAACTTCCAGCAGGGTTTCCATTTCATTCACTGATTTAAGTCAGGTACTCAGAAAGAGACATATACAAGATGAGAGGCTCCCCACTGCACAACAGCAAGGTCCAAGGGCAGTGCCCTGAAAAGTAGGCCGGCCATCCATCCCTCCCCAGCTGCTAGGATTCTTACTCAGATTCCCTCTCTGGAATCTGTTCTAAGTGACTAATGAGTGAGTGACAAGATGAGTGAGGCAATATCTTTTATTGGACCAACTTCTGCTGGTGAAAGGGACAAGCTTTTGAGCTTCAGAGATCTTCAAGCTACAACAACACTAGAGACAGTAAATGTCTAATTAAGTTTAACACACCATTTACCTCCCTGCTGGAAATTTTTCTTTCCACCTTTCCATTTCTTCAGTTGTTGAAGATTGAAAAGAGGCACTTTCCTCTACTTTATCCCTCCACACAGCTTGCTGTGAGGGATGATCTCCAACACTCCAACCTCTGTTCTCTGTGAATGACTCCAGTGTCTAAACACATGCTAAATATTGAGACACTCAAATATTAAGTTTATTGCTAGGAGATTTCTTAGGGTAACTTCTTACCTGTTTCGCTTCTTCCTTTACCCCTCCTGGTACAAGCTGCCCACTAGAAGGATCCATACCTGTCTGTCCTGCGATATACATGGTCCGATCTACGAGCACTGCTTGACTGAAATTGTAAGCCATATACATATGTTTACAGCTCATCTAGCAAAATCCAAGCATTTGAGACTGTCCACTATATTGAGCAATCTTCTTGTAGAAATATTTCCCTTCCCCCTTTTCCCCCCCATTAATTTATAACATTTTATAGAGGTAGAAAACTCCAAAATCCAAAATGAGGGCTGCAAATGTGCAGTTGCTAAAATTTAATTATTCTGATAAAATAGCTAGTAGACATTATTGATACAACTAAAAGCCAAACCTTGTTTGTGTTAATCTTTGATCAACCCAGCTGATGTTCTTTTACTATTTACTGGACATACCACCAAATGTTTTAATTACTTAAAGCCACATGACTTCAACATGGAATTGTTAGGAGGACATCATTCCAAAAATGCATAGAACATGGATGACATAGGAAACATCTAGATTATTTCTCTTTTATAATAAGGAGTGCCTTGGCTTGCTAATGTTGGTGACCTAGGACTTTTAAAAATAAATGTCTTTTAATGCTCAACAATTGTCTAAATAATGGAAAAACCTGCCAGTAAATTAACTCCACATTTTTAGTCACCAGTTGAACACTGCCTGACAAATCAGCTATAAATTGATTATATTTGTGAGGTTAAAAAATTGCTGAAGTGTGCTGATAAGTTAATTTTAGGGACAATGCCCTCTATGTTCCATTCTTAGCAAATTCAGCATATTATGACTGCCAATGAACATAACTAGCTGCTGCACTAGCAGCAGCCTAATTTCAAACATGCAATTAAAGAGCTCAAAGCCCATTGCAAAACATTACACGAACGCCAAAAGAAAACTGATTGAAATAGAATTACCCAATATTAACAACACTTTTATTTACTGCCACAGAGATTAAATATTTCATAACACAGGCTGACAAACCTAACATTACACAGCCACAGGCTGATTACTTTCAATGATCATTTTTACCCATGAATTCCCAAGACTACTGTGGACACTTCCTCATTGCAAAATGCCTTCAGTAAGGACGCTGTAATACTCCCATAGCCCTGTTTGTCCCCACACGGCCCAAACTGGAATTCTCGCTTTATCGCATCTCTCTAAGCCTCAGCCACCTTTTCCTTCAAGTCCACCCTAAAGGCTCACATGCCCTCCTGCAATGCCCAGCAGTGCGCTACCCCCTGAAGACTAACAGATTTATTTATCACATGAGCTTTCGTGGGAGAAAATCCCACTTCGTCAAAGCATCTGACAAAGTGGGATTTTCTCCCACGAAAGCTCATGCGATAAATAAATCTGTTAGTCTTGAAGAGTGCCACAGGACTCTGTTGTCTTTCTACAATAGACTAACACGGCTCCCCCTTTGGAATTTGACTACCCCCTGAAAGATTTCATGCAAAAAACCAAACCAAAATGCGTTAGTCTTTAAAATGCCACAAGACTCTTTGTTTGTTCTTCCAAGTGGGTCCTTGTTTTGACCCCCCCATCCCCACTACATCCTGCCTTGTCCAGTTTACAGGCCCCACTCGTGCAACAGATTTCTGCCCAGCTTCGCGCCCCACTGCAGCCACGGTGGTGTCCCTTTGAAGCCTCACTCTTCAAGGCAAAGACCGTCGCCCGCCACAGGGGCTAGCGCAGCTGGCAGGCTCGTTACCTGTAGGGGCCCATGGGAGCCGGCGCCCAGGGGGTGTTGATTATTCTCTTTATCAGGGTGGCCATAACTGCCCTCACTCTCGACTCGCTCCGCACTTCGCTCCTTACACAGCAGAGCGCAGACTTCAACCCCCTTTTACCTCAGCAGGGTTCCAAATTTCAATAACCCGCCCCTCCCCCACCTACTTCCGCTCCCCCTCCTACTTCCGCTCCCACTCCCAGCCACAGGCACACAGCACCGAACCGCGCATGCTCCTCCGCAAGAACGAGGCCACCTCCCGCCAGGGATGCTGGGGGACGTAGTCTTCCCATAAGGAGCTTTTTATGCGCATGCGCAGCAGCCAGTTTCCTGGCTCCGGAGAGATCGGGTGGTGTGGCTGGTTGCAGGACTGTAGGTACGGGGTAGAGCTGGGCGGGGCGGGCTTTGACCGGAGCAGGGCGCGGCGATGGCGATGGAGACGGAGTAGGAGTAGAGCGGGGCCGTAGAGGCTGCTGTTTGTGAGCGTACGGGGCCGAGGGCTGGGACCCGCGCAGCCCTTTCCACGTGCAGGTACCGCTCGGCCGCGCCCGCTCCGCCCCGTTGTTGGCGTGTGTGGTGTGGACGAGCCAGAGGAAAGCCGAGGGAGGCAGCCCTGGGCACCCACGTGCCTCGCTGTTCCCGGGGATGCCTCGTTCCCTTGCCCCGCTGTCCCTGGCGGGCCAGGTCGCCCCGGGGTCATCGCGCTAATCCCGCTTGTGCTGCGATGGTCGCCCCTATCTATCCGCATTGCGCTGGGCTGGCCTCTGAGCCGAGGCGGGTGCAGTAGCCGGCTCCCATCACCAACCATCCCGCCCGTCGGACAGACTGAGTCGGGAAGCGACGGTCTCACACGCACCTGCATTGTTTGGCTCCCCCCGGGAAAACTTAAACGGGGCGTGCCTCGCTGAGCCCATTTCTATAGCAGAGGGAATTCGGTTTGCGATTCGGTTCCGCCTCTTGTAAAATAGTTGTTGTGACATGTTCCAGAGGGGTAAATGTGTTAGCCTGTTCTAGCAAAGCCAAAATAAGGAGTTCTGTGGCACTTCTAAAGATGAACAGATTTTTTTTATTGCACTAGCTTTTGTAGGTGTAATCCCACTTAAGTGAAGTTACTATGCTGCAGAGCATCCAGCCTGTCACTAAGGTCTTTATGTGCTGCTGAGTTGTTCTAAGTCAGTGGTTTTCAAACTTTTTTCTCAAGACCCGGTTGAAAAAAATCTTTTATGCCCACGACCCAACAATTGCATCTTTGAGCAATGCATTCCATCCCTTTCGGTGGTGGCCCAGGGAGCGCTGTGACCCAGTACTTGGGGGTCTGTGACCCATGGTTTGAGAACTGCTGTTCTAAGGAAACCACTTGCAACTTTCCATTTCATTCATTTACTTACCTTATGCTTTGTGTGAACACAGGTTGTATACCAGGAAAACTATTTCTGCCAGGGTGAGATAGTTAAATTGGTGCGACTTCTGGCTTGGATGCATTTCTCTGCATAAAGGTGCCTTATACCTAAGTTTGAAGGGTAGGTTTGTTTTTTTTAATTGGTAAATGCTGGTAAGTGTTGACTTTACTTCACACACAGAAGTGAAGGAAACATATTTCCATTGATGGCAACTGAAATTTATACATAGTTAAAGTTAGAAAAATTCTGCTTGAGAACTTACAAGTTTGATTTAAGAATATTTACTTTGCGTATTTTGGTATGTTGTTGGTTATTTGTGTTTTAATAGTTTATAAAGCTTTGTTTTTTAATCTCGTAATCTGTCATTAAATTATCATGTGACTCCCCCATAATTTTGTTCAACTCTGAACATTTAAATTGATAGTTTTTAAGCATTTTTAATTTCTAACATTCACATCTGTTGAAATCATTTATTTATTTATTTATTCTGCCAAAGCATATTTGTACCACAAGAGTCTGTAGCTCTTCTCCTGACCTGCAGGATTAGCTGCTGTTCCAATGTGAAGCACCTTTTTTACCAATTGAACTGCAGCAACATGTGGGGAAGTTACCACTTAACTGTACTGGTTTGTGGTTGAAAAAGTACAATTTGTGCATGTAGACAAGCAAGGGTGGTCTTAGCGATTCTGGGGCCTGGGGCAAGAGTCAAGGACAGGGCCCTCCCATGCCACATGGGGGGCCCCCTTCCTTGACTTTTGCTCCCATCAGCCTCCATATCCCCCAAGGGATTCCAGCCCCCCCACCAGGCTCCATACCCCCCCGAATCCCGGCCAGATCCCTGCTGACCCCTGTCCGCGGCTCCCCGTCCCTCTCCCCCCATGCTGACCGGCTCCCTTCCCCCCCCAGAGTCCTCAGCCATAGCTTCCCCCTGCCAAGTCCCCGGCCTCCAGTTGGCTCCCTGCCCACCACCCCCGAACTCCAGCCGTGGCTTGTTGACCCTCGGCTGCAATTCCCCACCCTACACTCCCAAACTGCAGCCAGATCCCCAGCCGTGGCTCCCTGTCCCTGGAATCTGGCTGGCTTCCCGCCCCACCGCTAACCCCCGGCTGCGGCTCCCCGCCTCCCACCTCTGAACCCCAGCTGGATCCCCCCCCCGAACGTCTGCCCAGCTCCCTGGTCCCCAACTGTCTACCTGCTGCTCTGGCTCCTGCCCTGGCTGGCGCACATGTAGAACATGCACAGTAGGCGGGAAATTTAAAACGGCGGTGGCGTGGGGACTGACTGGGGGCCTCTAGTGCATGTGGCAATTTTCTGCACTATCCCCCTCCCCCTCCCGCCTGAGACTGTCTGTGCCTTAGAGACATTGTTTTGTGATGCCATGTGGAAGAGTTGCATGTGCTGAGAGTCGTCTTTCTTTTACCAGAAATGTCTAATGCAAGAGAGAAGAAACGTGCCAAGAAAATGAGAAATCAGCCTGCCAGTGTCACCTTATCTTCTGATTCTAGACCATGTCATAGTGGAACACAGCACCATAATGGGGGAAGTAGATCTTTTCAAACTCCAAAGCAAGGTAGCCTATACAGTTTACTTTGAAGGAAGAATCATCTTTAGACATGACGTGTGTGAAGTTCATTTTCAACATTTATTGAATACAGTTAATCTTGTTCCCAGCATCCAAAAGCAGAACTGGATTTAAAAAGTAGTAAGCTTAATAATTGATTACAGCGTATAAAAAAATAAACATATATTTTTAAAAAGTAGATCCTTCCTGTGAATCCTGGGATGCCCCATCTCTTTTGATTAGTTTTTTACCCTTGATTTTTCAGGAAGCCTGTTAGAACACAACTTTTATGTGGCGTTCCTTCACCTTTTGTTAGAAAACTACCTCATGATTAGCTGTCTCAGATGCACAATGGGAATAAAGAAGTGAGTTGTCAGGTCAACACTGAGGGAAACAACTTGAAATCTATTCTTTTTTCTTTTTAGGAGTAGTTCAGTTTCTATAACTGCTTCATATCTCTCTGTCAAATTTTAATAATCATATTTTCTTCCTCATTGTGTGGAAGATCCATGTGCAGGATCAAGGGCTTGAACTGTAAGATCTTCCATGTATGAACTGTCTTCTTTTTGTACGTAGTTCAGTTTTTAGTGTTTTGGAGCCAATGGCCCTTCTTCCTCTCTTCTCTTATTTAGGTAAATTAAGTGTTTTTAAGTGGATGACCTGATTAACATTATATTTTTATGGCCAACTTTGTGCAGAGTTTTTTGCACCTCTAAAGAGATGTAATCAACTTCCAAAGTGTGGATTCTGATTTATCCATTTATTTATTTTTTTACATACTGCTTCTTAAAAGGATTCCTTAAGCTTATTAAAACAGGATCTAAATAGAAAAATTACTTTTTTCTTTTCCATTTTGTTTTGTGTAGTTGGTTTTGTTGCTTCCATACATTCTTGTTAGAATAGGACTTTCCACAGGGAAGAGAGAAGCATTTCTTCTAAAAAGGAAGCTTTGATTATAAAACCATAAAACTTGACAGAAGGACTTGTAGTGAGGTGTAGTATTGAAGCAGCTTCTAATTTTCTTTAGAAACTGACTAGGTTTCAAATTAACCGTGTGCTCTTAATGGTCCTCATTCTTGACTTCTTCCTACTCTATTGTTCCTGTCCCTTGCTGGCCCTGCTGCCCAGCTGGGGGGCTGAAGTTAGCAGGGGAAAGGAGCAGGTCTCCTTTCCCCTGCTGCCCCCGAGCATGCTGCCCATCAGGTTGTGAGTACTGTCACCTTTTCTCTTAGAAAAAAGCACTGCCCATGACTGAAAAATCTTGGCTTGGATTTCCAGAGCGGAAAGCTTGTATTTTAACTTATTAATATGAATGTTAAAAATAATAAAATACTGTATATGTGAAAGATAAGTACTACTAACAGAAACAAAGGTTTAACAATATATTTAACATAGACAGAAGAACTTAGAAAAGTCCCTTTTTTATGTATCCATAGTTTGTGAACAAATCTAGATAATCTACATAGCATAAAATCATTAGTTTAAGGGAAACTACTATTTTCATTTGTCTTTCTAGGACCCCTATATATGAAACACCAGTTCATCCCATCAAATGTCTGGATCTTGCATTGGGAACCTTCACTGTAAACAGCTGCACACTCCTCTTTTAGCCAATGGCTCTGGGCATAAGTTTCCATGCTGACCTTGCCAATGTTGTATTGAGGCCAAAGAGCAGGCTGGACTCCATTTTTAACCTGTACAAACAGTTGCTTAATCTGCAGAAGGCTTGCTGTTGAACAGAGCAAAGCTTGTGACTTTTCCCTTCAGGGTTATAAATAATATTGCCCTTTTACCTTCCTACGTACAGTGTGTTGTTTTCATAAGGTTCTTCAAATACGTATGCAAATACTGAACATTTTAAACCATTGTTGATTTATTCAGAATAGAAATTGAAGGAGTGGCTAACTTCATATTTAAGGGAATAAAAAAATCTAGTCGCATGCTAGAAAAACTGTCATATTTGCTAATTTATTCAGTCTCATCTGATTGCATTTTTGCTTCCTCTGTTTCTGTTTTCATCATGCTCGCAGATCTCCATCCTGGTAGTTCACAGGAATACCAGCAACAAAGACATCAATATCCGTCTCCTGGACCTTCATACAGGAAAGAACAGTATATTTCTGAGGGGCAAAATAGAGGTGAGAGAGGAAGAGGAAGCTGGAGGGGAGGACGTCAAAACTTTTCCCAAGAAATGCCTAAATACTTAACAGGTAAGTCCCCATACAGATTTTTGCTAGGAGCTGCTGTGGAGTGATAGTTCAGGTTCATGTTTTTTGTTTTTTAATGATAGTAATATCTGGAGGAATTGAGACCTTATTTAATATGCATTTGTGGACTTCTGTTTTATCAGGGTTTTTTTGCCCACAATAAAAACCTCTTCTAGATTGAAACTAACTCTTAAGTCTTTGTTTAGCCACTCTTTTTTCAGTTTTGTGGATTTAAACATACTTAGTCACAGAGACGTACATACTCTGGATTTCTGTAGGTTAGAAAAATGAATGGTGACAGTGGGCCTACATTTTAAAGATATGTCTGCATTGCACACTTTCTGCAGTATATAGAGTACATATGCTATACGTCCCTTAGCATTAATATAAACTGCAGTGTCGTTTGTGAAAGCAGTACATAGGCAACTAGAGTAAGGACATGCCTGAAGCTGTGTTTACGCTATTCACCTAAGCAGCGCCTTCCCCATCTATGCTGCTTTTTTTTAGCAGCGTATGAGGTGCTTCCTCCCTGATCCTGGAGTCTTTCCCTGCTGCCTTTCACTGACATGTAGCTCCATTTACAGTCTGCTTTTCACTGAGATGTATAGCTACACATGCCTGATGTGGTGCTCGCAATGTTATACTGCATAGACGCAGCCTTAATGTAGTCAACAAATCTGTTTATTATGTTTATCATATGAATTAAATGCAATCTTTTTCTTTGACAAAAGCCTTCGTATATGGGAACAAAGGGGCAAATAAAACTAATTTACGTGATTTGGCAACATTGTATCAATTGGTAATCTTAAATAAGTTTGAGTGCACGAACAGTTATCCAGAGATGATTGTTGTAAAAGAATTTTTAAACGTTCTGTAATCATTGCTGCTCTTTTGGCTTTCTCCATCGCTAGTTATTTTTGTCTCTGAACACTCGGAAAACAATGAATACAAATTAGATACTTTTTTCAGTTAAATTGAAACTGATTTAAGGAAAATATTAAGCAACTTAAGAATCGTGTGCCACATGAATGTGTTTTTGTTGATGATCAAAATACCTAAAGAACTCAAATTATTTCAGTATAATAGGGTATAAATATTTGAGTAGTTAACTTTTGTTTTTCTTAGTAAATATTATTATAAGAATCATTAGGGAATTATAGTAGCAACATACTAGAAGTCCATTGTTACACTAAAATTAAAAATGCAAACTTTATTGCTGCAGAACCCTTCACATAAGATTGTTATAAAACAAAGTAAACGAAAGTCGAGCCTCTCTTTTAACTTTGTTTCAACTATGTCACCTCTGTATGCATTTTCGTTTCAGCATCTACCTTTGCTCAAGCCCGTGCTGCTGAAATCAATGCTATGTTGAAGGCAGTTAAACAGAAGTCTTCCAATTCATTAGTCTTTCAGACTCTACCTAGGCACATGCGAAGACGAGCCATGAGTCACAATATTAAACGCCTACCTAGACGGCTCCGTGAGATTGCCAGAAAAGAGGTGCATGTTCACTTATAGCATTTAATGTCTATATATGACTAGTCTCTAAACTGCATTGTTTGGTTAATTGTATGTACATTTTCCCTTCCTGCTCTTAATGTGTGCATGATTCCTCAAGCTTCTTGTTACTGCCACTGCTGAGCCTAGTGTTCCTGATGTTTTATGAGTAATTTAAGGATGACTGATTAAAAGGCAGTGAAATACTTGTTCATGGTAGCATTCATCCATTGCCTTAAAGCTATCAATTATTTCTTTAAACAAACCTGTGCTTTGTAAAATGACTGGTTCTGAAGTTAAAGAAAATCTTGTCACTGCAGAGATTCGAAAGTCTGTGAAAATAACGTCAAGCATTCTTTTTTTCCAAAATGTTTGTAACAATTAATGCTGTATTATTCTGTATGGCAGAGGTTCTCAACCTTTTCAGGGTCACAACGCAGCTGGGAGGTTTTCCAGCTGTGTGCGATGCACCAACCCCGCTCTCTCCCCAGCTAAGGCTTCACCCTGGGGGGAGCCAGCCACGGCAGTGCGCTACTCAGGCTGGGTGCCTCCCAGAGCTGCAGGGCTTGAACTGATTATCAAACTTCAGTGATAGCTCTTTGGCAATTCTCTTCCAGCTTATCCTTAAAGATAATGGCTTAATGGGTTACTGCTGTTCATAATCTTTTAGAGAAAGGACAAGAACTCGTGTCCTTAAATCTACCTCTGTCAACCCACTTGGTCCAATATCCAGTAACATTAATTAGTGCTAACAGTTATCAGCCATTTGAATAAAGAGACCAGTATCTACTTGCAAAGGCTGAAGTTCATCTGTGTGCATGAGCTGTAATAATTGCTGGCTGCAGTCCCTCTGAGCCAGCAGAGCTGAATAAACTTCAGGACTGACTCTAAAAACCATTCAGTCTTGCTAGCCTGTTATCAATGTGTGGTATATTTTGATTTTTATGCAGTAATTTGGACAATAGGCAGTTGAACTAATTGTTTGCTGGTAAATCCTAAAATTAATTTTTAACCTGAAAACTCTTAGGTGAAAAACCAAAGCCTGCCACTCTTTGTAAGTGTGTAAAATGAAGTACTTCTCTCCCCAGAATTAAAACATGAATTATGAATAGTAAATCACACTGTTTACTACAGGTTTGAGTGTTAGCAATGTTCAGTGACTCTAGTCTAGAACAGCCGTTCTCTTCTATAGAAACTTGTGTGCGCTTAAACTTACCACTGAAATATCCTCTGTTCTGCTGCAAACACAGGCAGAGAAAGCTGTGCATCAGAAAAAAGAGCATTCAAAGAGCAAGTGCCGCAAAGCACGAAGGCGTCACATAAACCTCGTGATGGAGTTTAATCGCAGACAAAAGAAGAATATTTGGTTGGAAACACACGTTTGGCATGCAAAGAGATTTCATATGGTGAAGAAATGGGGATACTGCTTAGGAGACAGACCCACAACTAAGTGTTATAGGGCTTGCTACCGAGCCATGACAAAACACTGCCTTCTTCAGGTATCGTGACTGCATCAGTTTCACTTAACTGACAAAGATGATTTACCTATAAATTATGTCTGTTACTGTTTTATTAGAGCCCTCTTGTAAGGTAGCTCGTGTAATGCTGTGCTAGTTAATAATGTTGTGGGATGTAGAATCCTTGGAAGGAAAGAGAATGAAGCAAACAGATCTTCGCAGGAAATGTTTAGCTATATTTGAAAGGCTTTGTATTGCTCCCTGTACATTACCATAAAAGCTAAGCATTCTAATCCCTAGGACAGCATCTCAAGCAAGGTGTTTCCAGCAGCAGACGTTGACATGGAATTTGTTTCCTTTGTTGGTCTAACCTCAGACATCTAGGCCTTTGCATCTGAGAAATGCTTATGGACTCAAAACTGGCAATTAGCAAAGGAGGTCAAACATGTACTTTTAAATAAACATAGAGTAAGCAAAATTTAAATGACTACATGTCCTTGACTTGAATGTCAAGTTATTTAAGTGCTTGCTTCTGATCAAAGTCTTGAAAGTTAATTGTTTTGGCATCTCCTTTTCAGAGTTTGTTTCTAATGCTGTTATTTCAGTATTTTTTGTTATTTCAGGATTTATCATATTATTGTTGCCTGGAGTTGTATGGAAAAGAGGAAGAACTTCTAAAGGTGCTTGCTCAGATGTGTAGTATAGATACAGGTAAAACTTACATAAATACTTTTAAAATGAAATCAGGCTTCAAAATAAAGACTAAAATCCTGATCCATGATGCAGAAAATGCAGTACAATAAAAATATAGTATAAGCTGAATCTTTTTGTAACAAAACTACTGCAGAGCTCTGGTTGTATTAAACTTGAAAAATCCTTCTGCAAAGATGATTGGAGGAAAGTAGTAGTTACTAGGGCTGGGATAGCTTAGAAAAGTCTTGTATGAATCTGTAATGTGGGAGAAATTTTTTTTTTCTTTTTTTTTTTTTTAATATGAGGATTGAGCCTTCTGGGTTACAGCTTCCTACTGAAGGTCGATTTGTAGAAGAGATTTTGAAATAGAAGATCTAGCTAGCTAGCTATTGTTTATGCACTTATGTTTTTCTTCAGGACCAACTTTTGCAGCTATGCCTTATCTGTCTGGAAGATTCCAGGGCTCCCTAGTCCTTTACCGGGAAAATTGCTATCCTGAGGACATGCTTGGTCCCATTACTTTCATTTGGAAACCCAGGGATGGGTCGGGTGTTACTTCTGAAATGAGACAGTTGTGGATCTGGACACATCCATCCCTTAAGCAGGTATATCTAATCCTATTTCTTAGTAGTTGAACTTCAGGCTCTTTTTGTCTGAAATCTTCACTTCAGGAAATCTGAAATGCAGTGATTTTCTGATGGATTTGCAGAAGCTGAGAGCAGTATGTGGATACGTACACAAATTTCAGCTTCTTGCATTCTGTAAGACACAGTCCTATGATAATGTAGACATTACATTTTCATTTGCTATATATACTATGTTTTTTAATAAGGTTACGTTATATAAGGGTACAATTCTGTCACCACAGTAATGGATTCCATGACTTTCTAGGACCTCTTACTTTTTCTGGGGCAAGGATGAAGCAGCTATTAGCCCCTGGGCTGCTGGAAATCTGTTTGGCAATAACAGGGTGTGGGGTTGTAGGGAGGGAGGGCTGGCTGCTGCTGCTGAGCTGTTCCTCATACTTCCAAGGAGGGGGGGGGGGGTTTGCTGCCGCCAGAGAGCTGTTTAACAGTCATTATGGAGCCACTGAACAGATCATTTGGCCAACCTCCAGCCCAGCAGCCACAGAACAACTGATGGGTGGCCTTGCCCCTCTTTCCCCCATGAGGCTCCAGCTGTCACTCCTCCCTCCGTCCCTAACACTGCCCTCTGCTCCCCCCACCCTCCCACTCCTTTTAGTAAAATCACAGACAGGTCACAGGGTCAATGAGTTTTTTCTTGTCCATGATCTGTTCCTGACTTTTACTAAAAATAACTGACAAAATCTTAACCTTTATTGGTGTTACATTAACTTTGTGATTTGATTGCTGAATGTGCTCATGAAATGATCTGACCATCCGTTAATCTCAAATGCTCTCCCCCGTTTTAGTTAACCAATTGTAGTTTGTATTATTGTTAACTCCTTGGTTTGACTAATTTTATTTACATTGTAATCTCAATTTAATTTTCATATTGTATAGCATTAAGAGAAGTAAAATTAACTAACCTTATAGTTGGTTTGTATTTGTCTTTTATTCAACAGCGTACACAAGCACTATTTGAAGCAGCAATGAGGTTAAAAACAACCTTAGTTAATTTGTTAAGCATTTGACTCAGGTCTAAAACCCTATTATTATTGCAGCAGTAATTTAAAAAAAAAAATCCACTCTAAGTATGAATATTGCTGATCATGCACAAAAACTATGTATTTTCTTTGCCTAAATTCTTGCAAGAATTGTCTCTATTCACACTCTTGTTGCATCATCTCTGTGACCGGGGCCTCCTGGGATACCTTCCTGAATGTGCAAAAATCAGGGCAAGCTGCAAAACCAGGAGCTAAACTCCCCAAACACTGATGGGTGGTACTTAAACCAGTCTCCCTATCAGTCACAACCAGGCCTCTGGTTCCCCACACCGGGTACCAAGAACTCTGCCCAAAATAGAAACAGCTCCCTTTATTGCACTCCAGCTCTTCTGGCTCCCACCTAGCCGCACGGTCCCTTAAAGATATAGGTTCTCCTGACCCCAAAGGGCCAGCCACAGCACACAGAACAATATAGGTTTGGATCTTACCCAAAATACCACACTGGTAGCCAATCCTTTAGCAACTACAACTAAAGGTTTAATATAAGAAGAAAAGAAGCAAATATGAGATGTTAAAGGGTCAAAGCGAATCACATACATACAAATGATTTAAAGTTCATGAAAAGCAGTTTGCAGGCTTGTTCCTCTGGTAACCACCCAGCCTCAGGGTGGGCCTCAATCCTTTGTTCAGTCTCGGAGGAATAGTTCCAGAGATGGGTGTTAGCTGTAGACTGAGGACTTGAGAGCAAAATGGAGTTGGACTTGTTGCCTTTTATCACCTCTGGCCTTCTCCATGCTGTGTGCAGTTCTC
Source organism: Pelusios castaneus (assembly GCA_007922175.1). Classification (NCBI taxonomy): domain Eukaryota; kingdom Metazoa; phylum Chordata; order Testudines; family Pelomedusidae; genus Pelusios; species Pelusios castaneus. The sequence goes on from ML685865.1 coordinate 4,835,718, forward strand.
TCCAATCAAACTGGAGCTGAGTCACATGTTTAAGTCCTAGTGGCTCAACAGGTTTTCTTCTTTATCCTGTTATCTGAGGAGCTTCCTTAATAGGCCCTTAAGGAGACAATGGCTGGGCAGACATTCAGTCTGGGGCATTTTCCCAACCTTACACAAGTTAAAATATAACAATCACATTCCTAACTTCTAATATGAATACAAATCCTACACAAACTATATGATCATTCCCACAAATTATTACCTTTCTATTGACATCAAACATGGCATAGTTCCTATGGATTATAACAATTATAAAATAATACAAAATAACATCATAAATGGTTCCTTAAATCCTGACAGCGTCACAATCTCCTAATGCCATTATTAGTTAATTGTATGCTTGAAGTGCAGTGATGTCTAATGCTTTTTTTTTTTTTTTTTTTTTTTTTTCTATTAACAAGCTGAGCTTGGAACATCTTTATTATAGATTTAGTGGCCTGGCATGTAACTACATAACTTAAAATTCTGTAATTAGCACACTGTGTGCAAAAAGTCATTGGAGCAGGATATTAGATCTTTCTCCTCCCAAAGAAGTGTTCTAACCACCAGTCCACAGAGTTGTTCTCATGCTTCACTCTTTCTGTTGCAATGAGTCCTTTATTTATCCAGATTGGAACAGCTTCAATAAGAGAGACGGAGGGAGTCCTTTATCAGCCTATCACGTAGTCCAGTGCTTGGGGCACTCACCTTAGTGCTGGCAGAACCCAGTTCAGATCCCCTTTTCCCCTCACATGGAGAAAATACTTGATCTGTGGGTCTCCCACATTGAGAACCATTAGATTAGGGTACCAATCATTGGTACATGTCTTCCTGGGGTATGCAGAGGTCTTCCAGCGGATACATCCACTTTAGATATCTGCCTAGTTTACAGCAGGCTACATAAGAAGCCCTAGCAAAGTCAGTATAAACTAAAACGTCATACAGACAATGACTTTTTTATGTGGCTTTATATGCTATACACTGAAATGTAAGTACAATATTAATACTCCCATAATAATCATATGGTAAAAATGAGGAAGTAAGCAATTTTTCAGGAATAGTGTACTGTGACACTTGTATTTGTGTTTGTCCTTTTTTTTTTTTTAAGCAAGTAATTTTTAAGTGAGGTGAAGTTTTAGGGTACACCAGACATATCAGACTACAGAAAAGAGTATTATAATCTGGAAGGTTGAGAGCCATTGCCCTGATCACAGGGCTCAATATTGTGAAAGAGGTTGTCTTCCTTTTTACGTCCTGCTTGGTGTTTTATGTAAGCTTCTCTACAGTGGACCGATCCAATAAATGAGGGTCTGAACGCGCTTCCAGATCAAGCCCCACAGGCAGGATAGGTGGAGGAACTTTTGTGTTCTTTCAGCATTGTTATTAGGCTTTGGTGTATGGACACCTGAAGGGGCACTTCAAAGGCATAAACATAGACCAGGAGCTTTTACTGCAAAAATGTAGGCAACACCAAGTGAGTTAAGTGATTACAGGGTTTGAGGGCAGCTGATTCTGGGATTTGGATGACTAAAAGTGGCAAGTAAGTGCCAAAGTCCTCTTGTGAATATAGCCCTTATAGGAAGGTAAAGCAGCACAACAGAATTCTAAAATTTTATTTGTATCTTACAAATAAATTCTAATTTTGCTAATGCAAACTCAATATTAAATTTTTCCTTAGAACATACTGACTGAGCTAAAAGCAGTTTTTCAGTGTTCAGAGCCTCTAGAAACCTGTTCCCCTGAACCAATTGTCACATTGCTTCAAGAGGAAAAACAAACAGATGTAGCTGTGAGTGTTGGCAAAAAAAGGAAGAGAGAAGACAATGAAGGGGAGAAAGCCGTACCAGTGAAAAAAATTATTGGTGATGGAACTAGGATTCCACTTCAGTCGTATTGCTGGACATCACAAACTACTGGCATTGTGATCAGGTATGTTCATAGAACCAGAAATTATTAACCATAGAACTTTGAAATTAGCTAGAATCTCTAATTCTTAAAATCCTACTGACTACTGTGCCATTCCTACAAGCTGTATGAATGAACACTTAAGTTTCACTTTGTATGTTACTTATCTTTTTCAGTGATTTGACTATGGAGATTCTGAGATATCGGTTGATTGGCCCACTCTCGCACTGCGTCCTTACAGAGGCACTGAAAACTGCTTCTGTCCAAACTGTAAGGCGATGAGCAATTTACATGTCTTGTGATGCACAAGCTATACCACTAGAATAGTAATCTATCATTCGAACTCAGACTTTTAAAGTCCAGAAGGGACCATAAGATTATCTAGTTTGATCTCCTTTATCTCCCAGGTCATTAAATTTCATTTAGTTATTGGGGTCAGTAGATGGGTAATAACTTGTATTTGACTAAAGCATCCTTTACGTCACGGGTGTCAAAGTCATTTAGGACTGGGGGCCATTTCTGTCAGCAACTCAGTCTGGTGGGCCACAAAATGAGATAAGAAAAAATAAACCTCACAAAAATCTTTGTATACATGGTCTGTAGTACCTTGACCATTGATATGAACAAAAAACCCAATTACTTCGATGAAGTTGGGTAAATCTTTATGTATCTTTCATTTGATATGATCAAATATAACTCATTCTTAACAGATTTACATGGGGAAAATCCTGTTCCGGTACAACCAGTGCGGGCTGCAGCAGAACGGATCACTAGCTGCAAATGGACCCCAGGCTGCATATTTAACACCTCTGCTTTATGTTAAAACATTTGATGTGGAGGTTGCTGCAGAAATCAAAAGTGTAGTTTTAAAAAAAAAAAAGTGGCGGGGGAGACAAAATTTCATTGCTGTGTAGCTCAAGTTTTCATAACAGTTGTGTATTGCAACATTCATAAGAGGCTCAGGCTGGCTTTGGCAGTATTAGAGGAATTAAACTCCAGTTTCCAGTTTAGATGTCAGTAAAAATAGTTTCAATTCAAAATTTCTGAGGAGGAGGAAAAGCATGTTTTGTAGCAATTATCTGATGCGCACATACTTCCAAACAGTATAAAAATTGTCTGAATTTGCACTTACTCAGGCACTTCAGGGCTGCTTAGTCTCCCTCACAGGAAATCATTGTTTTCCAGGAGATGGCAAATGCAGACACGAAACTTAACAACTGGTGGGTAGAAAGCTGCAAGAATTCTGAGCAAGTGTCTCTTCATCAGCATCAAGAAGCCATCTTTGAATTGTTGAAAGGTATACAGTTAGGGGATTTGCGGAAGAAAACATAGAACTCTTCAAACTATGTAATAATGAACTTGGTACAAAATCAGTGCTTCTAACTTCTACAGAAAAGTGTCTCCTGCCTTTTATTACAATGACAGAGTCGTGATTATTTTCACTTCAGGCAGAAAATATTGCAAAAGTACTTGTGTAGTTAGTGTGGCTTAATTTGTCAAAGAATGGAAGGCTAGAGATAGAATCACTTCAGCTTGCAGGAGAAACGTTGGCTACAAGAAGTAACTGGTATTGCAATCTGTTTGAATTTACAAACTGTAAATATGTAATACAGAGCAATATAGAAGAAGTGATGGAGGTAGAAAAAGTATATTGAGACTCATATTTTCAATTGCACCATATTGGAGACTGCTAACTGACTTTAAATCAAAGCAACATTAATTCTCTTTAAGCCTAGAATTCTAGGCTATGTAATAAATTCATTATTTACTCACATGTTACTTTATTAATATAGATTTAATATTTCTAACTAGAATAACCCACCTAAAAGCAAGGAAAAAAACTGGTACTCAACCCACAGTGCACCATTTATCAGCTCCCCATTTTTAGTGTCATCTACCTTCTACCATCTGCATCTTCATGTATCTCTTCTCTTGCACTGTGCAACCAGGACTGGAGGCAGTGTAACCGAGTCATAGATCCAACTTTGCCTATCCTTTCCTTCTGGGTGCAGAACTGGCCCTACTTGAAACATGGTCTCTGTTAGAGATATGGTGTGTGCGCATTTGAAATCTGCTTAACAAGAGGAACAAAAACTTGATATTGTCATGACTGAACTTCAGAAAGGACCATTTAAAAAATATTTCCCCTGAAAGAGTTGACATTTTTGTATTTAAAAAAAAAAAAAAAAACACATGGAAAACTCACTTGTGCTCTAAAGAGTTACTGGGCCAAAGTTGGCAAATATATTCAGTCATTATAAAGAGTTAAACAGTGACTTCACTTCTGCACTAAATGCAAATCTCAATGCATCTATAATTCTAATATTGCTACTGTTGTTTCCATAATGTTGGGCTAGATTATTAGTGGTTTAAAGGTATCAAACTGCATGTTGCCTCTCAGGCTTGCAAAGGCACCCCATTCCAAGGCAAAACAAAAACAAAAATCAAGTAAAGAATATAAACAAGACTCTTTCAGTTCTTTTTTTTTTCCTGTTGCTAATGTCCTTTTCATGGTGATGTTCATTTGTGTATTTTAAAGGGATAGACTCTCCATCAGAAATTCCAGCAGGTACTGTGCTGGGCCTGACTGTTGGGGATCCTCGAGTGAATCTGCCAAAAAAGAGGTCAAAAGCTATGCCAAATCCAGAAAAATATCAAGGTAAAATGCTTAATTCATATTGTGAGTGTAATGAAACAAGATAGGGTAAGATGTATCTGATTTATTCCCTGCTCTTTATTTCCACCTAGTCTAGCCTTGTATGTATTGCATGTTGTTGTTCTTTCCTGAAGACAATCAAAGTCCAACTCTTTATTTGCTTTTTTGTAGATGCATGTGAGAACAGAAACTGCTCGAAAACTATGTAGCTTTAAGGATAGTAGTTGAAAGGAAGGGACTTGCACCGAAGCTGGTCTTGTGCTCAATGGAAGCCTCTGTCTAACCATACAGATGATCCAGGTTCGAATCCTGGCAAGGCCAACCAGGTGCTACAAGTTAAGATATAACACTGTCAGTTTCTGTTCTTCTTTGATCATAATGATACTGCTTCTGTCTGTATAAGAAAGGATCTAGTTTTTCCACTGTAAACTCACTGTATGCTGAAGGTTAATGCTCAGCTGCAAAAACTTATTACTTGTGAGAGAAGAGCTAATGAGGAACACTACTAGACACGCTTGATAATCTAATGCTGATGTGCTTTACAAATTCCTTAAAATGTCACTGTAGTCCAGTGTAGCCTAGTCTGAGTATCTCAAAGTGCATGTAGCTGCATACAATGGGAACTACACAAGTATAGTACTAGGTAAGCATTTCAAGCAATAAAATTTTGCATGCTCTTTCTGTCCACTTACGGATACATAGCAGTAAACTAACTAATAGCAGAGAATAGGAAAACTATAAGTATTCAAAGATTTGGAAATCTTGTTTGGATGGAGTTCCTCCAGAATATTGCTAAAACAATTTTCCTTTCCTGTCACTTGCTCCAGCAACACAATTTCCATGGAAAATTCAGTCTTCATCTGGATCTTTTTAGTGCTCTACAAAACTCCCTTCCTACCCATGTCTGCTTTCTTCATTCCATAAGCCTCCCCTTTGTATCCTCTTCCTTTCTATTTTGTACACCTGGAACAGTTGACTTTGTGAACTGGTTTGCCCACCTTTTCATTCAAATCCCTCTTTGATATGTTGCTGCAATGCTTTTCTTCTAAGAAAAAAGGTGTCAGTACTCATGGCTGGCTAGGGGATGTCCTCCTTTTCCCTGCTGTCCCCACTCCCCAGCTGAGCAGCGGTGCGCTCCTGAAGGGGTGGTGCAGCAGGGGAAAGGAGACTCCCTCTGTTCCCCTGCTGATCCCAGTCCCCAGCTAGGCAGCAGGACTGGCAGGGGACAGGAGCGGTGCACTCCTGGGGGGTGGGGTCTGCAAGGGAAAGGAGACCCACTCCTTTCCCCTGCTGGCCCCGGCCCCCAGCTGGGCATTGGGGCTGGCAGGGGACAGGAGCGGTGCTCCTGGGGGCTAGGGGGTGGGGGGAGCCATTTCCTCCCCTGATTGGCTGCTCTTTGCCTCCCCTGCTGCTCCTGGCTCCTGGCTCTAGGTCCCCAGCCAGGGCTAGATCTCATCAATGCCGGCGGATCCATATCTCGCCACTGCTGATGGGATCCGGCCCCAGCTGAGGACCCGGAGCCATCACTGCTGGCAGGATCTGGCCCCAGCCAGGGACCCGGAGCCACCAGCAGTAGTGGGTTCTGGCCCCCGCTAAGGACACAGAGCTGGGAGCCAGCTCCGGCTGGGGACCCAGGGCCCCTGCTGCTGGTGGCACTTTCCGGCCGCGGACCTGCCACTGTGAGCTCCAGCCCCATCTGGGGCCCTGCTTCTGCTGCCACCAGCTCCTGCCAGGGATCCAGATCCACGGGCAGTGGCAGGACACGGAGCTGGCTCCAGCTGGGGATACAGGGCCCCCGCCATTGGCGGCTCCTTCTGGCCCCAGCCGGGGACCCGGAACTTCCGATGGTGGGATCTGGCTTCAGCCCTGGCCGGGGACTTGAAGCTGGGAGCCCGCAGCAGAAGGAGCGGGACCCGGAGCCAGGAATGGGCCCCCAGTTGGAGACCTGGAGCCACCGCACTGGTGTCAGGATCCAGTCCTGGCCCCGGCAGCAGGAGCTGGGTTGGGCCCCATGAAGTGGGGGAGGCTGGATCAATGGAGCTGCCTTCTCAAGGGCAAGCTCCAAAATCCACCCATGCTGGGTGGGGAGGGGTGGAACAGAAGGGGGAAAGGAGACTCACTCCATTCCCGTGCTGATCCCGGCCCCCAGCTGGACAGCAGAGCTGGCAGGGGCCAGGAGCAGTGTGCTTCTTGGGGTGTGGAGGTGGGGGAGCGTGGCTGGGCATCAGGGGAAAGAAGACTGCTCCTTTCCCCTTCTGTTCCTGGCCCCAGTGGATGGTCAGGGAAAAATAGATGCTGGTACGCAGCATACCGTTAGAAAAAAAGCCCTGTGTTGCTGTATCCCCAACTCTTACTATATTTAAAAAAAAAAAAAAAAAAAAATTAAACCAACTCTCAGCTATAACCCAATATGGATAAATTATCAAGAAATTGGTTTGGAGGGCTGAGGGATTTAGTTCTCAGTGGCCACCCCCACCCCCATGACTGTCAGAGGAATAAGCCTTGCATTTTGCTAACAGCATCGGAGAGGATGCTCTCCAGGTGGCAGAAGTAGCAGGACACAGTCCAACTGCTGAAGAGAAGTTTGTCAGTTACAGAGTCCGGGAAACTAGAAGTAGGGCCCCTCCTGCCAAGGAAGTAGAGTCAAGGTCCAATGTGCAATCTATTATTACTGGTGCAAACCTTCAATAAGAGCCTGATCTGGTGAGCAAATTTCAAACTTCAAAACTTGAGATTTTTCACATTGCGTATTCTTAATTGTCAAACAATTCGTATTAGTAGACTTGAGTATGTTGATGACATTTGCCGTTTTTGCCACATGCTAAACAATTCCATCATTTCTGTTTTAAAAAAAAACAAAAAACCCAAACAAAAAAACCCAACCTATGCAAGACCAAAAAAATATATTTTTGTATGTTGTATAGCTTTGACCAAGAAACACCACATTATGGTGCTGAAATTAAGTGATAAAAACTGTAGTTATGGTGAGTTGGCAAATGTTTCTGGAACTGTGCAGAAAATTAAGCCTTTTTGGTTTGGGTACCATTGTTTGTTTCACTTTGCCTACGGGCTTTTGGTGCAACCTGACAGCGCCACATCACCACTCATTAACCTAAAATTCCCAGAATATGACCCTTTTTGGAGAACTGCTACATGCCTGTACATACCTCACACCAGTGGGCAGGAGGGATGGCCTGTTACAGAAATGTGCTTTTTCCCATCTCATCAGGAGCAACCAATGAAAGAAGCCCCAGTTCCATTATAATTTTATTACCAGTGATGAAGTGAACCCTTTCCAAGCAGCCCCACTGTGAAACATCCTGTTCTAATAGTGCTATTAGTGGTCCCACAGCAACATTGATAATTTGGGGCATGTAGTACTTCTAAACATTTTTCCTGGTAGGAGTTTGCAGTGCTTAGTATAAAGGCTATGATCTGTTAATATCTGTCAAAGTTATGAATCTCCCTGGATCATGATACAAGTCCTAAAGCTACATTGGCTCTTATTTATCTGTGTTTGAGTCCTGATCTTTATATTTCTAACCAGACATTTTAACTTTTTAATTTGATTAAATCCCTCCTTGTTTAAGGAAAATTATGGTCTCATTGACTCGTGCTGCTTTTTGGGATCTGGTATCACCTTAGCAGTAAGGAAACATTTGCTTTATGTGTTGTGTATGTTTTTTTTGTCTTCTCTTGGAAAGTCCAGCCCCAATGGAGATGTTCTGCTTGCTTTAGTCTTTCTTCTGTGGTCCAGAGATGACATTATCAGTGTTCTTCTGCATCCAACACAGACTGTCTGTTTGACTGCGTGAGTGTCTCTCTGTATGCATGTTCCTTCAGGATTACACCTGGCTCAGACCTTAAGTGGGGACTTGGTTAGCCCAGTGGTCTGAAGCCTAGGCGTACCCTGTGTGCCAGAAATGTCGCTGCTGGTCAGCTTGGTATGGGTAGTCTGAGGTAACACTCATGACTGAAGAAACCAACATGACCACGTTTCTTTGTAGAAGCAAAGGTGCAAGGCTAGGCTGTATTGCAATGTAACACGATGGTAAACGACCTATATCAACAGATACGCTGACAACATTCGTGCTCTCAATGCAGCAGAACAACTCAACTGCCAATAGGACTCACCATCACCCCTCGGCTGCACAAAAATTGGTGTCTCGGACTCCTCCTTCTATACACTGTTCAGACCATTGGCTCGGCTCCTTTGGCATCAGAAGCTACTATCTTTGGTGTCCAAAATTACCTTGATTGGTCCACGCACTCCTTTCTAAATGCAATCTCTATTACCTTATTTGGTCCACACACCACTAAACATCTCCATCCACCAACGTGTCATGGCTTGGCCAGAACCCATTCTTATCTTTTTGGTGCTGGGGCTGTTGCCTCAGAAACTCAAATCATTTGTCTGTTAATACTTCTTCACTATACTATTGAGGTAATCAATGTGGTCCACTTGCCTACTGGCCTGTCAAACCCAGGAAACAAGGATCCAGCCCTCTAATCAAGAATTAACACTAAAACCAGAAAAATTTTTGATAACAAATCCAACATTTATTAACTTTTAATATTAATACAATCAAATTCAAGAGCTGAAAATATTTTACCTTGGAAATCGGTCCCTTATCTATTACAGTGGTCACAGAGAGCACCGCACAAAATGACAGTTTCACGGCGCGCCGCCCTGCTGTGGCACACAGCGCTAACCCTATTCTGAGGTGAATGCAGTTTTAGATATTTACAACAATTAAAAACATTTAAACAATACAGATCTTTAACACTTATCATTAATATCTATATAAAGCCTATTTATGTAAACTTTCAGCAAATGTTGATCAGACAGTTGCTGAATGGATGGCGGTGAAGCCCTCAAACACATATAGCAGCACTCACTCAGCTTTATTTACAAGCAGTCTCCCAAGTGCTCCCTTTTACTTACAACACCTTAAGAATCCCTCTTACTTGTCAGAAAATGTCCTTTTGCTCTGTTCAGGCAGAGAATTGCTTTTCAGTTAAGGGCTTATGATATGGACTTGATTAGCCCAGTTGCCCCAACCTAAAGCACACCTATACCTTACCGATGTCTCAGTCCTTTCCTCCTCTTCTTTCTCCTCCTGAGCTACTCCGCTCTCTGGTCTTCTCTCCACTCCTTTTCTCTCTCTCGGGCTCTTTTGATCTCTCTCTCTCCATTCCTTGCTGTCAGCTCCAGCAGAGTGTTGTCTGTTCTGAGAGATGGTCTGAAGGGCTGTGTTGAGGTCTCCTCTGTTCTTCAGGTCCTTCAAGCCAGGATATTTATAGGAGGCAGCACATATGACTTAGGGGTCATTGAGCAGGGTGTGCAGAGGAACAGTGTATCAGGGACACATAGGCTGGGTATCGGTAGTGGGAGGGGGAACAGCAAGAGATGCACTCTGAGGCTATGTCTATACTTGTAAAGTTAAGTTGACTTAACAAGGTCGACTTAAAGGCCACCTTGTTGAGTCGACTTAACAGAGTGGCTACACTTTAAGTCATCTTAAGCTGACCTTGTCAAGCCGACTTAACAGTAGACATAGCTGTCCACACTGGCTTTAAGTTGACTTAATAAGGTTGACTTAGCGCTATTCCCCATCCACACTGGCTTTAAGTCGACTTAAGAAGTTGAGTGAAAGCTTAAGTCGACCTTCGGAGGTGGTGTTAAGTTGACTTAAGCTGTTAAGTCGATTTAAGGAAGCGCTTAAGTCGACTTACTAAAGCTCAGTATGGACACGGCCTTGTGTAGGTCGACTTAAGCAACCTTAAGTCAACCTAAGTTGCCAGTGAAGATGCACCCTAAGGGCTGTGTAAATGACTTATGTGGGGTGCCCTTAGGGATTAAATGAGGAGGGCCTTTTCAGGACCATGTAAGGGACATTTACGTAGGATGACACCAGAAAGGGGAGGTGTCAAGGGATGATATTACTGATCAGTTACCAAATGCTGAATTTCCCTATCACTTACCTTTATCTGTACCTTATAATTAATGACTGTAGTTACATAACACAAAGTGTTTTAGTACCGTCACCATCCTGCAGCTGGCTAATAGCTTTATTGCTGCCTGTCAGGGATTTAAACACCTAAGGCTTTTCTGCCAATCTTTCCCTGGCATTCTGTTGGACAGCCTTTTAAGCATTTTGGGACAAAATCTCTGGCTACAGGCCCAGCCAACATCTCCTACCTTTCACATCCTTTTCTACTCTTCTAAGTTTTGGCTTGACTTCTTGCCAGTTGCTGTGAGGTCAACCTGACTTCTGCCAACTTGACCATTTATCCAGGTCATGCCTACTGTTTTTGTTTGTTTCACTAGAGCTCTTCCCTGGCTCTTTCTGCTTAGCTTTTAGACCTCTTGTTTTTACTCCATCATCCTCTAGCTTTGTGTAAAGATCTTATTCACGTTTTTAGCAGGTCTTTGAATTCGCAGAGACTCTACAATCTCTCCAAGGTAAACAGTTTAGATAAGGAGCATTTCTTCTATTAGCCTTTATTTGTGGATTAATGTGTTGTGTTATAAAGTGGGTATGGTCCATCTGCCCATTTATTCTTCATAAAGTGTGTTTTGAACAGCTTTTGAGTGGGTAATAAAGTGACCACATTGAGGATAACTTGTTCTTTTCAAAACTACCTGTGTTTAGCCTTCCTGTAGTGGTGATTTCTGCCACCATTCCAATAAAAGGAGAGGACCAAGAGGATGATCCCAAAGGGATGGATTCCAGGGAACTCTAAGCTTGTTGAGCGAATGATTTTATCTACCTCATTAAATGGATTCCATCTTTCCTTTTAAAATTCTGTTATTTCTTCCAGCAGCAGATGTTGCCCTGTAGTAGATACTGAAGAGTGCCTCAGAACAGAGTCTTGCCAACCTTAAATCTACTGGTTAACCATCTATGTTTGCCCAAGAAACAAACCTGCTCATCAGGTGGCTCTTGAAGCTTGGCTTCCTGCGAAGTACAGCAACTTGAGCCCATTCTAAAGGTTTTGATTCGACTGAAATGTGTTGTGTTCTGCACATATATTTTACTAAAAGGACCTACTTTTTGAACTGTGGCACCCTACTAAAATGTCCAGTTTTTTTCTCCTTCACTTGTTTCCTTTGCTAGATTGTGGTGCCAGACAAAGTCAATGATTTATATTATAAAATTAAATTTCACACGCACACACCAATGAAAATGCTAATTATATTAAAGGAAGTCATTTTTTCTGTATCTCCCTCATGTTTATTAATCTGTACAATTTGGATTTGTCTACTGACTTTCTCAGGACAGAGACCAAATTCCAAAGGGGTAGCCGTGTTAGTCTATTGTAGAAAGACAACAGAGTCTTGTGGCACTTTTAAAGACTAACAGATTTATTAATCGCATGAGCTTTCGTGGGAGAAAATCCCACTTCATCAGACGCTTTGAAGGACAGAGACCATGTCTTCTGTTCTTGTATAGTGTAGTGCACACTGCTTAGGTTTCAAATGCAATTTACCAATGAGTCAAATGGGAGCTATGGGCTCAGGTGCCATTGAATTGAATGCAGACAATGCTTTACGAGAACATATATTAAGACATGGTCACTTCCTCAGTGATTTTTACAAACTCGGACAGAACAGCAAGGGATAGCCCATCAGGAGGGATGTAAAGAGGTCATTGCTGAGGAGATTTAGGTTTGGGATGTTTAGCAGACAAATGGGATTCTTCCAAACATAGGGAGCAATGAGAGAGTCTGCACAAAGACAAGAGCAGAAGGTAGTTCGGGGCAGAGAGGAGAAAACTGGAAGATGCAGAGGGAATTAAAACTAGAGACCTATGCAGCAGCAGTGGTAGCTCATTTTACTTCATCAATGGTAGTGCCTTTAACTTCTTGCAGTAGAACATAGAAAGTAGTGAAGAGTTTCAAGGACATCGTATGGATGTAACTGCTTCAGCTATGATGCCTTTAACTGAGCCATTAAAGAGGAGATGGCAAGGAGGAGAAAGCAAAGGAGTGAATAGGACACATTTGGATAATAGGTTGAGAGAAGCAGATTTAGAGAGAGACCGGATGCACAGTGGAGACAAAAACAACGGAAGTCCTGTGGCACCTTAAAGACTAACAAATTTCTTCGGGCATGAGCTTCTGTGGGCTGCAACCCACTTCATTACTTGCATCTGATGAAGTGGGTTGCAGCCCACAAAAGCTCATGCCTGAAGAAATATGTTTAGCCTTTAAGGGGCTACAGGACTTTCGTTGTTTTTGCTATATACTGACTAACAGGGCCATCCCCAGGGGAGACAGTCTGCTTATCTTTCTATTCAGTGCTGGTGTAGCCATGTCAGTCCCAGGATGTTAGAGGATAAGGTGGTTGAGTTAATATCTTTTATTGGACTGACCTCTGTTGGTGAAATACAAGATTTCTGG
>ML685865.1:4848712-4940779 GCA_007922175.1 Pelusios castaneus
CTTCACTTGAATGGTCCCTTAGTTTAGCATAATTAATTAGCATAATTTCTATCTCTTTAATCATAGTTGCTTATCTTTGTGTCAATTTTATTTGATCATAGTGGAATACCATTGCCATTTCAGCATCGGCACAAATGGAATAAATAAATTAATCTTGTTGAAATTATTTGAAAAAAAGCATTTTCTCAAATCCCTCTGGATATTAACATTTTACAACCATGCCTTTATTTTGCTAGGGACTGATGTAAAAGATCCAGATTCAGAACACAGTCCTCTAGACCTATGGTCTCAAGTTTAAGAAACCCTAACTTCTAGAACATCTAATAGTTATTTTTGTGTCTGCCTGCTGTGATTATTAGAAAACCAAACTTCAGGAGTACTTTGGAGGTATCATGTTGATAGCTCTATAGGTATTCAAAGGGGACTGTCAAGTTGAAAAAAATCACATTTCTGTCTGAGACTTTTGTAGTTACGAGTAGCAGCTTGAGATAGCTACAGCTGAAAAGAGTCTTTTTAATCATGTATATTTGACAGCACTTTGTATATTGGCAATACTACAGTTTTCCTCTAAATAATCCTTTACTGAAGATACCCTTGTGATTTTCTGCTCTTGATATTTATAATTGGAAGGAATTCTTAAAATATTGAATGTAATCTATCAGAATTTTTAATCTAAGTAATTTTTTAAAAGGTTCATGTTGAATGCCCCTTTAACTGATCTTCATCTTAAGAAGTGGTGTCATAGATAGAAAACCTGGAGCAGTGGTCTGCTTTATTTCAGACAGAGAGCAATTGATAGCCTCACTATATTGAGATTATCTTGTTTTAGTAGGGTAATAGTAGAGCACAGGTGTCATGTATTATATATTTATTTAATAATAATAAAAGCACTTGTACAGTGCTTTTCTTCCATGGACCTCAAAGTGCTTTAGAAAGTGGCATAAACATTATCCCCATTTTGCAGATGACAGTAACTGAGCCATAAAAAAGTTGAGTTACCTAAAGTGTCACAGTAAGTTAATGGCAGGGCATTAAAACCCACCCTACTAGTTATTGTTTTTCTGGTGGTACTCACCAAGATCTAGACACGACAAACCTAGAAAAGACACGGTCCCAAGAGCTCTAACAAGGTAAACAAACTGAGGGGAGCATGGGAACAACAGAATAAGTGACCAGGTGGTGTTGGAATGATAATATTTTTAAAATTATCAAGATCATCCCCAGTTATCCTACGAGTTTGCTGACATGAGATTTGTAGCAACTTATAGGCATCATGGTAAAATTGCCTCTACTGACTTCCCAAATCCAGTAAATTTCAACCTTCATTTAAGGGATGGTTCCACAAACCAATTATAAAGAGCAACAGGTTGTGTACTACAGATCTGTAGAGTTCTTTTCACCTAACCTGACAATGTACACATACTAATTTGTGCTATGAAACTACTTTTGGTGAGGCTGCTCGTTCAATCCTCCAAAATAGTTTCTCAGACATCAACTACAGATTTATTTATTTTTTAAATCAACAATATAACTAAAATACTTAAGTGCTTGTCTACAGAGGGATGAAAGTTCATTTGGATTAACTAAAGATATGAATTTAGAGCAGATTAGTTAAACCACATTAAACCCCTGCATGGACATATTAAGAATTAAAGTGGCTTTAAGACTTATCTGTGTGGCCCCACAGTTTGAACTGCAGGGCTGTGAATTGCTCCACACATCCATGTGCTGTCCTGTAATTGCCACACATGGATATTGTTGGCGCAAAATAAAAGTATCTAAATTCTTTTGGAAGCTTTGATTTTTCATATTCAGGGCTTTAATATGTCCATAGTTATAGTCTGTCCACTAATTTTGCTCACATTCGTTGTATATTCCCTTTATATAGCTTATCTGAGTTGAGAAATGTGGTTTTTGTACAAAAGTTTTCTCTCTTACAGATAATGAGAAAGTTAGGCAGCTGCTTCTGGAAGGTGTCCCTGTGGAATGTGCTCACAGCTTTATCTGGGACCAGACTATCTGTAAGAATGTCACTGAAAATAAAATCTCAGAGCAGGTAACTAACAGCATGCATTGCTATAAAGAAATTGTGGGTTAACATCTTACTGTCCTTCCCCTTCAACTCCCCTATCCATGTAGTGACTTTTAAAAATCATTTCACAAAGCAATAATTTCCTTATTTAATAGTGTTACATGTTACTGAAATGAAGTCTGTTCTTTAGTTCACTGGAGTCGTCTTATGCAATTATCTTGCATAACCATTGCGGTAATGTATTGTTCATTACTTAATTTATGCTTTGAAATAAAGTTTTACTGGCTTGTGTTTAGGGTAAAATAATTTAATGGCTTGATAATTCTAAAAACTTTGGATGTGAGCCTTTTTATTGATCTGGTGCCTTTTATACCAGGTAAAAGGACCAGAGTCTCTCAAAGCCTCAGATTTGGTTAGGAGAGGTTTTCCATGGCACAGGAACTAAGAAAGATAGCTGTAAGGCTGCCTTCTAAGGGTTTGTGCCTCAAACCCTGGCAGAGAGATGATCAGGAGGGTCATGCCTGGGGTGAGGTTACCGTACACAGTGCTGTGGAGAGTCTGGACTGCACTGTGGGGATAGGCCGCTATAACTTAGGCTCGCACTCCAGGGGCTGTGGAACTGCCCAAGATGAGGGCAAAAATAACTTCAAATAGCATTAGCTTCCACTCCCTCTGGCTGCAAGTTCTGCATTGCTTCTCTTTTTGAAATGGGAAAATATTTGTGACTAATTTCTGTGGGAACTGGCATCCTATTTCTTTGGATGATCGCCTTTGTGTAAACAGTCAAAACACTTGTAAAGCATTACCTGGATACCAACTAGAAATAACTGTACAGGCAAACAGTGTGATCACCATTATGAACCTAGTGATATTCTGCATGCTCCATGCACTCGAGTGCTAACTGCTTTGTAGAGCTATTAAAGCGGAAAGGAAATGTCAAGAGATTATAGCCTTACATGTTTTTGAAAAGGATTTAAGTATATTTTTAGTTCCTTGATCTTTGGAATCAAGGGATGATTGAGAATTCATGGGTGCCATTTTGGTTTACATTTATGCCCCTGGCTTTGAAATTTGTTCTCAGCATTGCTTTAACCAGAGAACTTTTTCCTTGGAACTGTTGAATCCTAAAAAATAATAAAGCTCAGCTGCTGCTCAGTATAGTGAGTAACAAATTGTCTGAAAGCAGCTAGTCTGCTATGCAGCAAATTTTAAATTTTAAAGGGTCATGCGAAGAACCCTTAAATTATCGTACAAAATGTCTCTCCATAATACAAGCTGACTAGGAGTCTGATTATTTTTTTAATTTTATTTTGTAATTTGTTTACTAATGGGGTTTCTTTAGATGTCAACATTTCTACTTTATATCAGTACCGGCTCTGCGATGCAATAGTATGGGATGCTGATGTGGTGAGTGTGAGACGCTGATGTGAATATCCTGAGCTGAGAGTGGGGACAAAGCATGCTGAGATTAATATTTCTCCCAGGAACATCCTAAATGTATTGTATATGATCAATTATTATCCATAGGTGAAAACAGATTGAAATGTACATAGAATAACCTGTGCAGAATTCTGGTTACTTACATTACTGCCTATAATAAGGAAATCAGTCTATGTCTGTAACTATAATAGCTTGTTGAAAAAAGAAACATGACTACTAAATTATTCAGCATTTACCCAATTGCTTTTATCCCATCTCAGGAATTAAACCGTATGAAAGGTGAACTATTGGTACCTGGCTCACAGCTTGACTTGGGTCCTCATGAATCCAGAATTCCTATACTCTTAGTTCAGCAGCCGGGAAAAGTGGCTGGTGAAGATCGACCAGGATGGGGAAGTGGCTGGGATATCTATCTCCCAAAGGGCTGGGGCATGGCTTTCTGGATTCCTTTTGTAAGTGGCTTTCGTTATAAATTGCAGGCAAATATGACAAATAAATTCACTTTGATACATGCACATTGGGGCAAATTTGTTCTTGTGCAGTGCACTTGCAACTATTGGTCAAAATTTCAGTTTAAAGAAAGCAGATGAATATTGTCATGAAGGTGACGGTTTGTTTTTGTTTTGTTTTTTAAATCACTTCCATTATTGTGCGCCGCCCCCGGCCCCTTTTTCCCCCCCCCCCCCCCCCCCCAATAGATGGTTGACAGAGCATGAAATGAGGCTTTATACAGGGACAATGTAAGCCGGCCAGTGCTGCTTTATAGTTTTTCAGCTTTTGTGTTTCTAAGGTTTAAAAGATAAAAAAAAATACTAAATTTTAAGGAAAAAGCTGTATTCTGAGAATTTGTAAAGGTTCTTATTTGGTACTTAACCCAGCCCTAGGTCAACCTCACCAGCATATTGCCAGCTGAGAGTTCTTATTAAACACATGTTGGCAATCTCTGATTTCATGGAATCTGAAACAGGAAAACAAAGTTTCAGTTGTGCTGAATGCTCTTTACCTTGGTGTTTGGAACATCCATTCTTATAATTTAAAGAGAACGGTTTCTGTCTGCATTTAGCTTTATGGTTCTGTGAGTCTGGACGGAACAATTGTAGTGGTCTGTTGTAGAGATAATATAATACTCCTGACAATACTTACAATCAGAATCTGAGAAATCATTTTCTAGCTTTGTTGGTACTTCTTGAAAATTAAATTAATAAAGCATAAATAGCATTTCATTCAAATGAGTCCTTAGAATGTGAGATCCAGACTTTAATCACATCTTCAAAACTAAGCTGAAAGAAGTTCAGTACTCTGAGAGTAGCTCCTAAGGGCTGCAATGAGATACGGCAGTTAGGAGCACTGGAAAAATACTAATGTTATTACCTTACAGATATATCAAGGTGCACGAGTAGGCGGCTTGCAAGAGGGTTTGAAACATTCCGAATATAAAAGAACACCTCACATTCCAAATGATTACCCAGACTGTCCTGCTGGAATCCAATTTGCCAGAGAACTCGAAAACAATCTCCTTGAAAAATTCAAAAGGTGAAGTTAATTTCTCCAGGAGAGAGATGCATTAAAACTATATGTTGCTATGTTCAGTTTCTAGACTTGTGATGGGCTTTTTAGTATTTTAAATCCCACTATAATAAGAAACAAAAATTCATGTTATGGAAAATGTTAAATGCTGTCCCCTGAATAGGGTGCATAAATTAACTAAAACCTTATTCCCAGAGTTCTGTTCAGGAAAAAAAAAGCTGAAATACAATTGTGCATGTTACAACAGAGTAAACAAAGCCATACAATTCAAGTTCCATTAACAACACATAGGAAAAAATCAGTGTCCCCCAAATGGAGATTGATAAAATTGGTGATTAGACATTTTCATATTACCTACTAAAGAGAGTTTAGGAAACTGTAGAGAGCACAATAATTAAGCTTATTAAAGCACTTGAGTGTATGTTTATTTTCCCAAGTACATGAACACTTGTATTCTAATTCTTTTCCTTAGTTTTCACAGAAAATAACCTCTCAGAGCATATATAAAAAGCTTTTTCATTTTATTTGAGGTATGTCAAATACCCATGTAATATTGTGTTTGGAAACTTAGTTATCTTTGATTGTACCTTTGTGTCTAATACGTTGTCTCTCTGTAAAGAGACTTGGTAATTGCTTGCACTTCAGTGCTGTTCTCAGAGTAACTATATAGCATACCCAGGTTCTTTTGGCTCGGCAGAACATCTGTTGCCTCGGAATGTAGGACAAGTGAAAGTACTTCCTGACACTTATTTGTGCAGATGTTCTGTCTGCTAATGAGGCTAAGGAGAAGACTGAGTAACATCAGGCACAACAGCTCCAACAAACAAGCAGAACACTTACATTCTGGAAGTACTGGTACATGGCAGTTTTGTGTGGAAGTCAAATTTCCAACGATCCAGATTTCCTGCAAAATTAAAGTTAACTGCCCATTATTTTTTTTTTTAAAAAAAAGGTGATTTTAAAATGCAAGATAAAAAGATGCTCAGTTTTTTAAACTACCGGTAACTTGTTATTTAAACTAAGTTATTTGTTAAACTAGGCTCTGTCACTTAATTGTTTCTAGTGTTTGGAAAGTTAGCTGGATAAATTACTGTCCTTTTATCCAGTATTTTAGCATAGTAATTTTTCTTTTATTGTTGAGGTACATTGTAATGAGCATTGTTTCATCGCTTCCAAATTATGGGATGACTTTCTATTTCTTTTTTTTTTTTTTTTTTTTTTTTTTTTTTCAGACGCCCACCTGCAAAAAGGGCCAACTATGTTAAACTTGGCACTCTTGCACCTTTTCTCTGTCCTTGGGGGCAACTCTCCTGGGACTGGGAAGTAAGACACAAAGCTCATGAAGAATCTACATCTACTTCGTCCCCAGACAGTAAGATCTGTGCAACTGAAAGACAGGTTCCTTGTGATCCCAAACTTGGCTTGATCATGGAGGATTCCCCTGAGACTGGCATACTGGAAGAGAAAGTAGAAGCAACAGGCTCTGAGGAAAATATAATGATGGAAAAAATGACAAAGACTCAAAATTTATGCAAAGAAGAGGGAGCTGCAACAAATAGTGGCTTCTTTGTTCTCAGGTATGTAGGAGTAAATTATGAGCAAGTACTGTCCTGAATACTTGATATAAAGAGGGATGATTTACTGGCAAGTCATGAGGATCCACCATCTGATGGAGTCCCCCTGCTCCTAGAGGGAATGGGGAAATAAATTCTCATCTGTTGAATCTCTGCTACCCAAGTGAACGGTGTGATTAAAAAGCCCTCTGAGAGAGGGGCGGAGAGAACCTGCGGTGAGTGGAAGCAAGCTTTAATCCCACCTGTCCTCATTTGGAGATATGGGGTGGAGGGGGGGTGACTGCCTGCTGCGGGAAGCCTCTTTTAGTACGCAGTTGGGTTGGTATTTGCTTTGGAGTAGGCATGTGTTGCTTGCCTCCAGTGGGAAGCATATTTGGAGGGCTCAGAGATCTATTGGTAGAGAGAAAGTGGAATATTTTATATAATAACGTTTTGTAAATAAAATGACAAAACAGGAAATGTGCACCTAAATATGCACAAAGAGTTGTTCTCACTGCCTGTATTTCTATAGAGTGAATGGAGATCTCATTTGACTTCTAGAATGATGTTAAGTGAGATAACACCATGTTTGCACACATGAAGAGAAATGCCTGGGTGTGAGTGTCTCCTTTTACATAGCAATTAGTATATGAAAATAACTATAAAACCAAAGAAAGTCAAATCTGTCTTCAAACAAACTTGAAGTCAAAAGTGTTGGTAACGTAACTGATTTTTAAGTGGAGCGTGCCCTTTTTCCGTGAACAGCTCTATACTTGTGCTTTCTTTGTTTCTTTCTTTTTTTTAAATTTTGAGTGCTTTACAAAGGCTGTCCAGGGTAGTGTTTTTAAAGAATCATTAATTTACAATGGCATTCCTGGTTTTTTGTTTTGGTTTTTGTATTGTACTTTGCTGCGCATACCGTATGTCTTTTAAACTTCAAACAGGAGCAGAAAACTATTAAAGCAGTTATCAGCCTGGTGCCTCCCTACTTCTGGAAGAGGCCAAAGGGTACGCCCTGCTGCAAAACGAGGAGAGAAGGAAATAACTGAAGATGCCCTCTTACCAATCTTTAAGTGCTACCCACGGGCATTGGTGTGGGTCAGCTTGTCTCTGCTAAGGAAGGGTAGCCCTGAATTACATGCCATGATATGCATTCCAACCCAGGAGGATTTTCTACAGCTAAGCAAAGACCAGCTCTTCTGTGGTCCTCAAGAACCCAAACACAGCGACACATTCAAACACAAGATACTGAAGCTAAAAGAGAGAAAAAAGAAAAAGAACAGCAGGAAGGCTCTAGAAAGTGGTGCTTCTGATACCCTGAAGGAAAAGGCAGTTGAGGAGCATAAAGAACTTATTCTTGGCTTATGGCCTGACCCTCTACCAGATGTTACTGCACACTGCTCTAGAATTCTTTTAGGATTTGTCACTCAAGGGGATTTTTCATTAGCTGCTGGTTGTGGAGAAGCTCTGGGATTTGTTAATTTGACAGGATTACTGCATATGTTATCCAGTCAACCAGCAGATAAAAAAGGACTTGTTTTGTTAAGAACTCCAGCATCGCTGCAATACAGGTTTGCTAGACTTAATATTGAGGTATAAGCATTATATTGTCATGAAAAAGTGTACAGATATTACCAAAGAAATTGTCTTGTCTGACTGTAGCCTCAGATAGCAAGACATGCTTGTGTACTCCATGTCTGTAATTGGCAGTTTGATGGAAGATAAACTAACCTGTTAATCATTTATGTTCTTTTTCTTCTGAACGGCTGTATCAGTCTCTGTTTTAAAACATTTGTTGGCGGTTGCATCCAGAAACACTTTCATTTTGCTGATACGGTTTTTCTAAAGGGCATGCTTTTTTGTTGTTGTTCCAATGCAATTGAAGCCAACAATATCAAAGATCTTTCACCCTTACAGTGCCTCTTCCACTTCAAAAGGCTTTTGATCATATGGCTTCTGGATTCTGATTACAGTTCATGCTTCTGATAAATGCATGCCGTCTGGGCCTGTATATAGCAAACAGCCTTCCAAGGGCCCATTCAATCTTGCAGCTGAACAGGTCTGGCTGCAGAGTAAATATCTGTACCCACCTTTAGACAGTGTAGATGACTTGTTTTCATTGAAATAATTCCTTGCTTAAATGGAACATAAATAATAACTTTCTGTGTTTAAAGACCGTGAACACTGTAGCATGTGTTTAAAGCTTTGGTTAATACAGGTTCAAACTTTTTTCTTTCTGAATCAGTGTGAACTTATTAAAAAGGCATTTCCTTTTTGACAATAAAAAAGGTTTACTCTGAAAAGTGGTTTTGGCCTACCATACAAGGAGAGCTCTTTAAAACTTGGAATCTGAACTACTTTGTCATTTAAAGGTCTGCTGACGTGCATTAAACGAGATGCTTAGGATCCTGCACTTACTGCAAAGTAATGCACATTGGAAAACATAATCCATACTCTACATACAAAATGATGGGCTCCTAATTGTTATCACTCAAGAAAGGAATGTGGATAGTCCTCTGAAAACATTCACCCAGTGTGTAGTGTCAGTCAAAGCTAACAGAACATTAGCAATCATTAGGACAGGAATAGATGAGGGGTGTCAAACATGCGGCCCATGGGCTGAATACAGTCCGCGAACCTCTTCCATCTGGCCCGTGACTGCACTTGGCAGTACCACACTCCTTCCCTAACAGAGAGAGAAAGAGGTCTCGCATACCCAGCACTCCTCAATGCTGCAAGAATGTCAGGTCTCGTGATGCCATGGAGCGCTGGGTATGCAAGATCGCACTCCGTGAGACCACTCTCTCTCTAACAGAGAAAGTGGTACTGTGGAATGCAGTTTTGCATACACAGCACTCTGCGATGCTACAAGAGTACTGTACTATTTTGATTTATAGTATGCCCACTTGAAGTACGTTTAAGTCAAATCTGGCCTGCCCTAACAAATGCGTTTGACACCCCTGAACTAGATAATAAGAAACACAAGAATGGCCATACTGCGTCAAACTAATGGTCCATCTAGCCTAGTTTCTGTCAGTGACAAATGCCAGGTGCTTCAAGGGGAATGAACAGAATAGGTAATCAAATGACCCATAATAAGACAAAATATACCACTACATAAATCTGCAGTACATCCACATCTTGAATACTTTATGCAGTTCTGGTCACCACATCTCAAAAAAGTTATATGAGAATTGGAAAAAGTACAGAGAAGGGCAACAAAAATTATTAGGGGTATGGGATAGTTTCCATGTGAGGAGAGAGTAAAAAGACTAGGACTAGTCATTTTAGAAGAGCGATGACAAGTGTCATAGGAAAGAAGTCTATAAAATCATGAATAGGGTGGAGAATGTGAACAAGGAGGTGTTATTTGCCCCTGCCAATAACACAAGAACTAAGGGTCACCGAATGACATGAATAGGCAGCAGGTTTAAAAGAAACATAAGGAAGTGCCTTTTTACAATGTAGTCAACATGTGGCATTTGTTGTGAAGGCCAAAATCATAAATGGATTCAATAAAGAATTAGATAAATTCATGGAGGATGTCCATCACTGATTATGAGGCAAGATGGTCAGGGATGCAGCCTCATGTTCCGAGTGTCTCTAAACCTCTGACTGTCAGAAGCTGGGACTGAAGGTCAGAGGATGGATGACTGATTAATTCCCCTGTTCTGTTCCTTCCCTTTCAAGCATCTGGCCTCTATTGGAAGACAACAGATGGCTAGATGCACCAGTGGTTTGACCAAGTTTGTTCACTATAAGGAGAATGCATGGATTACAACTAAGTAAATATATTAAAGTAAGTATATGGTAAATAAGTAAATATATTTTCAAACACGAGCTGAAAATCAGGTTTTTTATTTGCCTGCCTAGAAAGGATTGGTGTTGTTTTTTCATTTGACCACCATAACATCTTAAATAGTTGAGGAGCTGCTCTAAGGGTAAACAGTTGTTGAAGGAGAGAAACAAAACCCTGCACTCAACTGTTGGAAGTCTTTCTTCTTTAACCCTAATGATAAATAATTGTATCTTACACCTATTTTCTTTTGGTAGTTTGGGATTTCTGATGGTTCCTTTTAATGTGAATTTAGACTTTGTAAAATTCACAAGATTGGCATAGCATGGGAAGTTTGCAGTATGAGCATCACTATACTGTCCCAACATTTATATAAATTTTAAAGATACTACAATTCACCTTTAAATATGACAGCCTAAAACGTCCACCCTTCTTCAGTTGAAGAACTCTGATAATTGTAACATGGCCAACCATGTGGGAGTGTATGTATAACACAAAGATGAGAGGTATTGCTGTTACGAAGGAGGAACAGAATGTCATATGAGAGAATTTGGATGACCAGGAGGAAGAGAGAGACCGGAGTGTATTTGATTAATCCCAGTATAACTATGAGCTGCTAATGTGACACAGCTGTGAAAAGACAATCCTACGATGCAACAAATGAGGTATTTCCAGTATAGGTAGGGAAGTGTTATTACATCATACAAAGCACTGGTGAGACTTCATCGGGTAGACTCTGCAATTCTGGTTTCCCATATTTCAGAAAGATGAATTCAAAGTAGAACAGGTGCAGTGAAGGGCTAGTAGGATGATCAGAGGAATAGAGTACCTATCTGACACGAAGAGACTTACCTTAACAAAAGGAAGGTTGAGAGGAGAGCTTGGGCTCTCTAAATTTATGAGGGATGAAGACCAGGGAGAAAGGAGTGAAGGGTCACTGTGGTACAAGAACAGGTGGATATAAACTGGCCATCAGTAAATTTAGGCTTGACATCTGATGAAAGTTTCTAATCAGGAATTTGCTGGTGGTATTCTGTAATGTAGTTAGTTAGCTATAAAACTCATACAACATAACTGGGAGTAATTTGTGTGCAAGCATAAGCAGCATTGGCTGCTCTCACAGAAAAGCAGCATAAGGCACCCCAGTTTGGAGATCGGATGGTACACAGCTATCTGTCTGTCCATCTGGATTCTACCTTGGGTAATGTCAACCTGCTTCCAGCACCAGCTTGCTCAGTACTGCCTCCATCTATAGCACTGCTTCTAGCCTCATTCTGGGTGATGGAAGAGTCAGGCCACCTACTTGTGCTGTCTGGTCTCACTCCACTTTTATCATCAGGATCCTGAGTCTCCTCTGCAACCGAGTTGGAGTCATCATCTT
Organism: Pelusios castaneus; assembly: GCA_007922175.1. Taxonomy (NCBI): domain Eukaryota; kingdom Metazoa; phylum Chordata; order Testudines; family Pelomedusidae; genus Pelusios; species Pelusios castaneus. The sequence goes on from ML685865.1 coordinate 4,860,442, forward strand.
TCCATTCCCCATCAACCAACAAGAGTGCCAAGGGCTGCTAATGGACTGATACGCACCCATGGTTGGGACAGAGGTCACTGTCCTGGCATTTACAGGCTACTAATTCCCTATCTAGATCAGGGGCCTCCTTGGAATCAGGGAGGCTCCTCGATTGCAGAGGTGTCCTGCTCCTCGCCTCATCCAAAGGTGAAATTGCCAGTCAGGTCTGCAGAAATGAGACCCATTCTTGACCATGGCCTCAGCAAATATATATTGACTGTCATCCCCATGTTGTCTCAGAACAACTGGCTTGCTCTTCGGGACTGTCAAGATGCCTACTTTCATGTGGTCATTTTACTGAGCCACAGAAAATTTCTTGCTTTATAATGGGAGAATGCGACCTTCAATACACAGTCCCCCCCCAATTCAGTCTCGCTTCTTCCCCCTGAGTTTTCAGCAAGGGCATGGTTATGGCATATCAAAGGAAGATGTGGATTTCCCTTTTTCTGAACCTCAACAACTGGGATTACTAAGGCAGATCTAGAGAGGAAGTTCTTGCTCACATCGGCATAACATTTTGCTTGCTCTTCCATCTGGGTCTCTCTAAATGTCGGAAAATCAATTTTGTCCCCCATCGAAAAAAATCAGGTTCATGGGGGCACTTCAGATTCCATGATATCAAAATATCTTGGAAGTACCTCCTACACCTTCAGAAGTCAGGGCTTGCTCTTAGTTCATTGAAAGCATGTCTGGCAGCGGTATCAATATTTCATTCCCCTGTTTAGGGAAAATCAGTTTTCTCTAATGCCATGGTGACAAGATTCTTGAAAATGTTCTGTCTACATCTTGTCTAAGAGCTGGTCCCCTTTTGGGACCTAAATACAGTTCTGTTAGCTCTGTGTCCTCCATTCGAGCCTCTAGCATCCTGTCCACTGCTTTTCTTGCATTTAGAAAACCACATTCCTGGTCGTAATTATGTTGCAAGGATGATGGATGAATTGCAGGCGCTAATGGCAGGCCCTCCTTACACACAATTCTCCAAAGACAGGGCAACTTTATGACCACACCCACATTTTTTGCCTAAAGCAATGTTTCATTTGAACTAGGCACTATATTTGCCGGTGTGTTTTCTAAACTCTATTCATCTTTGGAAGATCAGTGTCTATGTAACTGTCGAAGAAAACTCCGAATCAATAAACTTGAGTGTGACCACAAAGCCTTTACTTTATTCAGAATACGAGAGCGCTCATGGGGAGAGAGCAAAGACCATCTCCGCCCCAGTGACGTCGGGCAGTATCCTTTATAGACCCTCAGAATACATTTTGCAGGAAAGAGCTGCAGCTTCTCATTGGTACAGCTAAGATCCTTCCTTATTAAGGAAAACAAGGACAAAATAACAGACACGGGAACAGGCAACTAGTTCTGACTGGACAGAACAAGTCTTCAAGGCTATGTAGCACGCACAGAAACAGCAACAGTCCTTATCAATGCTCCCTAGCTGTATTCTTCTACAATACTCTGGATGTCAGATGACATCTAGTTTTCTATTTGGCTAGGACTGAATCATTTTGTATTTTGCTTTGTCCGTGTCATATGCACATCACATGAAGGGTCAAGTGGTCTCTTAACAGACCATCTCAAGGTGGATAACATTGTGTATTCTGACTGCATATGAGCACCATGAGTACTGCTAAGCAACATCTTTTCCAGTGTGGAGGAAATACACACATCGAAGTGGAATACACATCTGCATCATGTCTTGAAGTATCACAGTAACCATTTCTTTGTGGAGGGGATGGTATGATAACATTGCCTACAGTGGCAGGTGGTCCATTCATGACTGCTGGTAGCAAATATTTCCAATGGCTGGAGATGGGACACTAGAGGGGGATGACTCTGAATTACTACAGTGAATTTTTTCCCTGATGTCTGGCTGATTGGGTATTGCTTACATACTCAGGGTCTAACTGATCACCATATGTAAGGAAGGAATTTTCCCAGATCACATTGGTGGAGAAGGGTTTTTTTGCCTTTTTCTAAGAGGCATGGATCACATGCTGGTTTAAACTAGAATAAATTATGGATTCTCTGTAACTTGAAGTCTTTAAATCAAGATTTGAGGACTTCAGTAACTCAGCTAGAAGTTATGGGCCTATTCCAGGAGAGGATGGGTAAGGTCATTCATTGGCTTTGGGTGTGCGGAATGTCAGACTAGATGATCATGGTGGTCCCATCTGGCCTTAAAGTCTATGAGTCTATGTACCGTAGCCTACAGACAACATGACAAAACACACTTATCAACTTGTGGGAGTTTTCCCTAATTTATATATAAAATAAAGTTGTGATTTGCTCTTAAAATTGGATTACGTTAATTAAAATTGGTTCTTTAGATTCAAACTGAAAACCAAACATGTTTTAGTGATTTATCCTCTTCTTACAGACTATATTTGGAAATAAATTTACACATTTAATTTTAAAACAAAAGTGCAAAGGCAGAAAATAACATTTTTGAAGCCTTAAAATATTTTATGTTCACAAATATTAAAGGCTTTGTTCTGAACATTGTGCTGCATTAGTTATTTAGCCATTATTGAATTGAACTGAAAAACAGTAAAGCTTTGCATTTTATTGAAAGTCTCAGATGGTGGAAAGATGGTTGATATTTCATAAGACTAATAAGAAATGCAACCTGTTCATTTCTAGTGCTGTTTAGATTTGTTTGAGTCTTGTCAGTATCAAAAGGAAAATTCTTACACCCAGTTTCAGCGAGTATCTCATTAGGTGAATGCATTTTTTAAGCAGTTCTGAGTATTTTGTGAACCACTTGTGTAACTCATTAAAAAACATTGTTTGCACCACTTCATCACACTAGCTAGAATCCAGACATGATGTGGTGTAGGCTAGGTCACAGAAGAACTATAGTGTGAAATAGAATTCCATCCAAAATTGTTAACAACTGTTTTTAGATCATGTGTATTAAAGACATCTGATTAAGAAACCTTCATTATGAGAATAAATGAAAAATTGTGCCATTTCAGGCTGGACATTCTGAAGGTTTACTGTTGTATAAAAATTGTCCACTAGATGGCCCCATAGGAAAAAACTTTATTATTGTTCAGTCCTGTGTTTCAGGAGCTCACCATCTCATTTTGAACTCTAATCCCGTGGCTCTGGTGATCAGGTGCACTCATGGTGTAATGCTGGATTGAATGAACTTGAAAGACCCCAAGAGGAATATGTCTAGGAGTTTTCAAGCCTTTGTTTTTTTGGGAGGACTGTATATTTCTTCCTATTTGTTTCTTCTATGTATATAATGCACACACCGCTATTCACCCCTTTTTTGTGCGGGTCTTTTCTTCCTTTTCCTGCTTGTCTTTCTGCTATGGATCTTAAGTTCCCTGAGTCTCCCTCAAGTTTTTTCTTTTCTTTTCTTTAAACATCTGGAGTCTTTCCCTTTCTCTCATACTGGTAATTCCTGCCAGGATTTCATTTTGACACTTCCTCTTTTCTTTGATTTTTCATTCTCTCTCCTTGATTTATGATTCCTCATTACTGGTGAGCCAATGAGTAGAAAAGTAGTGTCCAAGTGCATCCTGTTCTGTATCTTATAATACCGTTGTACACTTGGTTTCACATTGTTACACAGTTGTTTTTCTTTAAGCTTGTGATTTATGCTTCAGGACGTCACCCTCCCTGTAAAAATGTAGTTTAAGCTTGATCACTTAAGAGTGCTTGAAGCTCTGAGCCAAAGTTAGTTTTAAAAAAAATACTGTCATTCTATGTAGTTCCAAGGAATTTTTTTTTATTAGCTGTGGTTGGGATTTCCAGATCCTCAGTGCCAGAGAGAGAGAATGTCCACTCTAGCCAGGTTAACTTGGACAGTTTTGTCTCATGTCCATCCTTATGCTATTCTACTCCAGTGCAGTTCCTTTGGGTAAATGTCCCCCCAGTTTCTGGCTCAGCTCTATGAAGTAGTGGCTTGTGGGAAATTTTGAGACGTTCCCATGATTTCCTGAAAAATTTTCCATTTCCATGGTAACTTTCTGAAAAATGGAAGCCAGGATGAATGTCCAGGTCTTACTCCTTGTTCAGCAAGAAACTTCTGGCTGAAGTGTGTGAAAAGCAATTGTGAGACAGCAGACTATATTCTAGGAGGACATGTGGAGAGTCAGAAATGGAGACCAGCAGTGTCTGCTGCAGTGATGATGCACATGCACACCCACACACCCCATCTCTGGAGTAGCCAGCTGAGTGCAATACTTAAGATAATCTTTACTAGGTGGCACCTCTCTCTTGGATCTGGACCGTGACCACAGACTAGTAGGACTAACATAAAAGGACTGTTAGCCCCTTACTGAAACTTAGTGGGTCTTTTTGGTTGGCCATCTCTCAGTACCAAAGGACAGGAGAAGTGTTGATGAGAAATCAGGGACCTGAGATGGACAGCCCCCTGGGCCAGTGAGGAGAGGCCAATACTCCAGGTCAGCCTGATTGACAGGGTGGGCAAGCTAATGAGAACCAGAAGCTGAGGGGAGGGAGCCCCATTCTCCATCCATGTGAGCTGGAGTTGCTTGCCTGGACAGAGAGTGGGCTGAGCTAGGACAAAGCAGCCAACAGCTGAGAGGCCAGAGAGGAATCCCAGGGCCAGGGAAGTGAGCTGAGCAGAACCAGAGGAGCAGTTCAGAGAGTCGAGGTGAGCTGAGCAGAGCTGGGCTTAGGGTTGGAGCCATCCAGAGCTGGGTGAGGAAGGCCAGAGAAAAAGCCCTGAGCAGACCCACAGCTGCAGAACCAGAGGGGCATTCTAGAAAGCTGAGATACAGCTACCCTGAATCAGGGGGGAGCAGGAGCTGGGACTGGAGCTGTCTTGGAGCCAGGTGCAGTGAGTAGTTGGGAAGAGTGAGGGGGACCCTAGCAGGGCCCAACACAGGGAGATGCCACTAGCCAGAAGATTGCACAGGCTAGGCTTTGGTGGGGTGGGGGTGGGGATTGTCACCTCAACAAAAGAGCTGACACTTGGGAGAAGGGCCTTGTCCCCTAGAGCCAAGGGGCATGTGGCCACCGCCAGAGCCCGTGTCCGACTCTCTGCACCCCTGCAGGGCATGAGCCAGGAAAGTATCCCACAATAGCGGGACCATCTCCCTGCTTACACTAAGTTGTTTAATACTTTGGCCACACAACTTCAAAAGAGCAGACTTTTTTGTACCCCTGTGGTGAGTAAACCCTGCCTCAGTAACACTAGCGGAGGAGGCTGGGAGCACTACTCGCCATGGAAGAGAAGGGTGGTGACTGCCCTGTGGAAGCTGGTGACCCTGCATAGTTATTGGTCAGTTGTGCTCTGGTTTGGGGGTGAGAAGTCCATAGCGGGCGCGATGGTGATGGTTTGAATAGCAACGTAGTTTGTGTGACATGGGCTACCTTGCGTCACTGTGTCAGATGTCATTTGAAACATGTCTTGGAGAACATTTAATAGGACTATGTACTACTTAACAGTGCTGCAAGCCTTAGCAGATTATGGCAGACGTGTACATAAGGTGCCTAGGCAAAGTGCATGTGTTGGTCATTAGTTACTCTCATGACCTCCTTTTACTTGCTGATTGGAGCCTTTTCCATACTAGCCACAAACATAAACCAAATATTATATTTGTACCCAAACTGAAGCTAACTTTAAACAACTATCCCTAACGCATGATACCAGAATTTTCATCCAGGGGCTTGTGTGGAAAAACAATTGTAGCAAAGTCTGATTCTTTAACACATACCAGTGCTGAGGTCAATAAGAAAATGTTAAGAGGGAAGTAAAGTACTAAATGAAAGGTGGTGCTTTGAAGTGTGAAATGTTAAGGTTTCAAAAGCTGTTTTTAAGCAACATTCAAACAACAGCCATCTATTCTACTTTAATTTTTGGCTAGAAATCCCACCTGTGCAGAAGCTTCTGAAGCCCACCCCCTAGTTGCTATTATTATAGATGAATAATATAATCAAAATAAAACTTGCAATTTATCCCACCAATAAGATGTGGCACTAAGAAAATAATTCCTGCAGGACCAGAGGAGCATAAGCATTCATGTCACCAAGCTCCATCCTCCTTAAAAACTCCAATAAATAGATCTCGCAGGATGCCTTGAGTCTTGCCAACTGGCTATTTTGAATCTAGGGTTAGAGAGAGTTGGTTACAAAGTCTGAGGTGACCTCAAGGAGAATGCTTGTAAATTAAGGCTATTTCAGCCTTAATGCTATTGCTAATCCAAAATAGGTGGACCCTAAACCATTTAGGCTTTGTGAACAAAACCAACACTTAGATACCACTTGGGAACCAACAGGCAGCCAATACATACCCTAGCACACTGGTTTCAATTACTCTCAATGAGACAGAATTTTTCAATAATTGGGTTGCTGTGTTCTCACCAGGCTGCCCTAGTGATGATGCCATGCAGAGTACACACCCTAACGAGTGGTTTTTTATTAAGTTAATACAGTGATTTTAAAGAGCTCACTTGGAAGTGTTTTGGGTATAGTGCCCTAGGCTACGTCTACACTTCTTAATTTAAGTCGACTTTAGCTAAGTCGACTTAGCATGTCCACACTCAAAAATTAAGTCGACTTAGAGGAGACCCTGCCAAATCGACCTAGAGTGTCCACACTGGACGCCTAGGTCGACTTGTAGGGGCTAGGTGGACCTGGGACACCCCTTGCCAAGTGCCAGGGGGCTCAGCCTTTGCCCCATTGTACCTTGGTACAATGGGGCAAAGGGGGACAGGGACCTTGGCAGGGCATAGGAGCAGGGTGGACACGCCAGGCTGTGGCTGTGCCAGCCACCCTGGCAGGGAGGGCAGTGGGGAAGCCCTAAAGCCCCCTAAGTCGACTTAAAGTCGACTTAGGGCTACTCCACGTCCACACTGGCTAAGTCGACTTTCTAAAGTTGACTTAGCCAGCAAAGTCGACTTAAAACGAGGTTTAACAAAGTCGACTTTAAATTTCCTTATGTCGACTTAAGCAGCTGCTTAAGGCGATTTAAGGAAAATGTAGTGTGGACGCAGATTAAATTAAGTCGATTTAAGCAAGCTTAAATTGACTTAATTTGTAAGTGTAGACGCACCCTTAGGGATTAAATGGTTAAACAAATATATATTATCCAAGTAATTCATTTTGTTAGAAAAATCAGGTGCATCCAGATTTTTGAATATTTTTATAATGAAATAATTCTTATAAATTATTTGGCAAATATATCAAGGATCTTCAAATCTTTCCAAAGAAGAGCAGATGAAAATAGGCATTAGTACAGCAAGAAAAAGTTCAGAAAAGGCTTAGAAAGCAAGCAAGCAAGCCTGCAATCAGTTCTTTCTTCACAGTCTACTTTTTTTCTTTAGGAAGCATATTAGTCAAACAGCCTCCAAAACTGCGACTCTCAACCTGTAGATTGTGGCAACCCACAAAAGAGTCATCAGTTTCTGTCTTTAACACAAGGGATTTACAAAGCTGTGTCCACCCTGTACCTGAAGCAGATGTGCTAAATGACCTCCACAGCTCTGGTGAACCTAAGATGACAGGAGCAGACACAAAAAACCTTTGCAGATTTGCACCGCACCTGTGCGGGAGCAAGGTGGAAAGAAGTGTTGTGAGTGCCCAATGCAAAGAAAACTGTGGTGCAGATGAGGCAGTTTTGAGTTGCTGAATGTTATGGGAGGATGGCAAAGTGTGGGGAAAGGCTTGGAAATCCTGACCTGTTTTTGTTTTAAAATTATTGTAGCAGTAAGTGATTAGACTAGTAAATGTATGGTCAGAGGCGGCTTTTGGGGTAGGTGAAGCAGGCGCTTGCCTAGGGCCCCGAGCAGCAAGGGGCCCCATCACCTGCTTTTTCTACCCCAAAAGGCCCATCTGCCTTGGTCGGCAGCAGGAGGAGGAAGAGGCTCATGGGGCCAGGGCCACATGGGTGGGAACTGGGGCTGGAGGAGGGAGGAGGGGGGCGGGGCAGCAATGGGGAAAAGGGGGAACAGGGCCACAGAAGGGGGCCCTGGTCAGCCTATAGGGAGCCCCACAATGGGCCTTCACCTAGGGCCCCCAGTAGCCAGAGGCCGCCTCTGTGTGTGATACATAGCTTTGCTTTGATCCCATTTGAGTTGCACAGTAAGACTGAAAGCACCGAGGCAGTAGTAAGTCCCAGTATGGGGCCTGATCCTCACTTCTCACATGATCAAACCCTTTTAGATGTCAGTTTACTATAAAACTGAAACCAGCTGTCACTGAGAGGTGTCAATATACGGTTTCGTCTTGGCACCACAAGCAATGGACATGCTCAAAGAGACATGACTTTCTAGTGTCTGAATGGTTAAACCGTCCTCTTCCGTTGTCAGGAAAATATGCCCAGAATTTGCTTTATTTATAACTACACACGAGGGTTCGGAAAGGCTTGCCAGTGGATTTACATTTTAAATCTCCAAAGGCCAGTCATGTTTTTAATGTAGTTTGGTAAATCTCTGTAGTTTGAAAACTATTTTATTTAGAAGGGGGATTTTAATTGTATGCCATATTTTATCTTGTAAAAATGCTTCAGGTCAGTTCCGTTTTATGCAGCATCACAGCCTGTGGGTGCATTGTGGCAATAACATTGCAGATGCAGTACAGAGTAAAATAGATCACCTCAGAGATATGGCCATTACTCAAAGGAGCATGGAAATGCCGAGCTACAGTATAGCTTATAAAACCACTAAAATACTTGTTTACCCAGATGTCAGTTGTACCACATGACTTTGAAGGAAGGCATTTGAAAACACTCTCTCACTCTCTTTCTCTTAAGGCAGGCAGACGGAGCTAGCATTGTTTTCAGACCAGGCTAAGACTGGTCATTTTCCTCTTCCATTGTTAATGAGTAGAGATTGCTGTATGCGCGCGGTATTAGGACAACTGCCTGCAATTCTTTCAATCAGATCTTGCACTAGGCAACATGTTCTGCTTTGAGCAGGGGGCTGGACTCGATGACCTCCTGGGGCCCCTTCCAACTCTCATCTGTTATGATTCTATGCACTCTCCAAGGACTTGGAAGGAACGAGGGGCCCGTCAAGAACTGTAACACTAGTGATAGGCCTTCAGACTATTCTCTGGATTTGCAGTAAATCTGACCTATGGACCGATGTGGCTACAGTGGGGGCAGTGATCAATCTGTATTGTGTTTTGATTTTTTTTTTTTTTTTTAGTTTAGTCGTTGTGTGGGGTTAAGGGCCCTTATGCCTTTAAAATAGTAAAGTCTCTGGACTCAGGACTATCTCGTACAGTGCCAGGCACATGGTCATGGTTTAAAAATAAATATAATAATGTGAAGTATCTGTTGAAATGGCTATAATAAAATACATACTAGGCATGATTAGGTCAATAAATTAAGTGACCTATCTTGCTGTTTCTGCCTTTGTTTTGAAAGAGTTAACCTTCTCAAAACTTGCATGTGGTTCACTCCATTACTAGAAAATGGAAATCAAAATACTAAAGGCTCCACTCTCCCTGGCTTAACATAGTTTGATGACATGCTTCCTCTGAATGCTTTGACGGCTTGTCTTTTACTCATGTGTGCTTCGTGCTCTTGCTATCTTTGATTCTATGGGGAGGAGTCTCATTAAAAAAGTAATCACAAAACATGGAAAAAGCAAAAGGGAAGGCCTGTGAAAAGTGTATTTTTAGCTGCAGTTTTGTTCATTCCCCTTATATCTGCGTCAGTGCTTTCTTTGTTTAAAAAAAAAAAAAAAAAAGAGCCGGGGCCGCATTGCTGTGAAAAAAAGGTGCTGGTACTCAGTACCCATGAGTACGATCACACACACACACACACACACACACACACACACACACACACACACACAAAAAGCTTTGATCTGGGTATTCTAGAGTGTTTTGCTAATAGTAAAGCTTGACCTTAATTTTGCAATTATCTTTCAAATGTGCTTATTCGTGGTTTTGATTTTACCTTTGTTTGCCATGATTGACACAGAAGTAAGAGACCAGGAATATCATTCCACTATACTATGAGGAACTTCACTTATATGACCAAATAACTATCAAAAATATCCATAAAATTAGATTTTAGCTCAATTTTCTCCAAACATTTTCTACAAAATAAAGTCCAAGTCAATATTTTTCTGTTAGATTCAATCCAAAGACTGCAAAAATATAGCTCTCAGTACAGCTGGCCAGGTTTCATCTTTGCCTTCAAAGAAGTGGGAAGAACGCACCAAAGGCTCACCTGGTAAAGCATACATTTTAGTACAGAACATAGAGTCTTGTCATTGATTGTTAGGCAGCATGTGGAAGGAAGAAAAGCAACTTCCCCTAGGCTCATTTGACCTATGTTTGATAGGAAATGCTTCTAAACTAGTAAATGAATGTCAGATTATACAATTAATGCTCATACTTCCAGAAGTATAAACCATCTTACAGGGATCTAGAATGAGAAAAATATATATAGTCTGATCTCTCTCAGCCTTCCCAGTAAACTTTTAAAAAAACAAGCAAACCGAAAATACAACCTTGTTTGATTGAGGCCCCAACCAGTTTTGTCCACTGGAGTTAAACTCTATTTCTAAAGAAATATGAACAAATTACATGTTGCCCAACACGATTTCCCAATTCCTTTCAGCTGAAAAATGGAATGTCTTTGTATCCCAAAACACAGAACCAAGCACTATATAATTATTCAGGGTTTCTTGAGTTTTGATTGGTAGCATCAAAAGATATTTTTTCAGGATGTGTTCTAATATTGTCAGATATTTCAAATCTTTGTGTCATTATTCATTTCTATCACTATTCATTTCTTTGATTCATAGGATCCCATCATTATTGTAAATACAATTTTCTTCATGCACAGAATATTTGGAGAAAATGATAGACGTAGGCACTTTATTATCCGTTCTAGGCATCTGGCAAACATTTTCTTCAAATCTCAAGCAAAAACATCTCAGAGAAAACTCCAGTAGTTCTCTAATTATGGTTCCCTAATAAATTTAAAATGCTTTCTATTTGCATAAAGGTTTCTGTTATAACTAAATCTAAATCAAGACTACTTTTAAAACACTTTACAGGGTGTTTGTTCCTTCATAATCCAACGTACTAGGGCACAAGCATGCATTCTAAACCGATTACTCTCCTCTAAAAAAGAAAAACCTCAATCTCTGTTCCTTGGCAACTCAAATCAAGCCTAGTGCTGAAATAAGAAAATTACAGACTGGCAGAGATCAGAATAGGGACCAGAAGTAACTAGGAATGCCAGCTCACCCCATATATGCATGATCCAAGGAAACTGGACCAAACTCTCACTATAAAATCATTAAGCCTTCTCAGCTTTTCATATTTAATCAAGTGACAGGCAGTGCAAATAAAATTGGAAAACCCAACTGCAATAGTACATATATGCAATATCCCTTCATCAAGGAAGTAAGGAAATATACTCAGCTTGGGTAATGAGAATTTATGGCTCCCCAACAGGGAGCATTGAATATTTTGTTCCCTACCAAATGACAGTTTTTAAGATCATAAAATTGGATTGAACTGGAGCAGCAAAAAGATTATACAATATCTAGTTCTTCCAGGCTGTATCTTACAGGGAAGCATAAGTGGTTGCCTAGGGTAGCAAAATATTAGGAATAACATGATATATGTTCATTATGAGAGTGACTGGGAGCTGGGAAGTGTGTTCATATGTTAGTTTGCTTAGCAGAGCAGAAACCCTAGAGCTGAGTCAGTCTTGAATGCTCCACTTCTAGCCAACTTTCCAGCAGCCACAAACCAATCGGACTCCTAGGGTTAAGGTTTCTACCTCTTGCCAATTGGTAAGGTCATGCTCTATTATCCTGCTAATGCAATTTACTTTTCTTGGTTTTTCTCATGACCTTTTCCCCTGTATTTGCCACATCATTTTTCTCTCTTTCCTATGTCATCAAGTCTTTTATATATTTCTTATATTGTTCACTTTGGTTTTGTATTTTTGATGTATATGCCCATGATAGTTGTCTTGCCAGGACTGCTTTTTCCCCGAGTAATACAATCCAAGTTTTAGTTGCTGAGCCTGCAAATAATTACGCAGGTGCATAACTTTATGCATGTCTAGAGTTACTCGTGTGTAAGTCTCTGCAGGGTTGAAAATATTTGTTTTGTATTCCATGGAAAAATCCTGCTTTAATAGACTGTTAAACTTTTACCAGTAAACAATCAAGTGGGCAACCATCAAAATTTCAGTTTGTGTTTACTCCAATGATGCCTCCTCTAATAGATGTTCACATCCTATTTCCCAAATCAGAAGGTATGTATCAAGCATTGTTTTTCCCAACAGGCTAAAATCCTCCTGCAGCATCTTGTATTTTTTTCTTGAAGACTCAAGTTAAGCTCATTGTCATAATTAGTCCTTTTTACAGGTAATGAGACCATCCACAGTTACATTAGATAACATTTAACATGTAGAAGGATCAGATGCTTCCACTTATTAAGAGATGTAGGGTTGTTTTTCTGTTTTTCTCACCTGATGATGTCTCTTCACCTGTACAGATTTTAAAGTCTCTGTCTTTTTATTAAGTAAGTGTAAAGTGCTTATCCCTGATCAGAGCCACTAGGTCCCATGGTAATAATAAACCCTCAGATTTTATTGCATAAATTAACTTTTAATTGGGGGGGGAGGGCTAGAAAAAGACTTCTCCCTGCAGATTCCCCCGTTGCCAGCTACAGCATTTCTTACGCTTTCTTCTGGAGTGTCTGATTCTGGCCAGTGTCAGAGACAGGCTAATGATCTAATTAGATCAGTTGTCTTATCTCATATGACAGTTCCTATATTGATTCAATGTCTCTTTATTGACTCACCCCCAAATGCCTGCGTTGTCATTAATCCCTGCAACTCCCACTGATGGATTTAGATATTTTGGTGGGTTTTTAGGTAAGGCCTCTTGTCTCTAAAGAATGTGTTTGAATGTTTCCCCTATGCCCAGGTACTACATGTCTAGCAGGATATTATTATTAATTGCATGTATGATTTGGGTAATGTTGGTACCTACAAGATCCAAGATCAGGACCCCATTGTGCTTGGCACTTTATGGATATATTGTAAGAGACCATCTCTGCCCAAGGACATCATTCTTCATGCCTCTGAAGAGTAATTAGTGTCAGTATTTATTGTTGTATCTCACTCTCTTTTTCGCAGAGAAATAACATACTAGGTTGCATTTGGTTGACTATATTGCTTTTATAGAATTATAACTGGTTTGCATTTTTCATGTGAGCGAATCCACTATGCCTGAAGCCAAACAGTTCCAGCACAGCTCCTACACTGCTACAGAGCATAACTATAGATGAGCTTACACTGTGGGCAGCAGTTTATCTGAATTTTGCAGTCATGCCATGGAACCCCTCAGCTCTAGAGAATTGATGCCAAACTCCATAAGAGCAGAGCTACAGAAAAACACAATCCCACACAGCTAAGAAAATCTGCAGGCGCTTACTCCTTTCCTCTGGATCTTTGTTTCCTATGGCCAGTTCGCAGCCATTCTGGAGCCTGTGCGACTCAGTGCACAACTAAATTGATTGCACATGCAGTCGCCAGGTGCACACTTAATAAGCTTAGTAAAACAATAACATTCTACTGCACATGCTCATTAGTTGATTTCCAAATGCCCATAACTCTGTCAAATCTCAAAATTTTTCCTCCAGAAAATGACCCCACTGTTACTCGAGGGATGCTATTTCCATGGCAAATGGCAATACCCAAATCTCTGCCATTTAGGCTGAAGAGTTGTTTAGGAGTAGGTAGGGGAATTACAAAGGTATTTTTTAAATAGGAAAAGTATATTTTTTTTCACTCTCCTCTCACTCAATAATGGCTGAATGTCTGTTGCTCAAACGTTCCGAGAAAACAAAAACCACACAGCTTCAAGCAGCTTCCAGGCCTGGAAAATCTGACCACAAGAGGTGACATTTTCATAAAGTTATGAGTGAATGAAAATGAGGTTATAATTGAAACCTTAATTTATAAGCCCATTATAGCTTTACATACAAACTATTTCCCAAATAAATAATAGTTACAAGATTAAATTAAAAAATAGCAGCAGGGAAAGTGACTATGTATAATCTAGGAAGAAAAGATATATCTTCAGGTGAAATTTGAACTGAGTAGTGAAGCAGAGCAATACAGAAAGTCTAGTCTAGTTAAGGAGCTGCAAAGTAGAAGGTCTCTGCAACATGAGTAAAAAGAATATATGGTGGTGCAGAGTGGAGGCCAGTGCTAGATGAGTTGGCAAGTGGGAGACACAAGCTCTGTGAGACAGGCATGCTACTAGAAAACAGGAAGGGAGGCGAGTTTGAAAATGAATACTGTAATGGGGAGTAGAGGATTTGGGTGTGGGTGAGAATTTCAGCAGAAGTGGAATGGAGACAGCAGCTTATCCAAACACTGGTGCACATTGTGCTGATTGATGTGGAAGAAGCAGCAAAGTTCAGGGCTAAAGACAACAACAAGGATCAGCTGACCCTGGAGTTAATGGAAAACCTAAACTGTTAAGGGAGTGTGGCTATGTCTACAGTAGAAAAAGTTAAGTCGACTTTGTTAAGTCAACTTAATAAGGTTGATTTAAAGCTGACCTTATTAAGTCGACTTAAAATTAATTCGACTTAGTCCACTTTGTTAAGTTGACCTAACCACCCTTAAGTCGACCTAATGGGCGGTTGTTATTATGTCGACTTAAGCTTTCATTAAGTTGACTTAAGGAATTTCTTAAGTCGACTTAATGAAAGTCAGGTGTAGACTGGGAGTAATTTAGGTCGACTTAAGGGTCCTTAAGTCAACCTCAATTGCTAGTGTAGACATACCCTGTGAGACTGTGCCTGAGGATTCACCTTTTGGGCATAGGAACGCTTCTGCCTTAATGACATTTAGCTGGAGGAAGGTCAGATGAAACCATACATTTACTCAAGTCAAACAGAAGGTTGGCAGGGAGTAGCAATTACTTTGAGAATGCTGAAAACTCCTATTTCCCACTGAAGTCAACAGGGGATGGTGCCCACCCAGTACCTCTGAAAATCAGATTTGAAAGGTCTGTTGTTCTAGCATGTTGTACAGGCTTCCAAAGCCAGTAGCAATAAAAACCTTGGGCTATGTCTACACTGGCAAGTTAATTCAAATTAAGGAGGCTTAATTCGAACTAACTAAAGCCATGGCTACACTAGGCTTTAGTTAGTTCGAATTAAGGGCTTCCTTAATTCGAACTAATAAGGTCGAATAGGGTATTCAAACTAAGGAGTTAATTCGAACTAACTAGTTCAAATTAACCAATGTGGCCATGTTAATTCGAACTAATTTCTTAGTTCAAACTAATCGGCCTTTGAAATGAATGGGGATCGCTAATTTGAACTAAGCAAGTGCTTGCTTAGTTCGAACTAACGTTCCAGTGTGGCCATGCTAGTTCGAATTAAGATAATTCGAACTAACTAAAATTAGTTTGAATTAGTTAGTTCGAACTAACTAATTCGAACTAATTTTAGTAAGTGTAGACATAGCCTTGGAGTATCCTCTTACTTACCTGTAGGCTTTGTTTGTGCCATTCTGTTCAGTGTTTAGTTTCCTCATTGAGTGTTTTTGCCTTTGAAATACATGCTTACTACTGAGGCTGTGTCCTTACAAGAGGTGGAGCACAGTGACATCTAGCAGTATAGCCAAGTTAGTTTATGGAATGGTTTGGCATTTGTACCATGGTGTGTGAAACACAGGTGTTAGTAATTGTCATGTATGTCACACAGTCTCCTATAGCAAAATGCTTAGTAATAAAAGTGCTTTTTTGTTCTCTGTGGCAAACGATTCTATTTAATACTTTTGTGAGTGATAATCTGGGGGGGGGGGGGGGGGGGGGGGGGGGGCCCTTGCAATGGTAGTGAGGATGTAGCTGTGTCAACATAGTGGAGATGTTGCTTTTTTCAAAATGATACTTGTGGAGACAAGTCGTCTTTGCATGAGATGAGCAGAAAGAAGTGAGACCAAAGCTTTCCTAGAGGTATTTTATGTCTGCCTTACAAATATATATAGAAAGTGATGGGAGGACAGAACAGCATGATTACTACACCTACTGACTATATTATTGGTTATGCTGTGCTGTCTGCTAACGTGTGTGGGTGTTGATGGTTGACTTTGAGAAACTTAATGAAGGTTGCCAATGGAAATTTCGACATTCATGGTGATAAATGTGCAGACTCTTGAGAGGAATTCAGATATCTGGACCAATTATAACTCTAAATCTTTTTCTGAAAGTAAAGTTTAATTTTTCACTTTCTTCATGTCTGTTTGCCTGTTTTTCTTTTTTACACTTCTGCATGATGCCAGTAAGCTTTGGGTGCCAGTAATTGTACTGCTATCCTGCAACTGACAACGAAACAATAAGAGTATCTTTGTCTGTCTTAACAAGATGAACTCACTCAGAAGGAACAGAAAGGCAAAGCCTTTGTGAATACTGAAAATGGAATTCTGACATCTGCACTCTTGTACTATTCCTAATTAAACTTAAAAAGAAGAGGCTGTACATCTGTTAGCTCTAGTCAGATTCTCATTTTACAGCTTTTTTTCTGAGGCACCGAACACTGTATAGGACAATGTTTCCCAAATTTATAAAAACCTGAGCCTCCCTCCCAACCCTGTTCAGGAAAATGAAACGAATCACTGCTCCCTAACCCACCCATGTGTTAGTAAAAGCACCTTAGTTAGTTTCTCTTCTATGGGCCTCAAAGCTTTTCGACATGAGGATAAGCTCCCACTTTTAAATGGAAGCTGAAACTGTGAAGAATAAGGGAGAGTGATATTGGATAGTTGTCACATGCTCCTGGGGATACCCAGAACTGTGAGCCACGGTGTTACCCCTCTGCCTCTGCAAGAGTGAGTTTTACTGGGGATTAGACTGTGTCAGCTTGCTGCCACACCAGCCTGTCTTCCTCACCAGCAAACTCCTTCAGGCTCTCCTGGCCCAGACCTCTTCTAGCAGGTAACAATCAATGAACGCTACCCCCGAGATTCTCAGAGGTGTGTCTTTGCAATGTGAGGCCCCTATCACTGTTCATTCACAGAGGATATTAAATTCACTGCTCTGCCAGAGTCAGTACCTCACAGCTTATTAATGTAATTGGGATAAATGCAGCCTTCCCTTCAAAAACAGCCCTGAATTGCTTTATAGTAAAAGTAAAATAAGTTGATTAACAGAAGAGCAGGGATGAAATGATACCAAATAAAACTGATAAAGGTAGAAGTGGTCACACAAATAAAAGAGAGCACAGGCATCTAAAAGTCTAAAACTTAATCTAGCAAGATACAGTCTTTGTTCAAGTTGGTTTCTCTCACCCACAATTTCCTTTCTAACGTTTGCTGGCCAGGATCTATCACAGAGATCAAATTGTTTGGTTCTTATGTCTCCAAAAGTGAAGAATGAAGATAGAGTCCTTCTTTGTTCCTTATATTGCCGAAAGGATTGCCTTTGACTTACAAATCAGGAAGGCTTCCTGGGGATCCAATTTCCTGTGTCTCTCTAGGGTATAAGAGCTATATTAATGCTCTGTCTCTTGAGTTGGAGCTCAGTGGCTTTGTTCACTGCTACTTCATAAACTGAGGTAAACCAACCTTCCTTTGTCTAGGACAGGCCTGTTTATTGCCTTTACCTAGGCTAGCTTGTCTGGACTGACACATGTTCTAGTAAAATCATAGGCTATGTCTACACTTACAAAAGCTAGTTCGAATTAGTTAATTCGAACTAACTAATTCGAACTAATTTTAGTTAGTTCGAATTAACTTAATTGGAACTAGCATGGCCCCACTAGAATGCTAGTTTGAACTAGCCATGGCCATGCAGAACACTTGCTTAGTTCGAATTAGTCAGTTGCATGAAGGTCAATCTGCCGATTAGTTCAAACTAAGCAGTTAGTTTGAACTAATATGGCCACAAATACAGGGCTGTCCAGGGTTACAGTGGTGTGATGCCTAGGGTCACAGTAATGAATAGGGTGTGAATACAAGGGTGTCTAAAGTCACAGTATCTCTACATGCATCCCCATGGTTTTGGAAGTATTGCACTGGGGTGTGGATGGCTGGCTGACAGTTTCACATGGGGTTGTTTTTGTTCAGAAGACCTGGAAGAGAAATACTCTAACTCTTTTAGTCAGTTGTAGAATTAAAAAATGTGCCTTGTGGGTTCTATAGAACACTTGGGCAGAGCCATCACATCATGTTTTTTCAGGCTTCTCTCTCTTAACTGTTCACTTTTGCCTTGTACCAATACTAATGTTGAAAACACTTGTGCTATATTAATGTACGCTCTATCACTTCTGTCTCTATGACGCTGCTAAAATGGTGGCAGAGTCTTTATTTCCCCTGTCCCAGTAGGGGCACAATTCAGGTGGAGTTTACTTTCTCTTTATAAATGATACTCATGAAATTCAGAGGTTGCTATGCTACTTCAGCCGAGATATCCATCTCTTCCCCTCCTCACAGTTCAGCTGCATTAAGCTAGTGTGATTCCTGGTATGTACAGAGATGTTTTGCATTGTAGCTTTGAATTTATTGTAAATCAAGACTGCATGTAACAGAATAAATTAAATTATGGGATCATAATGAGACAGAGGTAGATTCTAGGTGAAGGACCAGGAAGGAAATTCACCCTTGAGCTGGTGCTGAGGCCAGTGCATCAGTAGAAGAGTTGTGGGTTTGATTATGCCCTACCCTGGGACTGCTCAAGCTTACTTTATTAATGGTGCATATTGTAGTAGTGCCTCAGAGCCCCATGGATCAGGACCCATTGTACTAAGCACAGTATAGACACCCATTAAAAAGATGATTCCTGTCCCAAAGAGCCAGCAATACAAATATAAGATGAGAGACAGCAGGTGTGTAAAACAGAGTCAGGGGAAGCATGAGATGATCATGTACTTTGGTTGCTACAGCATATGATGGTACTTGCACTCCTGAGGAATAGCCAGGATCTAGGTTTGCCCCAGTCATGCCTCAGCCAGCCTTCTGTAGCATGGGGCCCCTAAAGACCTAAAAAGGCCCTCTATGCAGGGCAGCTGCTGGAGGGACAGTGGACAGACTTTATGACTGCTATGTATCCATTTTAGATGGGTTCAGCCAGGGTGAAGTTCATAGACTTAAGGGCAGAAGGGAGCATATGATCATTCTAGTCTGACCTTTAGCACAATGCAGGCCACAAAAACCTCACCCGCCTACTCCTGTAATAGGCCCTGAACTGTGTTACTGAAGTCCTCAAATCATGGTTTAAAACATCAAGATAAAGAGAATCCACCAGCCAGTGACCCATGCCCCATGCTGTAGAGGAATGCCACCCCCCCTCCTCCCAAAAACTCCAAAACACACCAGGGCCTCTGCCAATCTGCCCTGGGGAAAAATTCCTTCCCAAACCCAAATATGGTGCAGTTAAATACTGCACATGTTGGCAAGATTCATCAGCCAGACACAAAGAAAGAATTCTCTGTAGTAACTCAGAATCCATCCCACCTAACACCCCATCATAGTGCAAACACAAATTTCCCCACTAAAGCACAGGTTGTAAATATCTTGAGGACTTCTATAGGCTCAGTCTGTAACTTGTTCTAAAGGCACATAATTGAAAGGGTCACAGAACATATAACCGCTGAACCAGTCATTTGATTGTTACAGTGCAGCCGGCAGAAAACATCAGAACTGTATTCTCTCTTCTGGGGTCTGGGATTTGCTAACATCACAATTTGTTGAATTACGATTACAGGTATTTTAGATTTAAAATCCATTTCTGCAGTGATTTAATTCAACTGTATTTTGTTCCTGGTTTCAGAGGGGTACCCGTGTTAGTTTCTTTTCAGCAAAAATGATGAGATCTGTGGCACTTTAGAGACTAACAAAAAAATTTTGGAGGGAGGGCATAGGCTTTTATGGGCTGGAAGCCGCTTTGTCAGATGCATGAAATGAAGACTTCAGTTTGTTAGGTATAGATATACGTGCAAGGATGAGTTACAGCTTATGAGGAGAGCAAGGGCTAATGAGGTCAAGTCAACCAGGGAGGAAGAGACGCATTCAGAACAGTTGATGAGAAGGTGTGAATTGTATAAAAAGGGAACATTATTTTTTGTAGTGAGCTGGCCATTCCCAGTTTCTGTTCAGGCCTAGTCAGACAGTGTCAAGTTTGCACATGCATTTCAGCTCTGCAGTTTCACACTGAAGTCTGTTTTTGAAGTTTTGTTTGGATTTTGTTAGTTCTTTGTTTAGGTCACCTGACCCCATTTTAAATGTCAATATGCTATGGTGGGATTTTCAGACACGGGTTACTCTTTCCTGTGTAATACAGTGTTTCACAACCTTTCTGATGTCAGGGACTGGTTCGCTGTCTTCCTAAACTGTGGCAGGGACAACTCAGGGATGAGTGCAGGTCCATGGATGAGCCATTGAGAAATAATGCTCTCTATGGCACTACTACAATCTGCTCTATTAATGGGTCAGCTAATGTGTTATGCCACTGCTTATTCCATTCAGTAGCATATCAAATGCCAGTTAGCAAAATTTGGGGTTTGGCCATTGGTTTATGTTGCCAAAATTTTAAGCTATGATTTCTTTTATGTTGGAAGTATTATTCATGCTTGCTGAAAAAATATTTTCTCCGCTATTAATAGTATTTGTGCATGTTGCACAGCTTTCAGCCAATTAAAAAAAAAGGCAACTAGTCTAGCAATTATGATGTGACGTGTTATCTACTAATGAATATGGCAAGTACTGTAGGTAGTTGCTGGTTGCTAATAATAGTCAAATGCCACACAGTATCCATTTAATCAGAGACAACGCCTCAACCAGATTTTGCTGCTGATCTTTTTTCCCAACAAATAATATTTCAGATGACTGAATAAGCCAGTTATAGCACAGCTCCTGGTTAAGGTTGCTCACCACTTTCCATTATAAGACCCAGGGCTAGGTTCACAAAGGTGAGTGTTGAAACCCCTAACTTCTAGGCATTCTGCCACTTAGTGAAATTCACTGCCTGAATTAAGCACCCAGATTCCTGGGGAGAGTTAGGGGTCTAAGAAAGGGATTCCCAGAAGGCAGGAAGCCGAATGGAGAGCTGCCTAAGCTAGTCAGGAGTAAAATGCAGAGGAAAGGGATAGGGTCCAGATGCACAAGTCCCGACTCCAATGACTGTTTAATTATCTGTATAAAGTGGCAGAGCTCCATTTGGTGAGCTTAAGAATCTTCCTTCCCTGCTGTCGTTGCCACCATCCTCACCACCACTTAGACACAGGCTAGCTGACAGCTCAGTAGCACCAGCACTTACTTGGATCTGGGACACCTGCCTTCATGTCCCTGCTCCAAAGGGTGTAAGCTGGTCACACACATCCACAGTGAGTGCCCTAAGCACTGAGCTTTTGAATCACCCATGCATGCCACATGCCCTGGGCGTCTTTCCCCTGCTGCATTTTGTGCAGGTTAGCATCCTGCAGGGAATTAGGCATTAATGATGGCTCTGAGAAGCCCGTTAATGATGGGGAGTTTAGGACAGTGGTTAAAGTATAATTTGACGAGCCCCGGAACCCTACTGATCTCCGGGCCCCCTTCCTGTATTGTCTGGGCCCCCTTCGTGCATGTGCAGGCCCCAGCCAAGGCAGGCATTTGCAACCACTTCTCAGTACCACATGCATCAGTTATCACTCCATAAAAATATTTATAATTTTATATGGTGTTTATGTCTATAGCAATTATTGTCACAAACTAGCAAACGCTGCATAACACAATAAGTATTGTGATTAACAACGGTGGGGCGTAGGACCTGCCAGCAGCCAGGGCAGGGAGGAACATGCGTTCTGCCCAATTTTTCTATATTTAGGGGCCCCGGAACTCTGGCCCCTCAAATTTGGGGGCCCTGGAACTGCGTTCTGGTGCGTTCCCCCTTACTTTAACCCCTGGTTTAGGAACAGGGTGATATCAGCGTCTATGTGACTTTCAACCTGCCTACCAGTGGAAGCTTAAGCACTAATGGGCCTTTAGGCTCTTCCAGTGTTAGGCAGCAGCTGATAAGTGGCTTTATGGTTAGCAGTGCCTAAATGTTGGCTTTAGGTGTCTGTCTTTCTTTGTGAATCTAGACAGCTGTTTACTTCTAAACTCTGCCAAACTTCCACCAGTTGGGTTGATTGTTTCCATGCTGAGTTTCTGCCTCAGGCTGAATTTGTTTCAAAAGATTTTGCAAAAATTGTTCAGGTATTTCTGAGAATGAGAATAGAGAAAAGGCATTGTTTTCCCCATGTTTTGAAAACAAACAAACCTGTGAGATGATCTATCATCACCATGCTTTGGAGGAAGGAGGTGCAGTTTGGCAGGGCAGCTGCCCTGGTGTCTGGGATGTGCCTTTTTACAGGGGCTGTGAAAATTCTCCCCAAGTTATAAGCCTTTGAAAACTTGCAATTGGCAAATGCACAATAGCAAAGTCTGAGTGTTTGGCAGCTAAATTCTCCAGAGATCCCATCTGCCGAGGCTGAGCTGGTCTCTCCTGGCTGCTGCAGCACTAGCCACAGAACCGAGAGCACGGAGATTTTTTCTCTGGGGTCTCAGTCCCTGCCTCCTGGGGCTCAGGCAACATGGAGGAGAAAGATGCAGCCTGACTCAAAGTAGAGGGAACAAGAGCTAGATAGGGTAGGAGTGGGAGTAAGCTCAGGCTGGGGGCAGGGGAGAAATACTGGGGCTTCCTGTCAATGACATAGCCCCCTATGATAGACACAGCCTACACAATGGTATGTTTCTGTAGGAGTGAGAAAGCCACTATCTTGAACCATGTTAACTACACTGACAGAAGACTTCTTCCATTGATGTAGCTGTGTCTACACTGAGGGTTTGTTGGCATAGCTACATCAGTCAGGGTGTGTGTGTGGCTTTTTTTTTTTTTTTTTGACACCCTGACCAATGTGGCTAGGGCAAACTAAGTGGAGACCAAGCCTGGGATTTGAAATCTCAAGGTGGAGACTGAAACTGGCTGGATGAGGAGATTGGTACTGGGACAAGGAGCCAGGGCAGGCGGGGAACTATGGCCTGGACTACACTAAAAAGAGAGGTTGACCCAGCTGTGTCACTCAGGAGTGTGAAAAATCAACATCACTCACAGAATGACATAATGATGTTGACCTAACCCCTGATGTAGGCAGTACTTGGTCAATTGAAGAATTCTTCTGTACTGCCTTTTTGGGGAGGTGGATTACTTGCACTGACAGGAGAAACCTCTCCCATCAGCAGACATAGTATCTACATGGAAGGGCTCCAGTGCTGCAGCTGTAACGGTTCAAGTCTAGACAAGCCCTGAGATAAGGAGCTTGAAGTACAGGGGGAGAGATTGGCCAAGTGCAATGATAGGCTGAAGTAGAAGCTATTAGCGTTGGTGAGAACAGGGACAAAAGTGTCTATTATGCCCATGAGAGCTCAAGCCCTTCCAGAACCTGACACTGAATCCAAAATACCTGCATTGCATCCTCTGCTGTCAGCAAATAGCTGTGAAACCCACTTATATAGGCTATGTCTATGCTAGAAAAAGTTAGGTCAACTTAATATTGAGTCAACTTAATAAGGTCAACTTTAAGTTGACTTAAAGTCGACCTTATTAAGTCGACTTAACAAAGTGGTTTCCCTTAACCGGGACTTAGTAAGTCGACCTAACTTCCCTTAGGTCGACCTAAGAGAGTGGACTTATACGTCCACACTGGGCTTAGGTCGACCTAAGCAGCGTTAGTTCAAATACCCTGCGGTTCTTATTAAGTCAACCTAAGTGTTCATTAGGTCGACTTAACAAAGCTCCTTAAGTCGACCTAATGAAAGCCTACTGTGGACAAGGATTAAGTTAGGTCAGATTTAGGCCTCCTTAAGTTGACCTAACTTGCCAGTGTAGACATAGCCATAGAGTGTCTCATTCTGTTCTGGTGGGCTGGTCCACATACAAGACAGCCTATCAGGTCCTCCATTAGCTCAAGTAACAGAGGTGAGTATAAAGGTTCTAATCCAATTAAAGGAAAGTTAAGGTTGCACCCAGCAGTTGGGAAATGCCAGCCATAAGGTGGCCCATTCAGCCTTATTTTTAATATTTTCTAACATTTGAGTGCTGACTGTTTTGCAACCTTACTGTTCTTTTAACAGTTGTTTGTATGTGATTATATTATTAATGCTATCATCACCTGGGCTTGTAAAAGACACAAAGGAAGAAAACCCTTGGGCTAGTCTATCTTAGTTTTAGAGGCCAGCCTTTACTTGTGAAGGAAGTTGCTACTCACAGGAAAAGCCCCTTGCAGGTCAGTGAGATTACCAGGTTCAAGGGCTGCAGCATTAGCCCCTGACCAAAGGCTACTCACAGAGGTTTTGGAATAGCACAACGTGAGAACGGCTATGACTTGGTTGCATGGCTCCTTTTTCTTTGACCCTCTACTCTGTTTTTTCAAAGGCGCTCTCTTCGGCTCCATAATGGAGACTTTGTCAATCACACTAGAAGAATGAGGGACTTTAGTAAATAGGAAACTAGGCATCAATTTCAATTTGGCATGGCCTGCCCTTTTCTGGTTTCAGTGGAAAACTAGACTTAAGTCCACAGAGCTCTTTAGCAAACAACAAATGGCCCAACAATAAATGTAGCTGAAAAGAATGCCAAGGTTGTCATTCCCCATCAGTGGGTTGGATGGATTTCATCCTTGGAGAAACGTTTAAAATGCTTCGGGGCTGTAGCCTGGCCAGGAAACAGGTGGTTTGCTTTACTAAGTGGCATGTGTAATGGTAAATGAACTAGAGCTGTGCATCAGTCCAAACTGCAACAGATGTACTGCCGAACACTGCTCTGCAGAAGGATATTTTTCATGTTATGCGTGGAAAAGAGCAGTAACCCTTGTTTGTTATATGAGGTCTTTCAAGACTTCCTTGGAAAACAGACTTTTTTTTTTACTTGAAAAAAAGACATTAAAAATGAGTCACCATAGCCACACTCAGAAAGCTCCAACGTGGGCTTTCAGTTGCAAATACTCAGCTATGTGAAGCAGATAAGAATTTTTTTATTAAAATGAAGGTCTCTGCTGCAAATTAAATTGTTACTTGATGTGACATTCTTGATGCTAATAGTCAATAATTTAAAAATATGAATTTAGACTAATCAATGACACCTTCAAACTATTGATGCACGATGTGTTGTATAACATGTTACAGTATCTTCCAGCACCACCGAGACACTCTATGTAGTGTGAGATGTTTAATCTTTTAGCCAAGGTACTTTACATAGCACTACATTGGAAAGAGTACTTTAAGAAGCTGATTTTTTTGTCTGTGATGTAATTAAGTAGATTGCTATTATTTAGCTGTTTGTTTCAAATATTTGTGTGAGTGCTTATGTCATGTTCAGGTGTAGCTATTTCATACCAAATCATCTGAAGGCGGCGGTTGATGCTTAGACTCAGATTCATTGACTCTAAGGTCAGAAGGGACCAATATGATCATCCAGTCTGACTTCCTGCACAATGCAGGCCACAGAACCTCACCCACCTACTCCTGCAATAAACCTGCCATCTATGAGTGAGTCATTAAAGACCTCAGATCATGGTTTAAAGACTTCAAGGTACATTGAATCAATCAGCAAGGGAGCCATGCCCAATGCTACAAAGGAAGCAGGGGTTAAAGTAAGCCGGAACACCCCGGAATGCCGTTCCGGGGCCCGCAAATTTTGCGGGCCAGCATTCCGGGGCCCTGGAACCCAGAAAACTCCAGCAGAACGCCTGTTCTGCTCTGTCCTGCAGGCAGGCTGTTGCTCAGCTGGGAGCAGCGGCCACCAGCCGGGCTGGGGAGTTTTCAAATCTCTCACCCTGAGCATGCTCCGAAAGAGCATGTTCAGGGCGGGAGCGGCCTCCTGGCCAGCCCAACGCCGGACGCCCATGCAGCTCTCCAGCCAGGTAAGTTGGGGGGCTGGGTGGGGGAGTGCTGGGGAGCTGGGACAGGGAAGGCTGGGGGGTCAGGGAACAGGGGCCGGGGACCGGGCAGGCTGGGAACCTGATGGGGAACGGGGGCCAGGGACCGGACAGGCTGAGAAGCTGATGGGGAACTGGGAGGTCAGAGAACGGGGGCCGGGGACCAGGCGGGCCAGGAACAGGGTGGGCTGGGCAGGCCGGGAAGCTGATGGGGAATGGGGCCAGGGACTGGGAGGGCTCCGTGCTGGGGGGCCCGGCCAGCCCGCCTCCTGCCCAGTCCCAGTGTGCAGCTGGGAGCCGGGCTATGGCTGCTCGCCTCCCGCCATGGCTTGGGGATGCAAACAACCCTTTCTTTCTTTTCTTTCTTTCCTTTTCTTCTTCCTTTTTTTCTTTCCTTTTTTTATTTAAAAAAAAAAACCTTTAAAAATTAATTTTAATTAAAAACCATTATAAAAGGTTTTAAAAAAACCTTTCTAAAATTAAATTTAAATTAATTAAAATTCAATTAATTAAAATTAAACCCAATCAATTTTAATTACAATCATAGAATCATAGAATAATAGGGTTGGAAGGGACCTCACGAGGTCATCTAGTCCAACCCCCTGCTAAAAAGCAGGACCACTCCCACTAAATCACCCCAGCCAGGGTTTTGTCTAACTGGGCCTTAAAAATCTCCAAAGATGGAGATTCTCCTACCTCCCTAGGTAGCCCATTCCAATGCTTCACCACCCTCCTAGTGAGAAAGTTTTTCCTAATATCCAACCTTGACCTCCCCAGCTGTAATT
The DNA here is from genome assembly GCA_007922175.1 of Pelusios castaneus. Lineage (NCBI taxonomy): Eukaryota > Metazoa > Chordata > Testudines > Pelomedusidae > Pelusios > Pelusios castaneus. Next base: position 4,887,144 of record ML685865.1, read on the forward strand.
TGAAACCATTGCTCCTTGTTCTGTCCTCTGTTACCATCGAGAACAGCCTCATCTTTGGAGCACCCCTTCAAGTAGTTGAAGGTTGCTATCAAATCCCTCCTCAGTCTTCTCTTCTGCAGACTAAATAAGCCTAGTTCCTTCAGTCTCTCCTCATAAGTCATGTGCCCCAGCCCTCTAATCATTTTTGTTGCCCTCCTCTGGACTCTTTCTAATTTGTCCACATCCTTTCTGTAGTGGGGAGCCCAAAACTGGACACAGTATTCCAGATGCGGCCTGACCAGTGTCGAATAGAGGGGAATTATCACATCCTTTGATCTGCTGGCAATACTCCTACTGATGCAGCCTAATATGCCATTGGCCTTTTTGGCAACAAGGGCACACTGTTGGCTCATATTCATCTTCCCGTCCACCATTTAATTTTAATTAAATTAATTAAAATTTTAAAATTTTAATTTTATTTTTTTTAATTAATTTTTAATTTTAATTCAATTAATTAATGTTTTAAAATTAAATAAACTGGTGGCCCTTCAAGGTTTTAAAAATCTGTATTTTGGTCCCTCAACCAGAAACGTTGGGAGCTACTGATTTATAATGCAAAATTTTAAGTGTCTTCATTTGCTTATTCTTTGTGTTTCTAATGATACTGCTATCTTGGGGGAAAAAACGAGTCCTGTTGCACTTTTAAAGACTAACAAATGTAGTTGTTAATTTGTAAATTTGTTAGTCTTTAATGCCACAGGACTCCTTGTTTGTTTGGCTGATCTAGACTAACACGGCTACCCCTTTGGATCTTGAATGGAAGTAATTCTAAAAGTAAATGTGTGTTTTGTTCAGGCCCCTAGAAAGATGTCATAAGGCTACCCAGACAGTGCTGTCTCTAGTTCTAATAATAACTCCTCATATGAAAGGATTTCAGTGACACGTCCGTCAGGCCAATATCCTAGGCCTCATGTGGCCCTCGTGGAGATTTGAGTTTAAGACCCCTGTCCTAGATAATGCTATTAGTTTAGCATATGCTTTACATCTTTTATTTGGGTGGCGGTCACTCACCATCCAGACCTTATTACTTACAGCAGTTAAATGGTGTTAAATGGTCATGTTTTGCTTACCAATGTTGTTTGTGCTCACACAATAGATCATATATCTGAGGAGATAAAACATAGTTTGTGCTCTGGTGTCATTTCTCAGCAATATCAAATTTCTGTTTTAATTGGTGAGAGTACGAGTTTATGTAAACTTTCTTGTCCTGTAATTTATTTGCATATAACTTTTGATGCAAACTTTGGTCCTGTTACATTTTTTCTTGATCTGATTGAACTAGGCAGCAATGATGCTGATGGCGTAGTATTAGCTTTGCTACAGTGTTTGACAGCACATGGGTTCATGGAGGAATTTCTCAAAGATAATTGGATTGGTTTAGCGATAGATGGAGCCTCTGTCATGTTAGGCCGTAAGGCTGGTGTTGCTGCAAAACTAAAAACACGATTTCCACTTTTGATAAGTTGGCATTGGTTTAATCACTGGTCGGATTTGGCCATGGCTGATATTATCAAATGCTGCAGTGAAGTTAATCACTTTAAATCATTCGTGGATTCAATGTATGCTCTATACAGTCAGTTGCGGAAGTGCTTGAGAGAGTTGGCTGACTGTGCGAGTGGTCTGGAAGTCCAGCTTAATAGGATTGGATGTGTACTTGATGTACGTTGGGTTGCCTCTATCTGCCACCCTGTACGAGTTGTTTGGCAGTCATATGCAGCCCTCCATAGCCACTTCTTGAAAAAATTAACTGATTTCTCACTAGAAGGGAAAGATAAAACAAAATTTGCTGGCATGGCAAAAAACCTGGCGAATCCAGTTTTTGTTAAAAACTTGGGTCTCATGCTTGATGCTCTGGAGGAACTTGCAGACCTGTCCTTGGTGTTGCAAAAATCTGATGTAACATTATCTACAGCAAGTAAGTTGATCAGTCGACAAGTTCAGGTGTTTATAGCTCACAGAGTGTGATTCAGAGCTCTACCAAGAGGCTTGTGAGGTGATTGTGTAAACATGGTGTATGTGTAAAAATGTCTGTGAAAGCTGGCAAACAAACTGAAATTTCTAAATGTCAGGTTTACCAGGCTTTAGCGGACTGTATGAATGCTAAATTGTTGCCAAACTCAGAAAAATGTTTAAGCAGTGCTGTTGAAGCACTTGACCCATCATGTTTCACTGTAGAGTTGTCACCGGAATTTGGTGAAAGTGACATAAAATTTTTGTGTTCCAAGTTTGGCATTGCATTTAATGAAGTGAAATGTGCATATAAGGACTATAAAGATCACAATACTTATTGGGTTATGCAGTGTTTGCTAGTTTGTGACAATAATTGATATAGACATAAATGCCATATAAAATTATAAATATGTTTATGGAGTGATAACCGAGGCATATGGTACTGAGACGTGGTTGCATATGCCTACTTGGGCTGGGACCTGCACATGCATGTAGGGGGCCTGGACAACACGGGAAGGGGGCCCAGAGATTAGGAGGTTTCTGGAGCCTGTCAAATTATACTTTAACCACTGAGAGGAAGGCGAAAAACCCCGAGCCTTTGCCAATCTCCCCTGGGGAAAATGCTGCTTCTATCTCTACCCACTAGTACTAAAGCTTAATCTAACTTAATTTTTGGCTGGTTCTAACTAACACACATTAATGGTTTAGGGTGGCCACAGCAATGTGATTTTAATATATGCTAAACTGGTTACAGTTTACTGCATGTTAAAGACACATTTCCTTGTCTACACTAGGCTTCCAAATCCTAACCCAGCCAAGACTTTAAATACTTGGCAGGGACGTCTCTGATGCTGGGCACAGGGGCTGCGTCTACACTTGTAAATTAAGTCGACTTAAGCAAGCAATTTTCATTAAGTCGACTTAATTTACCCTGCGTCTACACTACAGTTTCCTTAAGTCGACTTAAGCAGCTTGCTTAAGTCGACTTTAGGAAAATAAAGACTTAATGAAAATTAAGTTGACTTTATTAAACCACCTTTTCATTAGACTTAAGCCTTAATTCGACTTTTTAATGTCGAATTAAGCCAGTCTAGCCCTGGGGTAGCCCTAAATCGATTTAGGGCTACCCCAGGACTACACCAATGCTCTCCCTGCCGGGGGGGGGGCACAGGGAGAGCCTGGCATGCCCCTCAAAGGGCAGGGCAGAGCCCTGTGTGACACTGTCTGGATTTAGGGTAGCATTTATGATATTATTTTCTATTCATATATCATAAATGCTATAATCCATAGGAACGATGTCATGTTTGGTATCAATAGAAAGGTAGTAATTTGCTGGGAATGATTATATAGTTTATGTCTAGGAATTGTATTTGGATTAGAAGTTAGTTTAGTTAGGAATTTGGTGTTATATCTATACTTTAACTTGTAAAACCATTGTGTCCTTAATATTAAGGAATGTGCCAGCTACAATGGGCCCAGGGAGTAACCTGATGAGCCATTAAGAACATAAGGAATACAACCATTGTGTCCTTAATGTCTCATCAGGTTACTCCCTGGGCACATTGTAGCTGGCACATGCCTTAACATTAAGGACACAATGGTTTTACACAGCCGCCTGTCTCAGGCATTTCAATAAAATCACATAAGTTAAAGTATAGATATAACACCAAATTCCTAACTAATGTAACTTCTAATCCAAATACAATTCCTAGACATAAACTATATAATAATTCCCAGCAAATTACTACCTTTCTGTTGGTACCAAACATGACATAGTTCCTATGGATTATAGCATTTATGATATATGAATAGAAAATAATATCATAAATGCTTCCCTAAATCCAGACAGCATCACACCCTGCCCACATGCCCTGCCAGGGTCCCTGTCCCCCTTTGCCCCATTGCACACAAGGGGGGTCCCCCCCCCGCCATCATGGACCTGCCCAAGGTCTCCCTAGCCCCTAGAAGTTGACCTAGGCATCCAGTGTGGACGCTCTAGGTTGATTTTGTATGTTCCCCCTTAAGTCGACTTTAATTTTAAGTGTAGACTCACTAAGTCGACTTAGTTAAAGTCGACTTAAAATTACAAGTGGAGACATAGCCGGGGAGCACAAGCCCCAGGTGTCCAGGCAGGTGCCCAGAGTCCTGAGCTGGCCTGGGGTCTGGGGCTGGTGGCAGCAGGGGTGAGGAGCACAGGGAAGGTGGTGGTTTGCGGGTGTGTGGTTTCAGGTATGTGGGGGGGTGAGCCCAGGGCTGTGCTCTGAATGACTTTGTGGGGCAGGGTCACCCCTGATACTTGGTGACTTTAGAAGAACACACAGAAACATGTTACAGAAGGTAATAGCTCGCATACTGGGGCTGAATTGAACACTAACCAGTGCCCTCTGCCTTAATGGCAGAGATGGGCAAACAGAATTTTTTTTCGGGGGTTGGCATCAATTAGTCACATGTGATTAACAGATTAAATTAACTTTAGTTTTTAAATCAGTGTTAATTGCCCAGCAGTCAAGGTCCAAAGGGGTAGCCGTGTTAGTCTATTGCAGAGAAACAGAGTCCTGTGCCACTTTTAAAGATTTAACAGATTTATTTATCACGAGTTTCCGTGGGAGAAAATCCCACTTCGTCAGACATTTTGAAGATGGGAAATTTACAGAATGGGAGGAAATTAAATGCAGGGAAGTGTATGGCATAGGATCAGGTCAGGCTGTAACAGCAAATCAAAACAGATGTTAGGATTCGCACACTGGGGAACAGCACATAGAGGAAGGTGATGTCAAATCACCTGTTGTGGGGGGTGGGAGAGGATGGTGCTGTGAGCTGCATTGTCCTGCTCCACTGCTGCTCATGACTTCCCTTCCATGGAGACGCTCCAGACCAGGAGCCTACCCGGAATGTGGGGGGGCTACTCCACCCCCTCATTTGAAGTGGTGTTGTACATATTACAGAGCTACAGTTTGGTTCAATGGCTCGCAGCACTACCCCTTTAAAAATTGTTCCAGTCCCCTGAGTGGAAGGGCTGATGTTGGGGCAGCCCCACCCCCCTGCCCATGTAGCTGGTCTCTGCTGAGCTGGGATGGGGAGGACTGAGAGCCGGTCTGTGCTGCTGCCTCCAGGTCAAGGTGTGAGTTGCTGTCTGAACAAGCAATCAGGCAAATTATTGCTCTGCTTAAACAGACAGCATGCTGGCACCCACACCCACACATGCTCTCTCACTCTCACACAAACACACACATCCAAAAATAACGAAAGAAACGGTATCCTATTATTGTTTTAAAACTGGGATTAAGGGTGATTTTTTCAATCTCACAATTAATTTTTTAAATCTTTTGACAGCCTTAATTTTTTTAATGTGTAAACACCTTCACCAAAGCCAACATGCCATCAGGCTGGCCACATGGGGACCCATTCTTCAAGCCTGCATGTAACCTTTTCCTTTCCATGCATGATTGCAGAACTTTCTTTTTGTGCAGATACGGGTGTTCCTGTAGGAGCCAAACATGTATATGCAGGAAACCACCACTTGCAATGAGGATTGATGTCATGTCGCTGTCATCCAGAAATCATACCATGTGACCAATCATGTGGAATACTTAATTACAAATATTGACATGCTTGCTGGGCCCGGTTTGTGAAAACCCACAGTCCCAGCAATTGGTGGACCAGTTTTGTGTGACGGTGATAATCCATTTGCAGCCAACAACATGCAGTCAGGGCAAAAGCAAAAATCCAATGCATAGATAATTTGCACCCAGTAGACCTGCTCTACCCCTGGCCCTCAGAGTAGGACGGACATGCAACATCCTCACACCTGAATGAGCAGTTCAGGTGCTGACTGCCTAGGATTACTCTTCAGTTTCCTGTGTGATTATTCCTTTGGGGCTGGAATTCCAAAGCAGAGTCCAATATACGATTCAGATACCACGATCCTGCCTAGAATCCTTCCCTGGCTTACAGGTACAAAGAGTTGAGCTGCAGAGAACATCTAGAAGATGCTTGGACACAGGGTCAAAGACAATTGTTAAAACAGTTTTCAAATTAGAACGAGTAAGAAAGTGACTAAACAGTTGGCTTTAACAGAGTTTTATATTAAATTAACGTATTATTGCAGTACAGCGTGTTAATGCCATAAACATGCATGATGAAACCAATTGTTATATTTTTGCTAGGTCACATCAGGAAATATGGAACTGATTGATTTACGCTTTCAGCACATGCACATGCTTGCCAACGCTCTGCTGGAGATTTCCAAGGCTGGAAAAGGCATCACCTCCCCTAGTTGAAATGTGCTGGAGACTACCACCCCCCTGCTTGCCAGAATCATTAAGCTTGTCAGAGGCCCAGCATTGGCATTTGGCCTTTGTGTGATATGTGATGCCCATAAATCCAAACCAGGGTTAACGCAGGAACAGAACTTGTCCCACCCCCCCACGTACCCTTCTTTTAATTAATTTCCTTGAGGTTCAGTAGTGTGTTTAAGCAGCTCAGTAGTATCCCTTACCCTCTCTAACATAGTGAGCCAAGAATGAGACAAAGACAAAGAGGTTGTTAGTAGGCAATTCTACCTGCATGTGGTGGTTACTGCTGGTAATGCATCACAAGGCAATAAAATACATCAAACTCTACAATATTTCTACCTATAGTGTTCCAAGAATTGACGCTTTGTATTTTTACAGGGGAACTGTACTGAAGGATATAAAATGAACAAATTTAGTGGCAATACTAAACATTTAATCTTGTTGTCTTTGGACAATGTTTAATTGTTATTATTAGCAGCAAAACCCTGACACACTACTGACTGACTGCTATGATGAAACATATTTTATCTGCTGTTGTAGTAGTACAAGTAATCAATAGATTTTAGGGCCAGAAGGGACCGCCATTTGACCTCCTGATGAACATAGACTAGAATTTCATCCAGTTCTTTGAGCGATTGCATATGTCCATTCCACTTAAGCTGTGTGCACATGCAGCCCATTAGCACTGATGATATTCTTTTCTTAATAGTAGTAGTTGGGGCACATTTTCCAATCCTTGAATCATTTCTGGCTCTTTTATGCCATACATTCTTCCCTCCCTGTAGTCCCTAAATGTGGACACCAACCATTACAGTATGCAGCAGTATTAGTGTCACCATGCTGTCTGCATTTCTATTGACTCTGCAGATGGGAATACTAATGGGACTACCCAGAGATGATGATATTGCCTACTGAAGGATGTTGGTTTCAGACTAACTAATACAGATTTACAAAAATAGGCTCCAGCTCAGTGAGAAGGGGAGTGAGCCAGGACCTGTAAACTGGTTCCTTGATCCAAAGTAGCAGGGGAAAAGCTCTGACTTACACAACGGATACAAAGTGCCTCAAGGACCTTATACCAGGGGATGGTTGAGGGTAATGGCACACTATTCCCACCACTGCTCCCAACCTACTCCAAGGGCAGGCTGGAAGGCTGGTGCAGGAGTGGGCTGAGTGTTCTTCTGAATAGGGGGAATGAATTCTCAATTGATCATTTCCATCCCTTATAGTATTCAACACAAATGTGGGCCTTGCACTTCTGAGAGACAGAAAGGTTAAATCATCTACTCAAGTCCCATACTGAATCAGTGGCAAAGCCATGATTAAAATGCAAAGGGTCCTGTTTCCAGTCTCGTACTCAAGTTAAAGATCTGGCTTTTACTCCCCTATCTATCAGCAATGTAATAAGGTTTGACTCAATCCTGCTGGCTCTGACTTACAAACTGGACACTGCAGAGGCCATTTAGAGGGGCTGAATTTGGGCCAGACTTCTAGGTATTTCTTTAGATTTCATACTGTGCTTAGTCAGGCTCTAGGCTGATTCAACTTACTGAACACGTTACAAAGGTCATATTTGGCTCAAAATTTTGATCTAGAGGAAAGAAAGGGCATTTACAAAATTTACTACTATAAAAAGTGTCTATGTTTTACTTTGTAGTCCAGTGAAAAGGTTTATTAAGAATATTTAACAAATATTCCTCTGAAGTGTTTGTTTGCAACCTAAATATCACTAGTGCAGTCTGAAATTGAAATGGAATAGATGCTGATTCTAAACAAAGAGAAACTGACACTTTTTTTTTTCAGGCAGTAATAATGAAATCCCATCACTATGTATTAAACCACTATTTATTACATATGTCATTTGTGAACTTATGTAGATTAATTGAAGTGTGCCTAGGTCTCTCTCTTAGGTCTGGTGACCATTGTTATTAGTGGCTCCTACAACTTTTAATCAATATATCATTTTCAGTTACACTTAATCTTACACCAAAAGTTACCCTATAGAATATCATTTTGTTTTTAAAAAAACTTTCAGAAGGAGAAGTGTCACACCAGATTACAATACTTTTAAAATAAATAATGGATTTGTCCAGAGATTTTGCATTCAATTTCCTACTATTGATAGAAAATCCTGGGAGAATTTCCACCCTCATCTCTTCCAATTTGTGGAAACAAATTTCAGAGAGGTATCTGCTGCCAATACTTAAAAATTGAGTTAGTGCCCTTTTTGATTCTTTATGGAGTGTTAAAAAAATCTGCATTTTACTGTAGTTGTATCAGTTATGTAAAGTCTAATCTTTCTGTTTTCGGTGGAGGACTCATTGGGCATCTGAGAAATAGATGGTAGTTTCCTCAGACTTTAATTGAAAAAGGGAATGACAGCTGCATTGAATCCATGGGTACATGACCCTATGACAATGTGAAAAGGCTTAAATCATACATAAAATTTTTTCCTGAATCTTGGATGTAGGGAAATGAATGTATAGCAAGATGTACCATTCTCTAGGTATTTCAATGTCTCTAATAACCAATCACAGTGTTAAACTGCTAATGTCACTTGGACTGGGTCTCTTCTAAAAAAACAAACAAACAAAAACCCTGATTAAAAATAAATTGTTTTTGTTCAAAAGGAGGTATCATTTCAGCAGAGCCCAATGAAACTCGATGCATACAATATACATGTACCCATTACTGAACGTACTCTAAAAAAAGCAAAAGTGTTTTGTACAAGGTTCAAATAGTAACACTGAACACTTATAAAGTGCTTCTCCTTCCCCCAGATCACTCCTCTAACCCTCACAGTACACTGACGAGGTAGATAATTCTTATCAAACACAAGCAGAAACGGGGGCACAGAGATTAATGGCCCTTGTGTAGTTCATATGGCCATTAGTAACTGTCTCCTGGGAGTCAGTGGCTAAAATAAGATTTGGACTTTCTGACTCAAAGCCTCAAATTCAGTCTGCGTGACCAGGCCTGCCACCAGTAATAATGCTCTAGATTAATGCAGAGAAGTCTTTTTATAAAGGAAAAAATATATTTTACCCTGGTGGCTTATCCTTCCAGATCCTGATCCTACAGTCTTTTTACCCACACAAAATTTTTACTGACTTTATGGACTGGATAATGAACAACCTCTTTCCCCAGCTGAGCCTGTTCAAAATACAATGGCAGCGGATGCTTGGTTTCCCATTCCTCTATTGCAGTAGGGTACATCTTCTTCAAAACCCCACCAAAACCTCTATCTTCTAATGAAGTCAGAGGAGGCAACCATGTTGAAATGTCTCTGTTCTAGTGGTTTGGAGCAGCAAGCAGCTAAGTTCCCCTACCAGAGGGCTCCTTTGGAGGAATTTGTAATGTCAAGGCTTTTATCATATCTCAACCTAAAATACATATCGTGTATGTGCGTCGATATTTATCTGTTGGAACAAATCCCACTCAGCTTACTCACATGTTTAGCTCCTTTATAGGTAATGGCACTAGCTGTCAGAATATGGCAAGCAAGATTTCTCCCAATAGATGCTTAAATAGAAATTTACTGTATTTTTAAAGGTATTAGGCACCTAAAAAATCAGGCAGTGAGTACTTTGGAAGATCCCACTGTGTATGTAGCTGAGTTTTAAGCATCTAAATACCTTTAGAAACTTGCCCTAAAACACTAGTAAGAAGTGTTATGTCAGGAAAATATCTGGATCCATTTAATGGTTAGAAGGTTTTCTTCAAGCCTAATGGCCCACCTCTCTGATAGTAACAAATTTGTGGTAGCCAGGGATACGTAAGGATACAAAGTTCTCAGCATAAAACTGCATGAGATGAATATATGCAATAAAAATGAGGGGGGGGGGGGGGGGAAGAGGGGCTGAACATATCAATGAAGAGAGAGTTCATCTTGTTAACTGGAATTTAAGCTGCTTTCTTCTCTCAGCCCTGATGTCCAGTCACTTTCATCATGCAAAGTGCCATAGGAGAAGCTGTTTGAATCTGGCTGCATTTTGCCAATCATTTCTTTTCCTGTGGGAATAGGAAAAACAAACAAACCAAAAAAGCAATGGAAAAAAATCACAATAAAGCAACCCCCTACGAATCCATTATTTTAATTTTAAAGGCTCCACTCTCTAGAGTTCTTTTCTTTTGTGGCAATAGGTGGGAAATGATTTAAGAAATTTTTTGGAAAAATAAAATCAATTGGAAACAGGAATAGAAATTAAGGACAAAGTAAGTTTATTAAATATGATTGAAGGATATTTCTTTAATTCTCCTCATTCATCCCCATTTCATTACCTGGTGTTTTTAGACTTTTAAACATAGCTTGGCAAATATTTGACAAAGAACTTCCAAAACCATACTTACCAGGAATGTGTCCACAGTCAATATAAGGAATTTGTAAATGCTCCTCTTCTTGATGTCTTGTGATTACAAACACCCCAAGAAATGAGATAAGACACCTACAAAGGCATTGTCAAACTATGGTTAAAAGCAGCTCATTACACTGGAAGTGTGAGTCTTATCCCGGGTCCCATGTTTCTCTCTCAAGACCTTCCATATCTGAGCTGCTCAGTTTAGAAGAGACTTATTTTTCCTGATCGGCAGCCCAGCAAACACATCAAGGGCTCAGTGGCAGGACTGGATTAAGGCAGGGGCTTTAGGGTCTGCAGTCCAGGACCCCGGGCTAAGTGGGATCACGGGCAGACATGGTGGGCAGACAGGGGAGCCTGGGGCTGGCCGCCACTGGTCCCATTCACGGCATGTGGGACAGCGAGCCAGTTTTGGACACTTGCCTGTGGAGGATGCTGTTCCAGCCCTTTACAACGCTCCAGGGCCCTCCCCCAAACTCTGCTTATGCTGGAGCATGAGAGATGGGCACAACACGGTGGGTAAGTGGAGGAGGGGTGGATAGTGCAGGTAAGCCTGCATTTGCGGCCCACCGCAGGTGTCATGCCCCTTCCAAAGGTACAGATTCCCCCTTCCCCAGGGCAGCTAGGGGGTAGCACTGGGATGGTGGGGGCCCTCAAAATCTAAGAGCCCTGGGCCCATGGGAGAGTTAGTTCAGCCCTGCTCTGTGGGTATGTCTACACAGCAAAGAAAAACCAACAGCTGGTCCATGAAAGTTGACTTGGGCTTGCAGGACTGTTTCACTGCTGTGTAGACTTCTGGGTCATGCTGGAGCCCTGGCTCTGGGACCCTCCTACACCAGCAGAGCCCAGGCACCAGCCTGAGGCCAGAAATCTATACAGCAATGAAACAGCCCCACACGCCTAAGCCTGAGTCATCTGGCATGGGCCACATTATTTGCTATTTAGGCCCAGTCAGAGTCAGGCTGGATTCTTACCGTCTCAGACCTCACCCTCAGTAACAAAAGTTCTGAAGACCAAATTATGCTCTCACAATATCTCAGTGGGTCATGGATTTCTATGGGTTTTCAAAGGCTGCTTGCCTTACTCACACACCTAGCTTCACTGCCTTCAAAGGAACCACTCCTGGGAGAAAGATGAGCTGAGCCTCAAACTGAGCCACAGCAAGGAAAATACCTGTGTGTCCTGGAACAATTGTTTGTGGCATATCCAGACTAACATTGACGGTTTAATTAGTTATCAGTTAACTCAAGTGGTAAGACAACCAAAAACTGTAGTCTAGACAGACCCTTTGTTTCCCTCATGATTTTTATGTCTCAGAACCAGGCTTCTGGCCAGCAGTGATTCTGATCTGCTTGCTAAATGTCTTCTCTCCATTCAGTGTGGTACACAACATTAATATTTCATGCCTGCCAAGTGCATGGGTTTAATTTGCTAAGCTTCATTTCTACCACTTGCACCACACACACTGACTGACTGTCACCCAAACCAATTAGACATTCTACGTTTCCACTCAGTCCTACCTGCAGTGGGAAGGGGTCGCATACAGTTGTCAGTTATGGTTGTCTGACTTCATTAGGGCCAGACATCTGATTAAGAATGTTGGGAACTGTTCTGCCACAGGGGGGTTAAGTATCCCATTCCCATCAATTATGAGCTCTCACTTACTACCTGAACCTTTATTCTACCAGCAGCTGCTGAGGGATCTGGGGCTGCTTCTTTTTCACTTGGCTGCATGATAGATAGTCTGCCTTACAAGCATTTATTGCCACTAGTTATTTAGCACGGCATGATCTAGAATCTCCAACAGGCACAGTCAGGCCACAGCAGAGAAGCTGGCCTTCACTAAAGTGAGCACAAAGCTTCTGTGTGATTAACTAACACTATTGCCTATGGCTAGTAGCAGCAGAGAACAGCAGGCCAGGAAGGTAGAAGAGAATATGGAGGGACTTTTCTAGTACTAATCAATACATACTCCATAATGTGATCTTTGATGGAAAACAGCCCATGATTTGTCTCATTTGCAAAGGGAACACATGGTGTTAGCTTTTTATTCCATGAGGGGGAGATAAGGGCTCACAAATGGCTAATATTAATATTTTTACATGTTTGGATTAAAACACAGGCCCTTAAATCAAAACACACATATTAGCATTGTAATTTTTTTTATCCTACTATAACAGTTACTGCATAATACTTAGCCATGGAATAGGTTTCTTCATGAGAAAAGGAGAACTTCTTCTGAAAGATTAACTGTGGTTTAGATACAATCTTTGGTACAGATTTTCAGGTGATACACTTACCCAAAGAGAAACATGAACACGTTCAGCAAAGCTGCACCCAAGAATTCCTGATAAAATATGACTCCTAGAATGTGACAGAAAAAAGAATTACAGATTTTGAACAAATTTCAAGTGATACGGTCAGATGCTATGTCATGCCCAAGTGAAAAAAAATCAGAAATACATCAATACAAATGCTGGTTGGGTTCATATTATATGCCCATATTCGGTAATGGCATATACTTTGATAAGAGCTATAATTTACCTGATTTGGATCTCTTGCGTGTGTTGTTAATTCTTTAGTATAGTGACATTTTGTATACTTTTAAAGAATGAAACCTTGCTGCATTACATAGAGGCCCTTATATAGGTTTTATTCAGGTCAGGCTCACACCCAGGGCTTATCTACCTACAGACAATTGTTATGGCAATTTGGCTAACGGTGTTGTTTTAAACTGATGTAGCTAAGTGCCAAAGGCTCTGGGGACACTCTTACTTTAGTTTAAATCAGGTTTATTTGGGTTTAGCTTAATTAATTAGGAACATGTTTAAAATTGCAGTAAGCTCCTCTTAAGCCACACAGGGGCTTGCACCATTTTAGCTGGTTTAATAAAACAATTTGTATGTAGCCAAACCTCAATAAGGATCTAACCTTTCAAAAAAGGAAGCACAAAACCAAGCTCTTCATATCGTTACACCAGTGCAACACCTTTTGGCCAATGGCTCCCCTTGGTCACAAAGTGCAGGTCTGTGATAACACCGCTGCTGAGGCAACCTCCACGGAACTCCCTCTAGCATTAATGTAAGCTCTGAATGCGAGTTTCCTGCAGACCAATGACAGGACGGCCCTCTGTGTGCATCAAAATCGGTCAGAAACATTATAGTGTATACCCTCGCTGTACTGCTGGTACAGCATCTACACTGCGAGAAATAACAGAAATACAAATAAAAGACCTGACTCAGTGTATCTCAGAGCCTGGGTCAACTGATGCTGGCTTGCACCCTGGGGTTTAACAGCAGTGTAGACGTTCCTGATTGAACCAAAGCCTGGAGTTGAGACCAACATCCCTCTTCCTGCTCCCCTCCCCTGCCCAGGTTTCAAAGACTGGGCTCCACCCTGAGCCCAAATGTCTACACTGCTATTGTTAGCTCTGCAAATTTGACTCAAGCTGAGCCCTGGATTCACGGACTTGCTGCTGCAGAATTTTTTTTCAGTGTAGATGCACCCATAGTCTTCCTCTCCTCCCTTGTTCTTTCGGTGCATACCATTTCCAGGACTTTCAGTCTCTTTTTAATGACATCAAGTTCAAAGTTCTCACCCAGAATAAAATCTTACGGTTTAAAGACCTTTGGAGTATTTTATTTCCTTCACTTAACCTAGAATTCAGCCTTCTGAAATATAATACATAAGCTACTACAAAACACAGCTGCCTGTCATTTGAGTAGCTTGCCACACCATTAAAATTACTTTACCAGTTAGGATAAGGAGAAGCCAATGTACACATGGCAAATATATTTACTGTACTTCCCAAGGAGGCTAATACAAATGACAGTGCCAAATAAACCAGTAACTCAGAATATATTCTATATGTCTGTAGTGTACTGGAAAAGCTGGAATCAGAGGACATTTAATTTTATTTCAAAGTCCTGAACTTAGACAAAATATACACCTGTCATAGTACATAAAGATCACTCCAAGAAGAGAAAAGCGATTACTTTGCTTTCCTGATGCAAAGCTGAGATTTCCGTCTTGTTATTTAGAGAGAGTTTTTGTCTAGGTAGAAAGTAAAAACAAACCTGCAATGATGGCACTGGTTGTGAAGAACACAAAGTTAATTGGCACAACAACTGTTGCATTGTAGAGCTGCATTGCTTGATTTAGGAACCTAAAAGAAGACAGTAGTTACATCTCCTGGATGTCAAGTGTGCTGTGCACTAAGGTGCGACGTTTTCACATCAAAACAACTAACAGCGCGGTACAAGTTGGCATCTGCAGCAGATTGCCATATTGCTTTTGACCCTGCATAGTGCAAATGAAGAGTGCGAGACAAAAGGTGATGAGCACAGGAAACCCAGCTCCGAATCAATGAGAGTAATGTTACGTGACTGCCAAGTTATACCAGCCTATTAGCAGGAGAAAGACCTAGCACATGGAGACATAACTAAATGCTGATTAGCATGAGGACGTTTAAGCGTTTGTCTAGACACATACCTGCTTCCCTTTCTTACAAGGCTGATCTAAAGACCAACAAAGTCAACAGGACTCTCTCCACTGACTGGGCTTAGCATCACTCCCTTCGCCCCTGCATATTTATGAGGAACAAGCAAGCACACCGCAGATTTGAGTCTTCCCTCT
This sequence comes from Pelusios castaneus, assembly GCA_007922175.1. Lineage (NCBI taxonomy): Eukaryota > Metazoa > Chordata > Testudines > Pelomedusidae > Pelusios > Pelusios castaneus. The sequence goes on from ML685865.1 coordinate 4,902,418, forward strand.
GCTTAGCACAGAGGAACAAGGCCTGGTCTCCACACAGAAGTTCGTATAACTCTCCTTATTTTGGTGGGAGCTGGCACACAGCCACACATCTCCCAATGAAAGATCACTAGTTATGCACTTAATTAAACCAGTTTGTAAATGCCACAACTCTATTTTGGTGGGAGTTAAATCAATTTAGCTTCAGCTGATGCTTCCCACTTCTTACCTAAGTGAACTACCACTATCCCACACTGCACCAGGGTTAGTATGCCTGAAAATCATCCTCTGTTTAAACAGCCCTGGCAAAGCCACAAGGGCCCCATTTGCAAACCAGTTTGGCAGCAAGCAAATCCCACTCTTAGAGAAAATTCCAGAGTTATCATGCATGCCTAGGATTACCATAGCTGGGTTTTCCTGGACTTGGGCTTCTTTTTCCATCCCCTGCATTTTGTCTGGACATATTTTTCAAACAAAAGGCCATGTCCTTCAGGAGGCCAATGCCTTCACTGGTCCATGGGAGGAGGATCATGTACAATTATAAAGGAATAATCAATTGCGCACACACACAAAACTGGAAATGGCTGTCTAGGAAGGAGTACTGTGGAAAGTGATCTGGGGGCCATAGTGGATAACTAGCTAAATATGAGTCAAAAATGTCACACTGTTGGGAGGTGTGGGGGGGGGAGGGGGAAGCAAACATGCATCTGGGGTGCATTAGCAGGAGTCTTATATCGCTTAGTGATAGCACATCCCAAAGGACATCCTATTCTGCGAAATGGCATCTGGAAAAAGACGTAAAGGATGCTCAAAATTGTGTTTCAAGGATGTATGCAAGCAAGACCTCAAAGAATGGACATAGATATGGATAACTGGGAAATCACACTCAGGACCACAGCCTTTGGAAACAGGAGCTCACTAAAGATCTCCAAAGCCACAGGAGGAAGCAGTCCAGCTTAGCAGAAGAGAAAAGAGCGCACAGAAACCAGAGCCCAAAGGGTTGAAACACTACCTTTAAATATAAGTGCAGCAGAGATTCTCTCTCTTGGGTGGGTCTCTTCAACCACAGCTGCCATAAAACCGACTGAGCAAACTTTTTACCTCTCAGGGGCACGTACACATGGTCTTCTGATATCAAAAAATGCCCACTACCTATAAGCGAGACATAAGAAGTAATTCTTCTGCTCTACTCCAAGCTAGAGTATTATATCCAGTTCTGGGCACCACATTTCAGGAGAGATGTGGACAAATAAGAGAAAGTCCAGAGAAGAGCAACAAAAAATATTAAAATTTTACATGATCCATGAGGGAAGATTTTAAAAAACTGGGTTTTGTTTTGCCTGGAGAAGAGAGGACTGAGGGGGAACATCATAACAATTTTCAAGTACCTAAAAGGTTGTTACAAGGAGGAGGGAAAAAGATTGTTCTTGTTAACCTCTGGGGATAGGACAAGAAGCAGTGGGCTTAAATTGCAGCAAAGGCAGTTTTAGATTAGACATTAGGAAAAACTTGCTAACTGTCAGGGTAGTTAAGCACTGGAGGCCTAGGGAGATGAAGACATTTCCATTGCCTAGGGAGATGAAGGAATCTCCGTCATTGGGGATATTTAAGAGCAGAATGGAGAGACACATGTCAGGGATGTTCTTTAATGCTTGGTCCTGCCTTGAGTGCTTGGGGACTGGGCTAGAAGACCCCTCAAGGTCCCTTCAGTCTTACGATTCTTTGAATCACAGCTGGGAAACAGTCAGCAGCGTGTCAAAGTGTACAAGCGCCCACTGTCCCCCAAGATAAAAGTCACTGTCAGAACAGGGGAAAGGCACTTACACAAACGTGCCAGCATGTTAAAGACAACTCTGCCACCTCCATATCCTGCCCTTTTATGGTATTTCCCTTTAACATTTAACTTGACTTGTCCCCAAACAATCGGGAAGACTCTCATCCCTGCTCCAGCTCCCGTACTCTAGATAAAGGGGCTTTAAAAGATACAAATCCCAAGTGAGGAGAATACCTCTTTCTCTTTGTCCAAGGTAAACAGCCACAGGCTATCTGCTGCGTGCCCCCAATCAAGCACCGATGCAGGGCTGTTGGCAGGCATGGGGAGGTAGGTTGGGATTGGAGCCGCAGAACACAGCACAGTGGAGATTCTGGGCAGCACTGCTCCCCACAGGCATCTGGGGACAGGTTGCTGTAATTGGTAGTACTGGCACAGACAAGGAACTATGATATAATTGGAATAACAGAAACGTGGTGGGATAACTTGCATGACTGGAGCACTGCCATGGATGGATATAAATTGTTCAGGAAGGACAGGCAGGGAAAAAGGGGGGGAGGAGTAGCGTTATATGTAAAAGAGCTGTATGACTGCTCGGAGCTCCACTATGAAAGTGGAAACAAGATGGTTGAAAGCTTGTGGGTTAAGTTTAGGGGAGAATGCAACAAGGGGGATGTTGTGGTGGGTGTCTGCTACAGACCGCCAGACCAGAAAGAGGAGGTGGATGAGGCGTTCTATGGACAACTAACAGAAGTTTCCAGATCGTCGCAGGCCCTGGTTCTTATGGGGGACTTCAATTATCCTGATGTCTGCTGGGAAGATAATACAGCAGTGCACAGGCAATCCAGGAAGTTTTTGGAGAATATTGAAGACAACTTCCTAGTACAAATGCTGGAGGAACCAACTAGGGGCCTTGCACCTCTAGACCTATTGCTCACAAACAGAGAAGAATTGATCGGGGAAGTAGAAGTAAATGGCAACATGGGCAGCAGCGACCATGAGATGGTAGAGTTCAGGATCCTGATCAATGGAAGGAAGGAAAGAAGCAGAACACACACCCTGGACTTCAGAAAAGCAGATTTTGGCTCCCTTAGGGAGCTGATGGGCAGGGTCCCATGGGAAGCTGATCTGAAGGGGAAAGGTGTCCAAGACAGCTGGCTGTATTTTAAAGAAACCCTGTTAAAGGCACAGGAAGATAACATTCCGATGTGCAGAAAGAACAGCAAATGTGGACGGCGACCAGCGTGGCTTAGCAGGGAACTCTGCGGGGAGCTGAAACATAAAAGGGAAGCATACAAGAAGTGGAAGCTTGGACAGATGACAAGGGAGGCGTATAAAGATATTGCTCGGGACTGCAGGGATCAAATCAGAAAGGCCAAAGGACAATTGGAGTTGCAGCTAGCAAGAGATGTGAAGGATAACAGAAAGGGGTTCTATAAGTATATCAGCAACAAGAAAAGGATCAGAGGTGGTGTAGGTCCCTTACTGAATGGGGCAGGCATCCTCGTGGAGGATGATGCGGAAAAGGCTGAAGTACTCAATGCTTTTTTTACTTCAGTCTTCACAGGGCGGGCCAGCTCCCAGGCTACTACACAGGGTAATGCAGACTGGAGAGAAGAGTGGCCCTCGGTGATGGAAAGTCAGGTTAGGGAACACTTAATGAAATTGGATGTGCACAAGTCCATGGGGCCGGATGAACTGCATCCGAGGGTGCTGAGGGAGTTGGGGGAAGTGATTGCAGAACCGCTGGCCATTATCTTTGAGAACTCATGGCGAACGGGGGTGGTCCTGGAGGATTGGAAAAAGGCAAATATAGTACCTATCTTTAAGAAAGGGAAAAAGGAGGATCCGGGGAACTACAGACCGGTGAGCCTCACCTCAATCCCTGGGAAAATCATGGAGCAGGTCCTCAAGGAATCCATCCTGAAACACTTGGAGGAAAATAGAGTGATCAGGAACAGTCAACATGGATTCACCAAGGGCAAATCGTGCCTGACCAACCTGATTGCCTTCTATGATGAGATGACTGGATTTGTGGATGCGGGAAGAGCCGTTGACGTGATATACCTTGACTACTTGAAGGGGTGCTCCAAAGAGGAGGGAGCTAGGCTGTTCTCGAGGGTAACAGAGGACAGAACAAGGAGCAATGGTTTCAAATTACAGCTGGGGAGGTCAAGGTTGGATATTAGGAAAAACTTTCTCACTAGGAGGGTGGTGAAGCATTGGAATGGGCTATCTAGGGAGGTGGTAGAATCTTCATCTAGGGAGGTGGTAGAATCTTCATCTTTTTAAGGCTCGGTTATACAAAACTCTGGCTGGGATAATTTAGGGGGAGTGGTCCTGCTTTTTAGCAGGGGGTTGGACTAGATGACCTCGTGAGGTCCCTTCCAACCCTATTATTCTATGATTCTACCAGCCCTGGGAGATTATCTCATTTACATCAGGGGCCATCTTGGCTCCCAGAGCAGCCCAGAGTTGGGAAGGCACAAAAAGGTGATTTAAAGTCACCTTCGCCCCTTCTCCCTTTGGGCTACACGTACAGAGCTGCACCGCTCAGAAGTATAACACAAGAGTCTCCCCCAGGGCCTCAGCTTGAGTGCAGCACAGTTGGGCACTACAGAAACACATGCAAGACCAACACGTGACTGGATGCGTTCCTATACCAATCTTCATGGTCTGTTTAAGCCAACCGTGAAAGCAAAGCAATTAATCATGTTGAAAGAGAAGGAAGGGCTCATGGAGAAGTATTACAGCTTGCCATAGCCATATCTACCCATAGGAATATGAATCATGCCTGAACATTGGAATGTATCTTTGCAAATTCAATGTCACTACACCCCCACATACTGTATCCTGCCAATAATGCATTCAAAGCAGAAAGAAATATTATGAGATGGCAGAGTGTTTCAGAAACCTATAAAAAGAACTATGCTTAAATATTTCATTGGTACAATATATGTGAATAGTAAAAATCCAAACTCTGATCTGTTTTAGCTATTAAAGTAATTGCATGGTTATTTTAGCAACTGTTGAGCAGTCTCCATGGTGCTTTAAAAATAAAGAAATCCTAAATATCTACAGGACAGTCAGGATTTTGAAGTCATTGAAAACACCTCATTATTTTCTCCCATTTGCAACAATCTCAGTCTTGGGGACTGAAACATAGATGCTGATGCTTAGCACCAAGTCTAAAAAGATGTAACAAAGCTGGTTCTGAGTTCTCATGAATCAGTAAAATAAATAAATGTGGTGGGAAATCTAGATAAAATGAAAAAAATGTCAAGAGTAAATGCTGTCTGCTTTTGAAAAGTCTGCTCAGTTGGAATAGGAGAAGATTGATACTGGGCCCAGGAAGCAAAGCAGGCACATTTTGCCTTTGTTTGAGTTTTGATCAAGTAAAGAAAAGAAAAAAAATCTGCTGAGGGAGATGACAGCAGCTTCCCACTTACCAAGCTCTGTTACCTCTCTTAAATGCCCTGAGTTCTTCTCCCATCAAGAGAGGAATATAAATTATTCTACAGTTTGTGACCGGGAGTTCCTGAGTCAGTCATAGAGGGTCACTGCCGAATGATGTATGCCCGTTCTCCAAATGGAATTCTGATTCCCATATGATAGTGATATGCCCTGCCACTCGAGTGCTAGGCTGGTTATTTTATTAAAAATAATTAGAACAAACATCCAGAATTAATCTGAATCTGCCTATATGAGTGCACTGAATAGAGCATTCAGCACCAGACACGGGGCAAGGATAAAGAGAATGGACTTTCCTTTCATCTGGGAATTATATTTTACATTGCTGCTGCCGCCATCAGCAATCCCAGTGACATAAATAAAACAAATCACTTAGCAGGCCAGAGGTAAGCATGAAAAATCTTGATTTTGCAGAGTCTCTCCAAAGTTAACTATTTCCTAGAGAGGCTGAGGCACACTTAGCTTGCACTTTAGGCACAAATCTCACACTGGCAAAACACAGCATGCAGATTGGAAGCAGAAGATGATAACTTACAGCTTCCATTTTAGGAAAATAGATTAACATAACCTAAGGGCAGGTTTACCCTTTAAACACTGCTGGTGCAGCACTTTACTTAAGACTCTCTAAGATGATGGGACAGCTTCTCCCATCAGCTTAGTTAATCCACCTGTGTGAGAGGCAGCTGCTCTGTTGGCAGGTCAATAGAGTGCTGTCTACTCCAGCACAGTTGGATTTAAGAACCGTGGTAAAAATAAAATTGCATTTTGAACAAACCTTAATTGTTTGTTAATACAGGAAGAAGGCACAAGCATAATAAATCAAAGTGAAATCATCCAAAAAAATAAGAAATAAAGTAGAAATAAATAAAATAACCAGTGAAGGCAATTGATGTGTTTAACTGTAATTCACACCAGGAATCAGTAAGCACCAGTAATTAACAAAACCAGCCAATAAATGGGAAGAAAGGTTAGCAGTAACTAACTTACTTGACTTGGAAAACACAAGATGTCACCATTATAATAAGCATGATATAGAAAATGGGGTACATTAGCTGCATTTTGCCTTTTGCAGAGAACATTATCATGCCTGCCACAGCCTTAACTGAAATGATGGTCAATGACGCTGGAAAAGAAGAGAGAGATGTTAGCAAGGTCATATTATACTCATTTACCTCAGAGCGTCAGTGCTGCAGAAAGACACGCTGATCAGCAGGATACTTAAAAGGTTAGTTATCTTTTTAACCTTCCTTCTGATTTTCTTTTAAAACCAAGAAAAGGTTTGAAATGAACATAACTACCAACAAGGCTTGCTTTAAAGGAAATTGAGCAACCATCTTAATGCTAGTCTGGGAGAAAAGCACTGCAGCATGATCTGCTACCAGTTCAGAGAGCAGAATTGGGCTTCTCCACCACCTGAGCTAATAGAGATGGCAATGGACAGACTACAAAGCCTCAAACATTTCCACTGACATGGGCTCTTGATTTGCCCCAGTCCTCGTCACTGAAACTCAGTTGTGGTGGTTACAATTAACATAGAACAAATTCAAAACACATGTGGTGGCAAGATGAGAAAAGTGCCTACACATTACACTACCAGAAAATGAAGTAAAAGCAGGGAACAGAGCCCCACCACTTGGATATAATGCCAGGTTCTCCAAGACTGTTCAGTTTCAAAGGTCCAACTTGACCTATTACAGAGATAGGTGCAAAATGTGCATCAGCATACAGTTCAGAACTTCCTGACACTCAGGTCAGGAAGGTGGAGGAAGGGATTCAGATCTGGGATTCTGTTTCAAGTATTTCGCATACAGCAGCTCTGAAAGTTCACATGGGGTGTAAATGGTGCCTAAGGCTTTTGGGGCAAATTCACGGATTGAGTAGTATCTTATCTCTGAAACAGTCCTATTGAAACCAGTGGGATTGTTCAAGATAGTACCTGAGGTGAGCAAAGGATATCAGATTCCAGCCAAGAATGAGTATGATACACCTCCCCCCCAAACGACATCACGGGAAGTATGTGGTTAAAAATCTCAGTCAGTTACAGGGTAGCATGTAGAAGATGGGCGTTATATTCGGGGGAAAAAAAAAGTTAATGTAAAAATTGCTAGTTCCGACCTTCCAGCTGAGGGCCTGATTCCTGAAAGGTGAAGAGATGTGTCACAATAGTGTGACAGATATGGCAATGTCCTGTCACCTCCTTCTGCTTTATTCTGACTGAATTATGCCTTTGAATTATGGAATGCCTTTGAGATCCATGGCATTAAATGAATAGTTTTTGCATTCTTGTGGGCCAGGATTGTACATACACTCTCTAGGGGACATGTCAGGCCTGGGAGTTCAAAGGATTCCTCTAAAAATGTACAAGCCAAGAATGGATTTTTGGGACAATAAGTGTTAAGTGGATTTTCTGGGGAACACCTAGAGAGAGATTAATGCAAATGACAATCTCTAACTAAATTTAGTGGATTATTAAAAGGTAGTATAGTAAAATACGTTGTTTTTGTTAAGGCTTCAGTTCAGGTGGATGTAGAAGAATACAAGGAGAAGGTCCATGACAGTTACACTGCAGAACTGCATACAAACAGTGTGAGTAAGAGGTTTTCTGTTTTTGTTTTTAAATTAGCGATTTGTTTTCCTGAGCTACTCCTGGTCGCCAAAATCTTTTCTAGCCATATGGCATTTCAAACAGCCGTTGTAATTCATTTTTCCAGGTATCTAATGATAAAGGGCTACTTCGAAGGGCAGAGACAAAAAGTCTTCGACTATCCATGCACAAGTTAGATTTTCATAGAAATGCAGATCTACAAATCTGTAAAGCCAAACAGTACTAGCAATAGGAATATAAAGAACATTGACTTTGCTTGTTAGAGAGACTTCATTGAAACCACATAAAAACCTAAGGATTCCCCTTCATGGTATTCCTTTAAATACAGAACTAACATAAGCTAACTTGGGGGACCAAGTAATAGAGAATGATCAAGCAGGAGAAAGAGGAATATTATGCAAACAGAATCATATGTTCTTACCTAATAGTGCTACCATTGTTAACAAAACCACAATGTGCTTTACATCCTTTCTTTTATAGAAATACAGAAGAATGCAGAATGTTACGGTTTCTAAGATCTGGAAATAAAAGGAAAAAAGGTTACGCTGTAAACAACATAGTAAATGCTTCATTCAAAGTCTTTAACATGTCACAATGATCTACTCTAGTTAAACAGTTCAAGGGAGGGTTGCTTTATTAAACATCTTCTACTAAAAAGTAACCTTAAGTCCAGTCAATTGAGTTAACAAATAATTGTTCTCATAAATCTTTCCAGCTCCCAAGAAACGTTTCAGGTTAACTTTCTCATTTCTTTTCTTTTTCCGCTTGATGACACCTTTTGCTTCTGCAGCATTGAAAGTTAAAACCAAGATAGCTTTTCAGTGACAGCAAAGGTACCCATTTTAACTAGGGATAATCAGTACCCCAAATATATAACCCCCCCGGATTAAGGAATAGAGAGCTAGCCCGAAGCAGATTATTTATTCTAGCTCAATTTTTCTACAGTGTCCATCACCATAGTATCTGACTGCATTAGTTTTCTTCCTCTTCGCTCTTTTCATATGCCTCAGTCAACAGAACCTTAGCACAATCTTCATGTCCAAACTTCCTGCCATGCCTGTGAGGGGGGAATTATTTAGTTCAGATGATAGCTATATAATGATCTTCAATCACTGGCTGCTCATCTACCTGTCAGGAGGATACCTGACAGAAGGTACACTGGCAATACTCAATGACACTCAGCACAGATTGCCCTGTGGGCCATCTGTGGATGCTGACATAGTCTTTCACTGTACATAGTCCAGACTCGCTTCATCTATGTCATCACCGTCTTTCGCACTGACAGTTAAATTTACTGGCTTCACTAGTAATGCTAGCTCATGCAGGTTCCCACAGTAACACTTGCCAGCACAGTGACACTTCTGTAACATCATCAGCTGCAAGGAACAGCCGTACTATTATCAGCAACAGAATTCTGAGTCACCTGTCAACATTCAGACTTCATCCTGTACTGAAAAATCAGGCAATGAGTGAAATGGCTCTTGGGAGTAACAGAATGAGCAGGCAGCCAGCAGCCCTTCTGTAAACAAGTGTTTGTTCTATTGTCTGTTCAGGTGAGGGTAAGAGTCGTTGGTTGAAATGCAGGCTGGTTCCTGGCTTGCATTAGGGCAATTTCTATGGCATTCCCAATGCTCAAAGCTGGCCTAAAGCTGACTTTAAAAGGGAGCAGTCAGGCGGCCTAGTAGCTGTTTTAGTGGCTTCTCTATTCCCTCCACTGCTGCTGGTGCAGGTGGGGTGGCCAGCAAACTTTTATCCCAAATAACACCCAGTGGCTGGAACAGCCCCTTGGGGCTGTTAGCAGCTGGTATGAATTAAAGTAGCTCTTAGGGGCCCAGAGTGTCCAAGGGCTGGAGGAGCATTAATGTGACTTAACGCCATCTTTACTCCCTGCCTCCTCAGCTGCACAGCGCACTCGGGTCTGAGCCACAGGAAGCGTGGCCTGCTGATGACTATCCACCTATACATCACAGGCCTAACATGACAAGCACAGTTGCCTCTCTCCAGGGCTGGATCTGCTCTGCCCCATCCTGCCCCTAACGGGGTGGCAGCCAGTCTGGGGATAGAGCAAGGTGGTGTGTGGTGGTGCTTGGGCACACTGGCCTTGAGGCCACCTGGGCACACAGACTGGCCAGCTACAGCGGGGATGGAGCGGGTTGGTGCTCGGCCCTGGGGCCCAGTGCAGAGCATCTGCTTGGGCCAGAGGCCACGGCCTGCAGTGCTCCCACCCTGCCCCCAGGCTGCTGGTCTGCCAGTGGGGCAAACTGGCCAGACCACCACATGAGGGGGGTGGGCCGGCAGCGGCATGTCAGAGCTGGGAGAACTGTCAGGCCCCACTCTGGGACCCCCTTGCAGACTGGCCAGGCCAGCTTGAGCCACGGGAGTCTGGCCAGCATAGGTCCGCACTGTGCCTCAGCCCTGCGCCAGATTTTTGTGGGGTGGCGCGGCCCCCTTTTAGTCTAGGGCCTGGGACTGCAGACAGAAAGCCCCTGCATTAATCCAGCCCTGCCACTCTCCCCTAGAGGCATCACATTGATCATTTGAGGCACAAGGGCCTTTGTGTATTTTCCAGGCCTTGCCCTGCAAGTGCTGTGTGTGTGGAGCTCTGTGCATCAATGCCGGGAGTTCCACACACAGAACAGACCTGGAAATGGGGCCCAAGACCTGGGCACAAGCACTGTGGGAAGTGGATACTCAGAGGGACAACGTCTCCCTGCACACCTTTTGCCCTCCACTGATGGAGCCCATGTCTAACTCATGCCGAGCAGGCTGCACAGTGTTCTCTATTGGCTGCTCTTATTCCACTTAGCTGCCTTTATGGCCATCAGAGGCCAGAGGCCAGGAAGCTGAACAGAGCTGGAGGGAACAGTGCTCCAGCCAGTTTGTTCAGCATGGAGCCCTGTGCCAGGACGCTGAGTTTTCAGCTTCTCAGAAGCTGGCAACCCTGATAGTCTCAAACTGGGATACAAGGCAGCAGCCTGAGGATGCTCCAGATGCCCCATTCCCTCTTGCGCCATCCTAATGCACAGGGAGCAGGGCCTGCAAGACCCAGAGGATCCAGTGCAAAGTTCTGCAGGCTAATAGAAGTGGCAGGCCCTGGGGATATTGCCCTGGGGTCGGTGGTCAGAAGCAGGATGCCCTGCCACCTCTAAGAGCTTGGGCTGAGAGAAAGAAGAGAGTGTGCTGGAGTAGTGACTGATTGTAGGAAGGAAAGAAAGCACAATGAGAACCCAGCACCACAGCACCCAAATGTTGCAATTGTTAATCTCATTTTTTTTCCCCAAAGGAAAGGCCACTGGACCCCATTATTTGGATTTCTTCTCCCAAAATTTCACCCCTGCCTCTAGTGCAAAATTAGATTCTAGGTGGGTCTGGTTGTTGCCCGGAAGTGCCTATGGATACTAATTGTAGAGTGAGAGGTTGTGGTTGCCATTCACTTTTCCTGTGAGGAAAGACTGCATTAGTATAGATCTATCTGCAAGATTCATTTACCTAAATCCAGTGCCACATTAACAAATTTAATTTATTAGTATTAGAAAGTGTTAGCAAACTGCAGTTTGTCTGAATCAGTTTTCCAGCTGGACCTCACACTTATCCCTTGATTCCAAAGGTAATTATTCATATTCCAAACATGGCAGGCTTTTCCCTCTACTCTCAGAAAATAGCCAATACAGGAAACAATTTTTAAAACAATAATGAAAATTGTGCTTGTATACAAATCTTTAAAGTGTAAAGTGCTTTGAATAAGAAAAGCACAAGAATTGCTTTACTGGGATAATCATGGTCTTCTAATCTACAGAATTCATCATCTGAGATGACTGGCAATTCGCCACTACACCATACAAATTGGATTTAATCTGTACAGATGAAGCCTGGGCCAACCTATAGTAGAAAATAGGTCTGGTCCTCCAATGGCTCAGTGGAGTTGCCCCAGTATTTTCATCAGTGTAACAGAATTAGCAAGAGAGACTGAGGTCATGGAGTGCCTAGCAGGTGCTTCATCTCATCTGGCCTCCCCAGCACAATTTATGAGAGTGTGTTGAGGGAAATAGGCGACAGAATTAGTAAACTTAGCTGCTTAGCAATTCTCTCCATTGGCTCAATAATGCCTTTTATGTCTAGATGAAAACATTAGTCCTTAGGGCTGAGGCAATAACAGTCTTCCAAACAATTCCAATTTTTGACAGAATGGAAGAAGGAACTTATTAACATTTTATGGAAAGATAACTCATTCTAGGAAGGGAGTTTCAGACAGTGACTTCTTTTATATCACTGAGGCACCATTACAAGATGCCATCACAAACCAGTAGTACCAAGCAGTTCTGCCATTCCTCTTGTCACCCTGATTTCACACTAGGCAAGAACAAGCACCCACAAAACAAACTCCATGTACTGCCACTCTGCATGTAAAATTAAATCACACCCTTCTCCTCACCAAACCGAAACCATTACAAGAGATCTCAAAGTGTGATCAAGCTTCACATCTTTATCACCATCACTGGTACATTCTAACTATTCCATCTGTTGACCCATCTATAACCAAAAGTGCAAGTGCTCTTGTTTTATTCGTTTCTTACCGAGGGCTACCGTAGCCCCTCTATAATACCTCTGTTTAAAACAAACAACAACAATTATATTAAGGAACATAATAGTGTAGCAGAGTCCAGAACCTAGCTTAGGGATGCCGGGCTCTTCCCTTAAGTCATCCCGTGGTCAGATTCCTGAATACTACATGCAAATGCAGAGGTACTTATGATGATCTTATAGTCTGGTAAGAGATAATATGAGGGGTTGTCATGTCTCTCTGAGGGAGAGGGAACTAGGACAGATGAAGTCCTCTGAGGGAATAACCAAGTGGGAGGAGAACATTTAGGTCAGCGTTTATGTGTTGCTGCCGCTATTTAAGTTGACAATAAATGCCAGAGATGGAGTAAATCTGCACTACATTCCGAGTGCAAGTAGTCTGTTCAAAGGCAGGGTAGAAGCTCCACCTGCTTAAAAATAATCATCGATATAAACACTTTGTACAAAAAGCTGACACCTAACAAAGATTTATCATCATGTTCTCCATTTTTCCAACAGCTCTTCTCAGAAAGCATCAGGTCAAGAAGCCGGGTTGATTCCCAGAACTATTTTTCTGGGCAATGAAGGGACCATCAATCAGGAGGGTACTTAGTCTTCTAGTCTCTTTGCGGAAAAAGCTAAAAAAAGAATTTTGAACCTGCTACCACAGGGATTAAATATTAACCCCTCAACTGTTCACTAGATTTCTGTATATTTTTAAAAAAAACTTAAGAGTTCCATCTATGATGGATGGCTTCTGTAGCAACTCAATGTGCACAGAAGCAAAAGGAACTCTCCCTCCTCTAAAAGGAGTATATTAGTTCTTATACAAGTCTGGTTAAGTTACTGCAGTGTCTCTGTTGCTGATTCTTGGGGTCCAGTCCTGACAGTTGTTTCATGGAGGAAAATCACTCTGCCTGAGGAGAGCTTCACTGATGTTAACAGGGTACTACATGGAGACATTTTTCCACCCTCCCACATAGAACGATTTGCAGGATTGGCTTGTTGGGTGCATTTTTCAGTGGTTCACACCTCATGCCTGCTTTTAGGAAAGCTATCTTTCTGTTGCATTAACTGGCATGACTGTATTATAGGCTATGTCTACACTTGTAAATTTAGGTCAGCTTTAGCTAAGTCGACTTAGCATGTCCACTCCTAAATTTAAAGTTGACTTGGGGGGACCCTACAAAGTCAACCTAGAGCATCCACACTGAATGCCTAGGTCGACTTATAGGGGCTAGGGGGACCTTGAACAGGTCCACGGTGGCAGGGGGGGCACCCCTTGCCAAGTGCCAGGGGGCTCAGCCTTTGCCCCATTATACCTGGGTACAATGGGGCAAAGGGGGACAGGGACCCTGGCAGGGCATGGGGCAGGGTGGGCAGGGCTCTGCCCTGCCCTTTGGGGGGGCATGCCAGGCTCTCCCTGTGCCACCCCCCTGGCAGGGAGAGCAGTGGGGGAGTCCTGGAGAGCCCTAAATCGACTTAGGGCTACTCCACGTCTACACTGGCTTAAGTCGACTTTAGAAAGTCGACTTAAAACTAGGTTTAACAAAGTCAACTTAATTTTCCTTAAGTCGACTTAAGGAAGTGTAGTGTAGACACAGAGTAAATTAAGTCGACTTAAGCAAGCTTAAGTTGACTTAATTTACAAGTGTAGACGCACCCATACTGTGGTACTGACTTGCCTCTCAATTCAGGTACACTGGAAGCTCTACACTCGAGCTATGTTTATATAGAACACCATTAAACATGTGCTAGGCACTTTACAAACAAATCGGAGGCAAGGTCCCCATCCCAGGGAGAATATTTATATTAGGGTTTTGTATTAGCACACATCATTATAGCAACTGGACAATTTCCTGATCAATGACATTTGCATAGCAAGTGAGCCTTTGCCTCTTTCTCCCTTCTCTGTTAACAAGGAAACTCGTAGTAGATGAAAACAAGGAATAGAAGACAACAATCCTAGCCATTAAGTAAGTGCCTTTTGGTTCTATTTGTTTTCTCTTTAGTCCTAGCCCCAAGCTGTTGGAGTAGAAATGGTTATTGGGAGTAAGGAAGAAGAGGAGACAATAGGTCTTGTGGAAGAAGTGAGTTTTAAGGAAAGTGTTTAACGGAGGCATGATTGAATATGTCATGGAACAGGCTTCAGGCCTCGGGGATTATGTGAATTTGAAAGAAGGCAGAGAGGCTGTAGAGACAAAGTGGAAGATTTTGTGACTGACAGGTAGCGGCGTCCACATCTCCCCAAGCGACCAGACCGTGAACTGCTGCTCGGCTCCATGCCCAGAGCACCGGCTGGGGCCTGTCTCCTGTTTGAACCAGCTGTGCCCTGTTTAGGTGCTTTGCTGTTTTGCAAGGCTTGGCTATGATGTACTCCTCTTATCTGTTCCTTCAAGTTAGCTCAGCACTGGGCCCGAGCATGTTACAGACAAGCGGGCTATGTTAGCATAGCCCCTGAGAAACCATGAACTTCACCGCAGGACCAAGGCAGTGGTCTTCGCTGCAGAACCGAGGTGCCTTAGAACCCTCCTCAGGGTCGTCCACAGTCATCCAGGGGGCCCTGACTGCTGAAGGGACATAAGTGTCTCTCCATAGTATTCCTTGCTTGCTTAGAGTTTATTTACTCTAAATCCTGGCATTCAATAAATACTTTAAATGGTGTCTGGTGAATCCAAAAGTGAACCTACCCCTCGGGGTACCGTTTGGGGTAACAGAGGCAAAAGTGGGAGAAGGAAATAAAGGGGGGAAAGCTACTCATGGTGTCTGGACAGCATGAAGGAGTCAAAGGGACAAGTGAAAGGAGACAAGGTTTGGAGGGTAAGATGTCGGATGACAAGCCTCCACAGACATTGATAGAGATATCTAGAATAGATGTATGTGGGCTGATTACTGAGTGCAGACACTATGTTTGAATAGGTAAGATGTTAGCTAATCAGTATGATGCTTTGGGGGTGGGGGTGGGGGTGGGGGGGATAAGTAATCTTTAAAATAAGGGATAGGAATTTCCTTCTACCCGTTTAATATTTCTCCTGGGGAAAGCCAGGCATTTAAGCATGGCCTCAATTCCCTGAAGTGGGAGAAGGCCTTTTTCCAGACAAACCATTGATTTTGCAAAAGTGTTCATTCAAGGACACTGAACTATCTTTGGCATGTTAGCAAAGCAAGCCACTCACTAAAACCTAGGTGTCAATGAAAGCGTACTGGATACTTTATTTTGCAAATATCTTTAAATGAAGCTTTTTAAGAAAGCAAGACAGGTATTTTAAAGTGTTTCTTCAAAGAGCCAGGCCTTTTAAAACAATAGAACAACATGGCTTCAAAGTTGTGCCCATGATGAAGCTACCCAACATCCATGGATATCAAGTTGTGTGACCAAGTCTCACACAGCATCTTGAAATCACCTCTGTTGCATGACTAAAAAAGCATATTTTGAGTTATGGAGCCCCCCCCCCCCCATTAGTCTCTTCCATTGATCTGTATCACTGTCTTTCATGAGCTTTGAAAATGCACATTCAATAGAAGAAAGAAGTGAGACGTGGGACTATCTTGCACTGATTGTTTTATCAATAGTCTTATCTACAGTCTCGGTGCTGTGTGAGCTGGCAAGCCGGCAATTTCCGTAAAGTAACTTCTTCACTGGGCATCCTGAAATCTTTTCCTATTTGACCATGGCAGTTTTTAAAATGAGGAAATATTAATAAACTCTGGGAGCACATGGGAAGGAAGAAGTCTGGGGTTTACAGCATATTGCAGCTTCTACATCCAGATGAAGCAGCTATTTTTTTTGCATTCCTGAGAGAGACAAATTCTTCCCACTCTCATTCCTGAAGCTAATTAGGATGCATCAAAGAGCAAGGATGGATTTTGAAGGTCTGTATATAGAAGCTCTAATCAAAGTGGTATTTTAGTATTTGAATTCAAATTCAGATGTTGATGAACAGCTAATGGCAATGGAGCAGAGTCATTTACTCACTGAGCAGTGGACTAAGGATCTGGGCAACACAGAGAGCACACCTGAGCCACCTATACCAAGAAGAAACAGAGCCCAATCTTCAAAACTACTATTATTTCAGTTTCTAAAGAAATGAATTTTGATTAGATTAATGTACCAAAATGTGGAATAAATACATTCAAATCAAGTACAACCAGTGCCAATATTTACAGTCTCCCAAGCCACTAAAATGTAAATTCTCCCCTCTACAAATTCTCCCTGTTTTCTTAACCAACCATCAGCTTTGCAAAATGCCCAGAAGTTCAATACATTTCAGGATCTGTTGGACCAGGGATGGAGCGAACGAAAGTGCCTGAGGAGCTGATCCACAGCACATGGCTATCACCATGGTACTGAGACCAATTTGTTTCAGGGGAAGCTGTTTGACATTGTGACTTGTAATGCAAAAATCAAGATATTTTGATTTACAGAGAATTATAACCGAGAAACTCACCACATAGATCAGAAACTGCCAGCTAACTAAATAATTCTGTATTTTAGTTGCCGTGATCTCCTGGGATACATTTGGAGCGAATGTCACCAACAAATATGTTCCTGCAATTGCCAGGGTTCCACCTTTAAATCAAAACACACATTACTTTTACAAAGCATATTCTTGTCCAATTTACCAGTCAACTCCCTTTGAAAGTAGTTTCTAGCTTAAAGTTAAATCTACTCAGTCATATATGCAATGAGTTAGTCGTGCTGCTAGCGTCTGAAGTTTAACTAAAACCCTGAAGAATTCTGGGGACTTCCTTCAGAAACGTAAAGAAAAATTATCAGCATAGTTTCATACTTTTCTGAAATGGGAGCCTGGGTCAGTGAAGCATTTAAGAACATGCATGGCTTTAACTCTAAGTGCAGGACAAAGGAAACTCAGGTTCCTTATTTCTGCTAGCCATGGCCATGTCTCCTGATATTATCATCAACTAAAAGGACACATTATTTATTGAAGCATGGGGCAGATTCTTAGCAGTGTCTGGCCCCTGAAGTCAAAGTAGCTATGCTGGTTTACCATTCATGCTCTGGCTTGGAATCGCCAAACACAAGAGATCACTGAATCTAGGGTAAGATCATACCCATATGGTAAGAAGGGACTGCAAGAGTCACCTAGCTTATCCCTCTGCCTAGATGCGGGGATTTCTTGAGTCTAAACCATTCAAGACAGATGGCTATCCAGACTCTTTATGAAAACCTCCATGTGCCAACTCCATAGCTAAGTGTGAAGTTGACATGAAGCCAGTCCTTTGCCACTCCCTACCATCCGTGCAGATCTACCAACTGTTTCATAAAAGGGCAGAGATGATTTGCCATTGGCTACTCAGCTAGCCAGTTGTAGGGGCCCCTTTTCAAGGTCAAACTTGTATTATTTATTGTGTTTTTAATAAAAGTCTGGAACTTCTGCCCTGTGGATAGCCAGCGGACAAACACAGATGTTCCTGGGGATATCTAGATGTAAGAGGGCTGATCAGTGAGCTCACAAGCTCCTTTGATTGGCTAATATCTTACCTAATCCACTGCAGTTTTTAAAGTAATCATTAAACATTCTTGCAAACCAATAAATCAATATGGCTCATGAGGTTTAAGAGTCCAAAACAAAGCACATCAGCGGGACATTGCTGGCACTGCTACAGTACAGTTTCTTTGGAAAAGCAGAACCATTCTATATTTATGTGCCTGCAAAAACATCACCATATTTCCCATTATACAGCTCATTTCTATGGAATGCAGCAACATTGCTAAATGCTTCATGCAAAGTCAAACTAACAGAAATAAAATAAATCAGTGTTGAATGCTAGTTAACGCAATGTGCAATGTATAATGCTATGATTTGTGGAGGGATGTCATCTCAATGTATCAGGTGAGCTGGCAGACTTGGATCCAAAACCTAAGGAAATATTATATTTGTTGGAACAACACTGAACCTCTTTCTCCAAAATCTGCACAACAACAGCTGTGCTATCATTATCATACCATGGTCTAAATCTTGCTCAGCTTCATCACATGAGTAGCTCCCAGAACCATCAATGGCAGTGCTCACATGAGTAATTCATCTGGGAAGGTATGATTTAAAAAGCAAAAACTGAAATCTCCTTGCCTCTTTCTGTTAAAATGCTCGCTTCCCTCAGGTTGTAAAAGAAGAATGCAGAGCAAGAGTTTTGAAACACGACTAAAATCTTTGATGCAGCCAGAAAGCCTACTGCTTTTACAACAAAGATCATGTTTCCCAGTAAGACAGTTGACAATATGATTATCTCTGCTGCTTTTTTGGAATTGGAATGACTATGTTAGTATATAAAGTAGTAAATAGTTGTCATTTTTAAAATGAAGCTTTAATATTTCTGCAATATCTGCAAAGTAAAAAAAACAAACCTTTAATTTGGAAGAACAGTTAATCATCTAGCTGTTTTTACTGAATTTGCATCATCTTAATAAAATACCGAATACCATATCAGGGTTATAAATATGCAATGAAAGAGTGCACTTATGTAATTAATTTCTACCATCTGTACACACTAAGTTACAGCTCTAAGGGTAGAGGATTTTGCATCACCGTGTAACTTTCAAATGCAAATAAGATTTTCTCTCTCTCATTGTGACATGGGCCCAATTTTAAAAATATGTTCTTTTAAACATTTGCTGGGGCAAGTGGGTGTGTTGAAGGAGTTTGAGGGTTCCAGCTTGTTAAACATATGGAGCCACACATGCTTGTGTTAGCAACTGCTTACTTACCTAACATATCAGCAGCCCTCATGGTTTCTTTTAGGAATAAGACAGAAATGAATGCACTACCTGGAAAAAAAAACAACTTATATATTTAGTAGACGATCCAGCACTGTATTCAAATGGGATGGGCCAAGCACAAAACACACAATAACTGCGTATAAAGTGTGCAGCATGCTTTGTTATGCAGACACCGAGGCTCAGTGCAGAGGCAGTAGGTTTAACGGACTGGGAACTAGGACTTCTGGCATCAAACTGAGCTGTCACTTACTTAAGAACACAAGAGGCCCTGTAAAAAACAGTGGAAAGGGCCTTAAGGCTTCTGAGAGGACCATAAGAACATAAAGGCAAAGTAATGCATATTGGAAAACATAATCCCAATTATATATGTAAATTTATAGGGTCTAAATTAGCTGTTACCACTCAAGAAAAAGATCTTGGAGTCATTGTGGGTAATTCTCTGAAAACATGCACTCAATGTACAGCCGCAGTAAAAAAAAAACCTTACTGAATGTTGGGAATCATTAAGAAAGGGATAGATAGTAAGATAGAAAATATCATATTGCCTCACTATAAATCCATGGCTTGCCCATATTTTGAAGATTGCATGCAGATCTGGTCAATCCATCTCAAAAAGGATATGTTGGAATTAGAAAAGGAACAGAAAAAGGGCAACAAAATTGATTAGAGGTAAGGAACAACTTCCATAGGAGGAGAGGTTAATAAGACTAGGACTTTTCAGCTTGAAAAGGAGATGATCAAGTGGGATATGATAGAGCTCTATCAAATTATGACTGGTGTGGAGAACATAAATATGGAAGTGTTATTTACTCCTCGTAACACAAGAAGGAGGGGTCACAAAATGAAATTAATAGGCAACAGGTTTAAAGCCAACAAATGGATGTATTTTTTCACACAATACACAATCTGTGGAACTCATTGCCAGATAATGTTGTGAAGCCCAAGACAATAACAGGGTTTAAAAAAGGATTGGATAAGTTCATGGAGGATAGGTTCATCAATGGCTATTAGATAGGATGGGCAAGGATGCAAAACTATGCTCTGAAATGTCCCTAGATTCTGTTTGCTAGAAGCTGGGAATGGGTGACAGGGGATGGATCACTTGACGATTACCTGTTCTGAGCATCCTGAGCCCTAGTCTTTACTTGCTGCACTTTTCAACAGCAGTCAATGGGAAATACGCAAGGTACGTAAAATACCTTGCGTATCTCCCAACAACTTCCTACCTACCCCCTATGCACTGCAGTAAGCTGACCAGAAATAGCATCCGGTCGGCAAAGCGCTACTCCAGTTACGGGGAGCTGGAGTTAGAGCTTTGGTTCTGTGTTCAATTGAGCGCGCCTTAACAGACCGCTCAATCGAACACGGAAGAACGCACTGACGGTGGCGAATCTGCGGCCGTCAGTATAGACATAGTCTGAAACACCTGGACTGGCTACTGCAGGAGGGTAGGATACTGCGCTAGATTGATCATTGGCCCGAGCCAGTTTGGCCAGTCTTATGTTCTTAAACAAATACAATTCAAGGAGTGTGACCCCCAAGTGTGGACATTATTTACACCAGGATAGCTTAGTCACCACAAAATTAAAGCAGCACAAAAACTGAATGCAGACTAATCCTTAGGCTCTATTCCCAGCTGTGC
This sequence comes from Pelusios castaneus, assembly GCA_007922175.1. Classification (NCBI taxonomy): domain Eukaryota; kingdom Metazoa; phylum Chordata; order Testudines; family Pelomedusidae; genus Pelusios; species Pelusios castaneus. The sequence continues at coordinate 4,923,182 of ML685865.1, forward strand.
CCACTTCATGGCCTGGCACAGCTTTGAATCTCTCTTGACAAGTTTATTCTTCTGTGCAGGGATATGATATATTTTTACTCTTGAAATATATAATGTTTCTAGAAGTACCTTGAAATCTGTGGATGAAAGCCATTATATACATGTAAGTTACAGGACAAATTTTCTAATTTGTATACTAACTAGGATACTGGTTGCGATTTGCTGAAATTTGAAAATTAATGAACATGTAACACACCTTCAGGATGAGGCACTTTTTAATGGTCTTCTAAGGGGTCCTGTGATGAGCAACAGGGAGGACTTTAAGGCTTCTCAGAGGAAGCAAAGTCAGGAGCATTGGGAGAAGTTACTCAACTCAGTTCAAGCTATGTCCTTTTTCCTTGCAGCCAACTCCTTTCTTTGTCTAGCTCTCTCATTTTATCCCTCTGTCCCCAATGCCTGCACCCAGACCTGCTTCTTGTGAGGATATGGCAGTGGATGAACAGTTCAGGGCAGAAGGCAAGGGCTGAGGGTAGGGACTGTTTGACAAGGAATCCAGAATGGACCCATTTGGATGAGTCTGGTGGAGACTACAGCTGGATGAATCAAGGCCAGAAAAAGCATGAAATTGTTGACACCCCAGGAATGCAAGTTCAATTCCAGTATACAGATGGGGCGTGGGCCTGTGGAGGTAAGAACTTAATGGAAGCCTCTCATTTAAGAGAAAGGAGAGAGAGGAAGGAACTTTAGGAGAGAAGGAGACATAACTGATGCAAGGAGGAGAGAGATGTGACATGAACTCACTTGGAAATTCCAAGAATGATTACAGAGGGAGGCAGGTAGAAATATGATCTTGTGCCTGGAGCACAGGACTGTGATTCAAAAGATCTGGGCTCCATGCCTGGCTATTCCATGAACTTCATGCTTGACCCTTGGACAAATCACTTAGTCTCTCATTGCTGATTTCTCTGCCTCGTATCTCCATTTCGTGAATGACAAAACGAGACACTTGTGCCAAGCTGCCAAGTGTGTTCTGAGCATTCGTAAACACTGCAGAATGCAAAATATTGTCATTGTTTCTGCTAGAGTGCTTGTCCCAATGGTTGTAAAATGTAATGTCTGCACATGCTTAAATGCAAAAGACAATGACAAAAAATCCAGCCTGTAACCTGCCGCATGAGGGATATCAACATGCGTGACAAAGAAGGTCTAAATGGTTTCTTGAGGTGCAAAACATTTGTTAAAAAATATCAGTGAGATATCTCTAGGAACATCAGGAGGTGGTCAGGATTCTTCAGCACTTCTGCAATCATCTACCTGGCAGAAAGTCTTGCAACAGAAAGAACATTTTCCTAAACAGGTTAAATGTAAATGGAGTTAATAGAGGTCTAGCTAAACGATTAATAATGATAAAAGAAACTATTTCTGAAAGTGCCTCTTAAAGATGTACCTACTTTGCTGATTATCCTTCCTTTGCACAACATTAAGCTGACAGCTTTGCTGAGCAAAACCACATTGGTATCCAAGCAACACATTATAAAACCAGAGCCAACCAGTCATAAAAAAAGTGAAGGGGAAAAAAAAAGATGGGGGAGGAGGGGGAAGACGACCCTCCCCCCATCACCCAGAAACCAAATTGCTGCTCATTTGCTCTCTCGCTCTCTCCCTGCAATCACAGCTCTTCAAATTTCTTATCAGGCCATCTACCTAGACAGTTGCTATAACAACAAAGAATCATTCCTTAATGAATTGATGCATTAGTAATAAAAGGGGTTTTCTGAGACTGCGACCTTATATGATCTCATGGATGATGCCATGCGCTCTCAATTCCCCTGAAAGGGAATGGGGAACAGAGGGTTTCCAGCATCAGAGGAGGATAATAAATTTTAGGCCCCAATTCTTCAATCAAACAAGTAATTTTATGCACAAGTGTTCCTACTGACATCAGTGGGACTACTTACACGGAGACAAGTTCCAGAGATGTAGCCATGTTAGTCTAGTTCAGCAAAAGAAACAAGGAGTCCTGTGGCACTTTTAAAGACTAACAAATGTATTGCACGAGTTTTTGTGGGTGAATCCCACTTCATCAGATGCTGAAATGCAAAATGTACAGTGTGGAGGGGACAAATAAATGCAGTGAAGGGCAGGGCACAAGATCAGTAAAGATTATTTCAGAAAATCAAACAAGTTGTCTTGATTCAAACAGTATGGAACAATGGAAAAGAATGTGGGGAGATTGAAAGAGGGGGAAAGCTCCTGTTTTAATGAGAGAACCAGCCCACGTCTCTGTTCAAACCCAAGTTAATGGTGTCAAATTTGCAGATGAATTTGCATATGAACTGCAGAGTTGGACCTATAGACTTCCCTTTAGAGCTTTGTACATTTTAAAGATTTTGCCTTACTGCTCAGCACCTGGTAGAATTGGGCCCGAACAAAGCAAGATCTTATTGATTTAAAAAAAAAAAAGTATGAAGGAGTCTTTAGCCTCCATTCTTTCCTTGATTAGGCATTAGTAGGAGCAATCTACAGAACTGAGGAGAAGATAGGTCCATGGAATATATGATCCCTTTCTGAAGGCTTGAAGAACCAAGATGGAACACGGCTACCCCTTTGGAACTCGTCAGCATTCAGAAACAGAGTTACTCTTGTTCTGTAAGATTTATGAGTTGCTGCAGTATCAGAGTCATGGCAGGCAAAAACTACTGCATACAAAAGAAAAAGAAATCTTAATTCAGGGGCTTAATTGTTCTGTTGAAACAACCTTGTCTTCTCACACATCAACATAATATAGGCTGTTTTGTATTCATTATCAGTGCACTGCTACAGCATGCAAATTCCAGTTCCCTGAAATAAATGCTTGGAAGATAATTTATTTTGCATGATGTTCAATGAGACATTTAACCAGGAAAAAGTGTATTATGCTATATTCATTTGTTTAAACACTTGCTGATTTTTCCACGGATTTTTCTGTGTCTGGTTATCCCCAATTATATGTTTTCTATAGAACAAATAGAAATGGAGAATAATTTAAAATTTGATGTCTATCACCAATAAATAATTAATAGTCTAAGCAGTGGTTGAAAAACAACTGGCAACTCCCAGATCTGGCATGGGCAATTAGGTTCATTTTTGTTTTTTGTTTAAAAAGAGTAACAGAATCAGATAAGTTGGTGACCAAAAACACATACTAGAATACTCAATCCACCCCCTGCCAATCCAGGATTGATCCCTTTAGTACCTTTTCTAGTATCTTGTCCAGTCTAACCTAAAAAGATCCAAGTGGTGAGATTTCCACCCTGTTTCCCCTTAGAGACTATTCCACAGTGTAACATTGTTAAAATGTTTCCCATTTATTAATCTTATCACTTTTTTAATTTCATCCCATTACTCCTATTTATATTCCCACATACTATCCTAAATAATTCCTTTCTTTTCTTTATGTTTATAACTTTCAAATATATGTAAAATCATCCTTCCAGATCCCTTTTTTCATATCATAACCAGCTCTTTTCTTGTATTTTTAGTAGATCAACACTCCCACCCCCACCCTGAGCCTCCTTACAGCGCAGTTTTTGTTGCTGTGCAGTGAACTCTCCTACTTGTCAATTTTTTTCTGGTAACGTGTGACCCAGAATTGACAATCTGACTCACAGCCTCTGTCTATTAATCCTGGTTAGAACAAGCAGAAGATCACATCCATTATTTAAAGGGGCATAACTTAAAACTGTATGTTTTGCAACGTCACTAACAACAATTTAAATGAAATATGAAAGAAGGTTCACGTCATTACTTAAACCCTTTTGTTTAATTTTTGCATATCTTTCAATTTGGCAATGAAAATCCACGATGTCAATTTCATTTCCAAGAGGCAGAACCTGAGCTGATGAAAATTGTCATAGTCCCATTGACGTCAGTGGAATGACAATTTATACCATCTGAGGATCTATCTTCAGCTTCAGTGGTGCTTAAAACACTGATGCTGCTACAGGATTTAAGTTTCAAGCACTGCAGAGGATCAAGGACCAAATTTCCCCCTCCCCCTCCATGGGGAAAACATTACTTCTGGTCTTGTTCAACCTCTTGGACAAGCCCTAAATCTTTACATCCAATACAGTCTTTAGATACTGCAAAGGGTATATCTACTAGGGGCCTATGGAAAAGGGATTTTTCTCTCCAGGTCATAGAGTGGCTACAGAGTTATTTTTATATATTTTTCTTTACTGCATCATACTATGTCTCTAAAATATGCCACTCCATGAACCAGGGAAAAAGCTAGGAGTGGGGAGAAAAATTAGACCTGTTATGGTTCATTTTGATGGGGGATATTTAGATACTCTTGTGGATTGATGCACTTATGAGCACATGGCTCGGCTGATTAGACAGAGCTCTGGATCTCTCCCTGTGTCAAGACATCACAAAGGGAAGAAACAGTGATTGCACGCCTACACAAAATTAAACAAGAAGTTGGATGTAATTCCTTAGCATCAATGCCGTTCTGCCCAAGGAGCACGAAAACAAGTGCATCACAGTTGTTTGACCACTCAAGCCTGTTTTTAGCATGCAAGATAGATACTAATGTTGTACTGAACACAAAAGAAAGGAAGGAATTATAAAAGTCATTCAAATAGTAACTTTTCCCTATCCATTCCACACTGAAGATGTGGTGCATCAAGGACGATTGAGTGGCAGAGGCAAAAAGGAAAGAGGGTTGAGATATCAGAGAGTCTTTTCAATACCCACCTTTTAATTCCACCAAAAAAACCAACCAAAATATTGGAGGTTGATATCAACTGAGAACTGTAAATCTTGGTTAATTCAAGATGCTGAATTACCAACAAACAATCAAGATAGGGGACAACATAGAAAACCATAATAGCCAGCTGTATGTTCTTTAGAATGAAAAGAATAAATTAATTTGAAATATTTTCTGAATAAATTTGGCTATTTGGTTCTTAGCTGAATTGTCATAAACATTGGTTCTCAGTTATCCCAGGGATATTACATAATAATGAATGGGAGAGGAGGTGAACCAAGCAATAGAGTTCTACTCTACTAATATGTCTGAGAACCCTTTCCTTAAAACTCTTATTTTCAACTATACCAGGGGAGTCAAACTCATTTGCTATGGTGGGCCAGATTTGACTTAAATTTACTTCAAGTAGGCTGCACATTCCATAAATTAAAATACTATAGCACTCTCGCAGCATTACAGAGTTCTGTGTATGCGAAACTGCGTTCCACGATACCACACACTCTCTCTGTTAGGGAAAGAGTGTGGTCTCATGGAGCACAGTCACAGATACCCAGTGCTCCACGATGTCACAAGATCTGACACTATCATGGCATCACAAAGTGGTGTGTATGCGAGACTGCACTCTGCGATACTGTAAGACCACACTCTGTTTCAGTGTCGTCTTGCAGAGCACAGTCAAGGGCTGGATGGAATTGGTTCGTAGGCCTTATCTGACCTGTGGGCCACATATTTGACACCCCTGAACTATACCATCTTTAGAGTAGCAGAGCCAGTTTCTTGACCCACTGGCATTTGGGAATGGATATGTGAAAAAGCAAAAGTATCTCAACAATGTCAGTTTAAGTGAATTATGTACAAAGCCAATTTTTCATTGTGTGATAAGAACTATATAAAAGATGTGCCCTGATATCACAGCCCTCTCCATTTTTCCCCACCCACTTATTTGTGCAAAGAGGGAAATCTGAAGAGAAAAGAATTACCTGATGTAAATGTAAACACAGGTTTTAATTTTTAAAAACATAAAAATACTATTTTAAGATCAATTTTTATAAATACATTATTAAAATGTACCATTTTCTCTCCCTGGAGAGGAGAGTCCCTGCCTGCTCAAACTATTTACAACCATGAACAGATGTAAATGCTCACACCATTGCAACCGTTCAAAGAATATTCCCACTATGTCAGGCAAAAACATGGTCTGGTCTTCTTCATTGAATCTATTTAAAAATTACTATAATAGGACCAAATCCCAGCCCACATCTTCAGAGTGCTGTATACTCCCTACAAAACTCACCAATGTCACCACCCCATACGATCCAGATACACAGTTTTCACTTGAACTGAAAACAAAATGTTCATACCGTAACTTTAAATATATAATCTGCAATATGCAGTAGCACGGCATAGTAACACCAAGCATACCCAGTCGTAGGAGCAGGTCCTTTCGAAGTACTGTAAGAATGTAAGAAATGACAGTTTCCTTTACTTGACAGATTCATGGCAAAGGGACAATATTTTGAAAAATCTGTACAACGAGGGCAGAGTTAAGGTTATCTATTCAAATAAATTTAGGAAATTTTACACTTGAGTGCTTAATTTTTCAGCCTTAACACTGAACTATGAAAAGAAATAAATCCAACTTTAGTGCAAAATTGAAGCTCACTCAGGTATAAACTCCATCCTCCTGACCTAGCTGAAATTTAATGAGAAAAATATTTTTTCTATTAGAAGACCTGCTACATAAGTTATCTTTTGCCCAGTTATTAGCAGGAGTTGATAGCTTGATCCATAGGCGATCCTAAAATTCATAAAATTCTGTTTCTATGGCAGCACTTTCAGTAAACATTTGGTGGTAAGAAACATTACTGGAGGTATTGACTTCATCGCCACACTGAATCCAGCAGTTTATTTCCTGTTTCTTGACACTTCCAGTTTACTTTCCCTTCTTTAACATCAGTGGGAAGTTATCGAACTAAAATAAATCTAACTAAAACTTTGTTCTCAAACTAAGTACCAGAGAAAACAGGCAAAATAAGGCACAGTATTGCTAGATGAATGCATTTGCTGGACAATATATAACGTCATAGTTCTATATTACTTGGTTTAAGAAAATGATATTCAGAGTGGGTAGAAAAAATGGAATATAAGTGTTGACGGGATATTCATATTTTAAGACCAAATTTTGGTTCAGTTAAAAAGACAGTGGGAGGCAGGGCAGTGATAAAAATGTAATGTTTATGGAAATGTTTTCCATAATTTTTATTGGGAGTAGGAAGAGGGGAGAGGAACAATAGAGACAGATTATATAATGAAGATATTTCCCTGCAAATGTAGGTGGAGAAAAAGATGCAAAGAAAATGAAGCTGACCAGACCTAGTTTTATTTTCAAAACTGAATAAAGTGCAAAAAGTAAACAGAATATAAAGAAGAAGGAAGAAATGAAAGAAAATACTTCTTAAAATATAATGGGTTTCTAAGGTTTTTTAATATTGATTTTTATCTGAAGAATGCTATCTGAGACTTTTAGAACTAGCAAGATTTGCAGTTGTTAGAGTTACCACTACAAATCACATATGGACGTGCCATACCAACATATTGTTTGATCCTCAGGTAAATATTTCATTTCCTTTTATGGGAAATCCTGCATGTTCTGGTGTACAGTTGGTGTGACTCTAGAGTCTAGACTTGAGGCCAGAACTCTGGGGTATTTTAATGTTAAGGGGTACAGTAAGCTGCCTGCACCTTTCCATCTTACACACACACCAATGCACATGTGTGAATGAATGAATGAATCCTTCTACTGCAGCCACAAGTCCACAGGAAAGAGAATTCAGACTTTCTGAAGAACGATTCCAGGAGGTAGCATCATTTTTAAAAGGGTTGATTCTGGGTGGCCAATGGATAGAAAGAGACCAACCACAAAATACACGCTGCTCGTGGTGTCAAGATGAACTCCAGTGTGTCACAGAACTGTCCTGATATGGCAGCACTATATGGTTCAGTTTTGGATGTTAAGCAACATTATTAGGGGGTATAGCTGCACCAGTGAATTCCTATTTTTACAGCTTCTGTGCTATGCTACCCTATCTACTGTCATTTCCACTGGTGCAGGTGCAACAAAACTTTTAAAATAAGGTTTCTTACAAAAGAAACCTTTATAAGAAACAGAATATAAATTAAATGCCTTTACCACAACCAAAATTATAAAAGCTTTTTGACTGTGTAGCAATTAGGGGCATAAGTGACATATTCAAAATAAGACATAATGGTATAAATAATAAATTCCAAAGGTCTGTTCATCTGTCCCATGAAAACACATGATAGCAGCATTATTAGTTTCCCAGAACAAACTGAAGGCTTCTGGAATTTTGTAGGTCTCTCTAATTATACAGGCCTTTTATCAAAAGAGGTAGAACGGTTTATGCATTTAATAATCTTCCTAAAAGAGCTGAGGAAAAGCACAACTAGATGTAAATGCACACTGCTGCATTCACTCTGGTGCAAGGTTCTCGTGCCACTCAGTACTGTTAAAGCTTCACAGTACAACTGTGTTTGAGGAGCCAACAAGAAAGCACAGGGCAGAGGGAGAAGGAAGTTCTAGAAAAGGACAGTGTGAAGGCCATACAGAAATCTACATGGAAGATGGTGATGGGCAAGAGCCAGCAGGGGAAAGCCATCCAACACCTTGGTGAGAGGCAACTGTGTATGTCAAACAGAGAAAAGTTTTTAAGCACAAAAAGCTCAATCCAAAGCTTATTGAAGTCAAGGGAATGACGTCTGTTGACATCAATGGCCCTTGGCTCAGGTCCCAATATGGGATCCCTCAAATGACTGGATATTGACCTACTTTTAACATCTACTGCAATTCTACATGGAATTATCCCAAACCACTAAGGCAAGTTAGGTGATAGATTAATAAGGGATTTTTTGCATTGAGTAACAGCTTATTTTAAAATTTTCATCCTGTTTAATCGTATGATTAATTCACTTCCAGACTATAACATCACCATCCCCTCCCACCCGCAACTTCCTCTCTTCTCTCTGCAATTCCTCTTGTGTTTTTCTTATAGTTTTCATTAACAATTGTTTAGTTAAATAGCTACATAAATAGAATATGGAAAACCAACTCACCTATGACGGATACACATCCTAATGGAGCAATGAGGGTGGCTGGAGCAAATCCATAAGCTGCAACATTTCCCAGCTCTCCAAGCCCCATGAGGATCATTCCACACCACCACAGTTTGCTTGTGTAATAAGCCTTTTGATTTGCTTGGCGTGCCAGTTGGAGATGAGAATATTTCTGGAAATTAATTATTAGGAACATATGAAAAAGAGGCTTTCATTGTGTTAATACATTCCAGGTATGTCAAGATTTGCTCTTTTTAAAAAAATTAGTGTCAGTTTGATGTTGCAGACATAGTGATTTGTAGTAACAGAGTGCTGCTTCAGCTTGATGCTTCCTTAGCCAAATACCCTTGTTTGAAATGATGGAAAACCTAGACCACAAAATAAATCCACTTGAAAAAATACCAAGGGACTCTGAAGTTAGTATATGTGACTCGCACTACAGGCCTCTGATGTTATCTCAAAGGGCTTTTCAGGAAGGGAAAGCAAAAAAGATTTCCCAGGATAGCCTAAAAAGCAATGCAAGCAAAAGCTGCGTGGTCAATTAGGACACCTAAGAAAGTGAGCAGAATCAGAAGTTGAAGCCACAAACTAGGTGAAGTTGACTACAGAGCAATGCACTGATCCATGAAGCAGCTTGAAAACAGCCTCAGAAATGAAAGAGAAGGCTATTATCAGGAGGACCTGCTATTCCTTTTGCACAATACACAGGCCTAATTCTGTTTGCCTGACTCATGCATGACTTTAGTAGTATTACAAACATTAGTAAAGCAAGCAGGATTTGAGCGAGGATAACCAGCTATACAAAACAAACAAAAAACCCCACCACATTGTAAAACAATCTGGATGAGTTTAGTTCCAGTACAAGAAAGTTTTTGTCAACACTGCTTATGTCCCAAATGTCTTAATCATATTTTTATTTCAACAGTACAACATAACATAGCCAAATAACAGTTTGTCAACACCTTTTTCTACAGAGCAGACATATTATTTACTTGTACCGCAGTATTTTTCTATTTCATTTTATAACTAGAAATGTGTCGTGTCAGGATGCTTTTATGATTTCGGTCATCTGGGTTTTCTAAAATAAAAGATCCAGGTGCACTGAAATCAATAAAATGAGTGAGTAGCTGATAGTCAAGAATGTATAATTATTGGGCAGTTATGTGATTTTAATTTATAATTTTGGTTTACATCATTTGCGATTTTGGTTTACATTAGTCTTGCTAGTGTGTGATACCCTGCCTATCATGCTGCCTAATATTGCCTCAGTTTCCTTGTACTCTCCCATCTGTCTGTAACTCCCTGTTGTCTCTTGTCTTAGATTATAAACTAAGCAGAGACCATTTCTTTGTTTGGTGTAGATCAGGGGTCCTCAAACTACGGCCCGCGGGCCGGATACAGCCCGCCAAGGTCATTTACCCGGCACCCGCCCCTGCTGCGGCCGCAGGCAGCGGTGCGTCCAGTTCCCCCAGGGCGGAACAGGCAGGCTCAGGGCTGGGGCCAGAGGCGTCGTTGTCGTCGGGCTGGCAGGGCGCCAGCCCCGAGTAGAAAATCCTGAGCCCCGAATCTATTTTCCCCAGCAGGCACATGCGCACCCAGGCGGAACACTGCGTTCTGCCCAGGGGCCCCAGCAAAGCCGCAGACTCCTGCTGCGGCCAGGCTGGGGAGATTCAAATCTCCCGCCCTGAGCATGCTCAGACAGAGCGTGCTCAGGGTGGGAGCGGCCTGGCCCAGAAGCGGCACTGCCAGCCATCCCTGCAGCTCCGAGCCTCCGGCCAGGTAAGGGGGCTGGGAAGGGGCTGGAGGGAGGCCTGGAGAGGGGTGGAGGGGACAAGGAGACTGGCTGGGGGCTGGGTAGTGGTGGAGGGGACTATGCACGGCAGGAGTGGGGACTTCGTGGGGGGCTGGGGAGGGATGGATGAAGTTAGAGGCCTGTGGAGGGGGCATGGGGAGAAGGAGACTGGGTAGGGGCTGGGTAGCAGTGGAGAGGATTATGGGCAGCTGGAGGGGGACTGGGTGGGGAGCTGGGGAGGGATGGATGGAGTTAGAGGCCTGGAGAGGGGTGGAGGGGACATGGGGACAAGGAGACTAGTGGGGGCTGGGGAGGGGTGGAGGGGATTATGGATGACTGGAGGGGGACTAGGTGGGGGGCTGGAGAGGGATGGAGGTGGTTGGGGGATGAGTGGGGGTTAGGGGCAGAGGGGCCTGGGGAGGTGTGGAGGGGGTTTGGGGGCTGAAGGGGGGTGCAGTGAAGATGGGGGAAGCTGGGGAGTTAGGAGGGCTGGAGTGGGGGTTTGGGGGCAGGGGTGGGCTGGGGGCCACAGCCCTGGATCTTTTTGCTATCCAGCAACGCCCCTGGCTGGGGCATGTGCGCGCGCCTGCCTGCTTGCCCCATGCGGCCGGGGCAGCGGGGTGGCCGCGGCCGGGGCAGGCTCCCGGGCTCCCACCCGCCGGCCGCCTCGACTTCCCGGCCCAGGGCCGGGATCGGTCTCCGGTGCCGGGGTCTGCTCTGCTCTCCTGGGGCCGCATTCGGGTCCCCGCCGTCAGTGGCCTAGGCTTCTTTCTTTCTTCTTTCTTTTCTCAGCTTCTTTCTTTCCTCCTTTCTCTTCTTTGCCTTCCTTTCTCTTCCCTTCTTTCTCTTCTTTGCCTTCCTTTTTCTTTCCTCCTTTCTCTTCTTTGCCTTCCTTTCCTTTTGCTTTCTTTCCTTCCTTCTCCTCTTTACCTTCCTTTTTCTTTCTCTTCTTTCCTTCTTTCTCTTCCTTCCTGCCTCCTTTCTCTTCCTTCTTTCCTTCTCTCCGCCTTTCTTTTCCTACCTTCTCTCTTTTCTTCCTTTCTTTCTTTTTCTCTTCTTTGTCTTCCTCTTCCTTCCTTCCTGCTCTTTCTTTCTTTGCTTCCTTCCTTTCTTTCCCTTACTTTTTTCTTTTTCTCCTCCTTCCTTCTCTTTTTTCTTTCTCTTCCTTCTTTTTTAAAAAGCTTTTTAAAAATTAATTTTAAATAAAAACCTTTCTAAAAATTAAATTTCAATTCAAAATTCGTTCAAATTAAATTAATTAAACACCATTAATTAATTCTATTTACAATCACTTTAACTTCAATTAATGCCTATAATTTCTGTCGTGTGAGTTTGCACAAAAATTTTATTCCGAAAAAGTTTTGCACACAGCTTAAAAATTTTGCACACAAGCCGCCAAACCTAGAGGGAACATTGGTTACTAGTTGCCTACACAACAGCAGGCCAGCAGGCTAAAATTGGTCAGTCCCACACTCTGGCCCTGGCCGGAGCCCCACAGCACCAACAAAAAGTGTGTGGATTCATTACTGCCTGCCACCCAATACCCAGAAACACAGGCCAGCAGCAGATGTGATAGCTACGCGTTCATGTTTTTTTTCAAACTATAGTACGGCCCCCCAACAGTCTGAGGGACCATGAACTGGCCCCCTGTTTAAAAAGTTTGAGGACCCCTGGTGTAGATCAATGAGGTCCTGGTTAATGATGACTAAGACTTCCAGGTACTATGTTAATGCAAATACATATATAAATAATAATCCATATGGTATCACATAATTCCTAACCAGCCCTTCTGCATAGTGCAAGAGGTAGTAGCCAAGAGGGCTGGTATTCTCCCTAGATTTGGTTGGGAAAATGGCTTTTTTCTTGTGGGAACAAAAAAATTTTTTTGGCAAAAAAAAAAAAAATCTAAAACCAAAACATTTTGATGTGCCCCAAGGGAATTGTAGTTCAGGTGTCTCATGCTTCCATTCACCTATAGAGGCTGGGCTCTCTGGTCGGATGACATCTCCCATGATGCATCATGGTCTCACCTCTTGATTAGGGGAGGTGGTATATCATGGCAGTTGTACAGCTACTGTGTACCATGTGGAATGACATCCCGCAGGGGAGTCCTGGCCATGAAGACAAACAGGAGGATGAAGCAATTCAACAACTCTCATGAGACATGAGTGGCATTTCAGAATCAATGTATTTTGGTTTTTGTCTGAAATATTTCAATTTCTGGGCTTCCATTTAAAAAAAAAAATCACAGAAAGTTTGCACATTTGGTGAGAAATTTCATTTAGTCAAAAGTGTAATTTTCTATTGAAATACAATTTTGAAGGAAAATTTCTGACCAGCTCCAATTGTTAAGTTTAGAGGCAAGAGCAGCTAGGTGATACTGTGGTAGGCATCTGCTTTAGACTAACAAACCAGGAGGATGAGGTAGATGAGGGTATCTTCAGACAACTAATGAAAGTTTCCAAATCACAGGGCCTGGTTCTCATAAAGGACTTCAATCACCCTGACATCTGCTGGGAGAGCAATACAGCAATAATCCAGGTAGTTTTTGGAGAGTGTTGGGGACAACTTCCTGGTGCCATTTGTGGAGGAACCAATGAGGGGCTTTGCTGCTCTTGACCTGCTCTTCACAAACATGGAAGAATTGAGAGGGGACGTAGATGCAGATGGCAACCCGGACAGCAGATGGTCGAGTTCAAGACCCTGACGAAAGAAAGGAAAGCAGCAGAATACAGACACTGGCTTTCAGAAAAGCAGATTTAGACTCCCTTATGGAACTGATAGGCAGTATCCCCTGGAAGGCTAATATGAGGGGGAAAGGAGTCCAGGAGAGCTAGCTCTATTTTAAAGAAACCTTACTGAGGATGCAGGAACAAACCATCCTGATGTGCAGAAAGAATAGCAAATGTGGCAGGCAACTAGCTTGGCTTAACACAGAAATCTTCAGTGAGCTTAAGCTCAGAAAAGAAGCCTACAGGAAGTGGAAGCTTGGACAGATGACTATGAAGGAGCATAAATATATTTATTGCTCAAGCATGCATGAGTGAAATCAGTAAGGCCAAAGCACAACTGGAGTTGCAGCTAGCAAGGGACAGGAAGGGTAACAAGAAGGGTTGCTACAGGTTTGTTAGCAATAAGATGAACAGGAAAAGTGTGAGCCCCTCACTGAATGGGGGAGGCAACCTAGTGACAGATGATGTGGAAAAAGCTGAAGCACTCACTGCTTTTTTTGCCTCTACAAAGTCAGCCTCCAGACTATTGCACTGAGTGGCACAGTATGGGGAGGAGGTGAGCAGTCCTCAGTGGCTAAAGAATAGGTTCAGGACTATAAAGAAAAGCTGAACATTCACAACTCCATGTAGTCAGATGCGGTGCATCTGAGGGTACTGAGGAAGTTGGCTAATGTGGCTGCAGAGCCATTGGCCATTGTCTTTGAAAACTTGTGGCAATCAGGGAGGTCCTGGATGATTGGAAAGAGGCAAATATAGTGCCTATCTTTAAAAAAAGGGAAGAAGGAGGTTCTAGGGAACTACAGACCACTCAGCCTCACCTCAGTTCCTAGAAAAAAAATCATGAAGTAGACCTCAAGGAATCCACATTGAAGCACTCGGTGGAGAGGAAGGTGATCAGGAACAGGCAGCATAGATTCATAGTCGTGCCTGACCAACCTGATTGCCCTCCATGATGAGATGACTGGCTCTGTGGATGTGAGGCAAGTAGTGGATGTAATATACCTTGACTTTGGCAAAGCTTGTGATATGGTCTCCCACAGTATTATTGCCAGCAAGTTAAAGTAGTATGGGTTAGATGAATGGAGTATAAGGTGAATAGAAAATGGGCTAGATCATTGAGCTCAACGAGTATTTGGTATCCAATGTCTAGTTGGTATCTGATATCAGGTGGAGTGTCCTAGGGCTTGGTCAGGGGCTGTTTTTTTCATCATCTTCATTAATGAACTGGATGATAGGGTGGATTGCACCCTCAGCAAGTTCACAAATGACACTGCACTGGGGGGAGTGGTAGATACTCTGTATCCTGTCCCTATCTTCCAGTGTGACTCAGACAAATTGGAGCATTGGGCCAAAAGAAACCTGATGAGGTTCAACAAGGACAAGTGCAGAATCTTGCATTGAGGATGGAAGACTCCCATGCACTGCTACTGACTAGTGAGCGATTGGATAAGCAGCAGTTCTGCAGAAAAGGATCTGGCGGCTACAGTTAATAAGAAGCTGGATATGAACCAACAGTGTGCTCTTGTTGCCAAGAAGGCTAATGGCATACTGGGCTGCATTAGTAGGAGCGCTGCCAGCAGATCTAGGGAAGTGATTAGTCTCCTCTGTTCAGCACTGGTGAGGCCACAGCTGAAGTTTTGTGTCCAGTTTTAGGTCCCCCACTGCAGGAAGAATGTGGACAGATTGGAGAGGGTCTCGTGGAGGGCAATTAAAATGATAAGGGGTCTGGGGCACAAGACTTATGTGGAGAGGCTGGGGGACGTGAGCTTATTTAGTCTACAGAATAGAAGAGTGAAGGGCGATTTGAGAGCAGTCTTTGACTACTTGCAGGGGGTGGGTTCCAAAGACGATAGAGCAAAACTATTCTCAGCAATGACAGATGACAGAACCAGAAACAATGGTCTTAAGCTGCAGTGGGGGAGGTCTAGGTTGGGTGTAAGGGAAAACTTTTTCACTAGGAAGGTAGTGAAGCACCAGAATGAGTTACCTAGAGAGGTGGTGGAATCTCCATTCTTAGAGCTTTTAAAGGCCCGGATTGACAAAGCTCTGGCTGGGATAATTAGTTGGGGTTAGTCCTGCTTTGAGCAGAGGGTTGGACTAGGGTTCCTTCCAACCCTAATCTTCTATATTCTATGATCCTAGTCTCCACCTCAGAACTGAAGAGCACTGACAGTTTTTTTGAGCAATGGCAAATTATAAGGGATTTGTGGATACACAGAGGACTTCTGTCCCTAGGGCTTTTAATCTAGAACCATTTGAAAGCACTAAATCCACTTCAGAAAATAGGAGTGGGCTGGTGAAGAAGTTCCCCGACTGAATAAAAAGGTGTGTTAGTGAATTTTATACTCTGCAGACTTTCAGGAAAGATTGTGTAAAAGAGATTATGGTAAGAGAGGGATTTGTATTTGCATCTTTAATGCACACAAACAGTTTTATACTAAAGGGATTTTAAAAAGCCTGAATACAATGTTACCAAAGTAATTTTGAAAGCTTTTTTTTAAAAAAAATCTTCAAACCTGCAAACATGGATTATGTAAACATTCACTGGTAAAACCGCTGAAAATATTTAAAGGGGCATTTTCAAGATAAAAATCTTAATAAAAAATTGCTGCTGTTTAATTAATAAGAATTTTTATTATCAAAACAGAAGAGATATTAAAAATTCATATCAATAATCCTTATGGGGCCACCCGTCCAAATGGGCTCAAGGGATTAGTCTTGAACGTAAAAGTTGCAAGGTCAGGATCTCAATTTGCTTTTTGTCATTCATGTTATTTATTATTAACATTTTCTTCAACTTGCACAATGAAACCAGGCTGATCAGTGTTGCATTCAGCCCCAATCTAGCAAACATTTAAGTAAATGTGTTAATTTATTTACAAGACCACTTCTATTAAGTCGGATTGGAGCCTTTGTTTATTGGCAGCTTCACTTTAGATTTTGCCTGCACTAACTCTCTGGCTGTCAAGCTGAGGGTCACAATCACAATTGGGGCATGAAGAGGTCCAAGACTCTAGTGATCTGCTTCCCTTTCTTTGTGTCTAGTTGGAAGGAGTTCTAGAACTTTCTTCTGTTGTACCGTGGGTTGACAATACATGAGGTTGAAAACCATGATACTATCACAAAGTTACTGGGTTGGGGTAGCCTAAATTTCAGTGGACTAGTAAAATGATTTTTAAAAAATGTTTCAATTAAATCAATAAAACACAAATCATTTACTAAAATTTAAATAGATGCAAATAATTTTAAAAAATGGTTTCATACCTGGATATTCAAAGAGATACTAATCAGAAAATTTCCAGTGATTGCCAACAAAACACCCAAAAGCTGAATCTGTAAAGTTTAATTAAAAACAAAACAAAACAAAAATTAGAAAACTACTACTTATAAATTTATACAGAACAGAACAGAAGGTTCCTGTTAACAGATATGTAAAAGGATAAATCAGGAATGAAAAATCTCAAATAATTGACAATTTCAGTTATTGAAATTCATGCCTCAATAAGTAAAACAATGAGGAATGTCTCTGCTGGAACAGCTACAAAGATAATGAAGATGGTGCATTTTGCCTGGGGCTTGTGCTGTAAACAACTGTAAATTGAAATGTTATTCCATTCTACAAGTTGTTTGTGCCATCCTTTGGTGGAACATATTGCATTATACTCAAAGAAAGGTAGATAGGATTTCAGGAAATATTATAGTGTCATCAATTTGTCTCATCCAACTAATAAGGTTCAACAGTTATTACAAAGGCTAGAAATTAAGTCAACAATCAGATTGTGCACACCAATCAATCAGTCATTTTATGCACTACTTTATTCATCATCTGACACAAAAGCATTCAACAACACAGGTATCCTAATAATTTCTTTAAAGCATTTTATTTCACCACATTTTGTTCTAGTTAGGAGTCTCTTCAAAACGATTTGCAAACTCTACATCAAGTAGGAAAATTTAAAAAAATTAAAAATAGTTTCCAATATTTGGAAAAAAAGATATTTAAGATGCCACTTCAGTAAGCTCAAAGGCTAGCCTAGATGACAAAATTACGTGGGTGGGGGCACCATGTTATAACAGTTGAGTCCTGATCATGGTACAATGTACACATGAGAACACTTGTCCCACAATAAGTTATTGCGGGACAAGGAAAGCGCTATAAATATAGCGCTTTCTCGTGTATACACGTGCTGTTTCTTTTGCAAAGGAGCATTCAC